>JAOPHQ010004835.1:60000-632500 GCA_030340625.1 Merluccius polli
TAGTGCTCAAATAAATAGAAGCAATTAATTGTGTTTTGACAGACAGACAGACAGACAGACAGACAGACAGTAGGATATTCTTTTTTGTGGTACCTTTCAGAATTAAAATGGCATTCCCTGGGCACTGTGCCAGTTGCCATGTAAATACAAACTCACACACACACACGCATGAAAAAACACACCAATACACACACACACACACAGGAAAACACGCACACACACACACACACACACACACACACACACACTGACAGCAGACATGCAGACAGCAGCATCAGGTGTATGCCAACGACCGGTGCCCAGACTAGCATGCCAGGAACCCTTCTAATGAGTCCACACACCGCCCTCTTACCGCGGCTCATTTCCCCTCTCACACACATCTCATGTGACCTACACACACACAGACACTACACCGCATACACATATTACATGTTATATTTACACACTTAAAATCTCAACTCTCACACGCGCACTCACAGCCCGAAACACGTCAATGAAACAAGCACACACACACACACACACACACACACACACATACATACATCACTTAGAATCACATTGACACACAGACCCACAGACACACATAATCACAACCACTCCCAGACAGACAGACTGACAGACAGAAAGACAGACCCCCATAACCCCCCCCCACACACACACACACACACACACACACACACACACACACACAGGCTCATGCTTGTTATCTGTGCTTCACACACACACATGCACACACACACACACACACCCAGACGCACCACAGTGGGGGTGAAAGCTGCCCCAGCGTTTGATGCGATTGACCCAGATCTGGGAAGAACTGAAGATGATGCTGTGGTGGGGTGGAGCTCCCGTGGGCCGGGAAATGGATGGGGGGGGGGGGGGGGGGGGGTACTGGTGATGGTGGTTGGGGCGGGCGGGGCGGGCGGGGGAGGGGGGGTGTATTGTTAATTCTCTAATTCTCTCATTTTAATTCCCTTATTCTGTACCCAGTGGGGGAGGGAAGGAGAGAGGGGGGAGGGGGGAGAGAAAAAGGAAGAAATTGGGAAAAGGCAGAAGAGATGGAGAAAACTATAGGGGCAAAAATCCTTCTCTTTAGGAAAGAATGGATCACTTGAGATCATGTATTTTCATTTATTTGCACGAAACTTCACATTAAAGGGCAATTAAACCCTGTTTTATCAGGAGAACTTAACGAGTCTAACGGCCTACGAGTTTCAAAAAATGCGATCTGAGCAGTCGAGACAGTCGTAAAGGTTTTAGAAAAAACGGACACATTGGGTTTCACAGGAGCAAATGTGAGGGCCTTGGTCAAAACCCACCTCACACTCGCTTGAGCCATGGTGCACAACCAATAGAAAACAACTTTTTTACCCCCTGAACAGTCAAATACAACCTTCTGTTGTATAACTGTCATTAATTGCTCTTGCTTTCTTCGATTCAAAATAAGCTTCATAAGTTTCATTAAAAAACTAGCCCACTACCCCGATGACACCTTCCTTTGTTGGAGATCTTCAAACGATAACGGCTTGTGTTGATCTCTAGCCTATAATTCAGGGTTTTTTTGTGTTCATTGTTACTCCATATATTTGTGTCCACATCCTGCTCCTCTGAGAATCTAGTAAGAAAGATAAGATAAGATAGTATATTGATCCCAGATGGGAAAATTGGTAAAAGAGGAAATGAGAGCAAAGAGAAAGGGAAAGAGTAAGAAGAAGAGTAAGAAGTATCCTAGGGAGTGGAGGGACAGAGAGGAGGTTTGACAGTGGAAAGAAGACAAGATGAAATAGAGTTGGGAGGTGAGAGAGAGAGAGAGAGAGAGAGAGAGAGGGGGGGGGGGGGGGGGGGAGAGAGAGAGAGGGAGAGAGAGAGACAGAGACAGAGACAGAGACAGAGAGGGGGGGGGGTAAAGGAGCAAGGTATGCAAAGGAGAATGAAAAGAAGAAGGTAGGAAAAGAAAGAACTGAGAGTTTTATCTAACTGTCACAGCTGCAGTAATATGGCAAACGGGAAAACTAAGGATTTTTACAGTATGCCACCCCCTACCAGGAACAATCTTCCTCTCAAAACACACACAACCCCCTGGCATGGACACGCACACACATACACACACACACACACACTTCCAAAAGGCTCATGACGGTGGCATCTGCCTTTCACAGATAATTAGCTGCAGCTCAGTTTCCCGCTCTGTCTTCCCAGCAAGATCGCCTCTATGTCAATATGGAAAACTCATGCTTCATTGACAATACTGCCATTGTTGTTGTTGTGGTGGTGGTGGTGGTTGTTGTTGAATCACAAGAAGCAATATGCAAGGCAGACAATGGCAATGATTCATGTGAGCCTCATTAAACAGGGCTAGCTCACAGAGCTCATACGGCGATGATAAACTGATACCCAGTCAGCACCCGCCGCTGAGAAAATCAGCCATTTTGTTCCGCCATCACCACACCACACAGAGACAACTTTCTATTGAGAATTATGTCGTAATATGTTGCTCGGTGCACTAGGCCATATTTTCCCCCAAAAACCAATAAGTATAACTTCGTTCCACTTCCGAGTTTGTTTTGAGTTTAGGAAGATTCAACATATGAAGTAAAAAGAATGGATAAAAACGTTACTGAATAAAAACAAGTTTCCTGAATTTGAATATTTGAGGGAATGAGTGAGCTTGTGATGAATCCACAAGGGGGGTGAGAGGCGGCTGCGGGCGAGGAGCTGGGTTTTGTTTGCCCAAAATCTGCATAAGAGTAACGTTGTAGGGAGTGAAATACACGGGCCGCACAACGTCGTACATACATGACAAACGGGGGGGTTGACACAGACACCGCGACGCCAGGTTTAAAGAAGGCGAGGTGAGGTGAGGTGCGGACGGACCGCGGGGGGGATGCCGGGAGCAGGATGCGCGACGGCAGGGAGGCATCTGGGAACTGGGAACCCTGACAATATTTGCCAAAACACACACACACAAACATACGACAAACACGCAGCACTTCTTGTGAATGCGACGATCGACTGGCTTCTGTGCGCTACGAAAAGAAAATCGATCACCGACGACACAAAGACCTCCCGCCGCTTTTGGGTTAGATTAGGCCTTCGTTAATGTGAATGGAGAATTCGAACGTTTTGCGCCGAGCGCCCCAGCAACACAGGCCACGGCCACATCTTTAAACCCAAGGGGGAAAAGAGCCATTATCTTCCACCCACAGTTTAGGTAGAGACTCAACAAACACAGCTGCTCGGGCAGTGTGCGCATTGTGTGTGTGTGTGTGTGTGTGCGCGTGTGTGCAGTTTAGTCTCGCCTATACAGTTTTAACAGGGCGAGGTCACCGAGGTCTCGGAGGAGACGAGGACAGTGTGAGCACCGGGGGGACGTTGGCGTCCGCCAGAGGCTCACGGAGCGCTGCAGGTCCGGGTTTCTTCCTCGCTCCCTGAAGGTGCAATTAGCGCCTCGCCACAGGAACCCTGCTAGACGAGTTCCTCCCCTGACCCGGAACATCACCACACTAATTAATAAGCGGGCTTTGTCATGGCGACGTCGCCGAACGACAGCAAAAACAACAACAGGAGGAGGAGGAGGATATCATAGTACAATATCTGCTTCCGTTTTAAGCCTGATGTCTGATCTTCATGTGCTGTGTGTACTGGAAGTATGTTGACCGTTGCTTCCGTAGAAGCATATAGTGAGTAATCTTGATGGAAAACAAAACTTGGTTTGGCCAAAAAGTTCTGCTGAAACACATGTGGGAATGCAGTATGAAAATGTGTTCTGCACTAAAGCATACAGTATACACTGCCAATGAAAAAACATAGAGATACATATAATACATTAGGTGGAGCCACCATTGTGAGGGCGGTCAAAGAGATTGTACAAACACTGTGACTTACATTCCCTGTATCCAACACAACGTCGCTCATGTATATGTACATGGTCCATGTTTGACATCAGGACATAACGAGGAGGGTAGACAAGACCCAGGAGCCAATATCCCACTAGTAATGTCATGGAGCTAATATCAAACACACCATCGGGTAAACACGCAGTGAAACAGCAAAACACATATACTCATCACGAGTTGAATATTAGAAATATGATGTGTATGCTAGGCTGAAAAATATGCTTCTAATGTTTGTGTAATGAGCTTTTACTAAATCTTTCAGCTGGGAGCAGGTGGGGGTGCTCGGGGCCCCTTGGGGAATGGTCAACCTCACAGCTGCATTCATTTTTTAAAGTACTCTACTCTCTGCTTCAGACGTCGATGAATATTTCAAAATCTCTTGGCCTTAATCATAACCACTGCCCCATATCCTGGGCCTATGCATTAACCAGCATGGACTCGGTCATGGAGCAGGCATGTGCAAATGCAGCGGTGCTTAACTTTGTACCGCATGCCCAACCTGAGCAATGTTGACCCTGCATCCTTCCTTCCACTAAGGAAATAACACTTTCACATCACATTCTCGGTATTGTGTGATTTATTTTCCTAACGTTGCCCATGAACGATTTGGGATTTCCTTCGTCCTGTACGGTTTACGTGAACTTCCCAATGTGGACTTTATTTAAGACGTCAAAATATATTCACCGTAGAGTTGAATATAACATTTCTATATACGGCCTACGAACACAACAGTACACAACATCAGCAGCACAGACAAACATTGTGCTTTTGGGCTCGTTGATTGCAGAGGCACGCACTGAGGCCACATGGTGGTGTGTGTGAAAAACGACAGATAATAACTTGCTGCTCACAAACTTTTCATCCCAAAAGACACCAGATAATGAAATAAAGTGAATGTAATTATGCATTGAACCCCATGCCCTGCTTTGTTTCCATTTCTTGCAGGCCTGCGGCCGGAGGAACCCCGTTCTGTCGCCCCCTGCTGTCAGTTAACAAGCAAAACCAACGCTGTGCACCCCTGGGAGCTGTGTGAAGACTGAGCACACCCACCACCACCCAGTGTGTTCCTGTGGTTGTGTGTGTGTGTGTGTGTGTGTGTGTGTGTGTGTGTGTGTGTGTGTGTGTGTGTGTGTGTGTGCGTGCGTGTGTGTGTGTGTGTGTGCGTGCGTGTGCGCGCGTGTGTGTGTGTGTCCTCTGACCAGCGGGCACCATGTTCTGGACTGTGGTCCTTGCACTGCTGCTTCTCCTGTTGGAGACCCAGCTGTGTCTGTGCTTGCGGGAGTTACGCAACGGGGGTTCCAGATCCACCCACTTCATGGCGTCACTTTTTTCTTCTTCTTCCTCTTCTTCTTCTTCTTCTTCCTCGTCGTCTTCCTCCTCCTCTTCCTCCAACAGCACCCAGCAGCGCCTGCCGGCTGCCATTATCATTGGCGTGCGGAAAGGCGGCACCAGAGCTTTGCTGGAGATGCTGAACCTACACCCAGATGTGGACGTGGCGAAGGCTGAGGTGATGGAAGGTCACTGATGTCGGCTTTTACTCACACACTTATGTAAAAACCGTTCAACACACAATGGCCCTAAAAACAACCATATGCAGCCAGGCCAGACAATGTAACATCATTACTATGTTGCATTGTCTACTATGTTACTATGTAGACAATGCAACATAGTAATGACATAACATCATTACTATGTTGCATTGTCTACAACCTGGTGGTCCCAATATAAATATGTGCTTGACATGTTTGCCACTAAAATGGTGTATTCAAAATGTGGGTCCATAATGCCCCTTGTTTTAATGTGAAATCACCACAAATTCAGCACTGACAGATTGAAGAAATGTTGCAAATCTCATAAAGAGCCCTTTTTTTCTCTCACTCCCTTTCCTAGGTGCATTACTTCAATGTGGAGGAGCATTACCAGCAAGGGCTGGACTGGTACCGTGCCCAGATGCCCTTCACCCTGCCGGGGCAGCTCACTGTGGAGAAGACCCCGGGCTACTTTGCCTCACCTCAGGTCCCAGCACGGGTCTGGGACATGAACCCCGCGGTGCGCCTGCTACTCATTGTCCGTGACCCCGCTGAAAGGCTGGTCTCCGACTACACCCAGGTCCTCCACAACCGCCTGGAGCGCCACAAGCCCTACCAGCCCCTCGAGGAGATCCTGCTGCACCAAGGAGACATCAACCCCGGGTACAAAGCACTGCACAGGAGCCTGTACCACCAGCACCTGGCTCGCTGGCTGCAGGTGTTCCCCAGAGAACAGATACACGTCGTAGACGGCGACGCGCTGATCAGAGACCCCTTCCCAGAGCTGCGGAAGGCCGAGCGGTTCCTGGGCTTGCCCGCCAGAATCAGCTCCAGCAACTTCTACTACAACGCCACCAAGGGGTTCTACTGCTTGCTGTCCGCGGGTCACGACAAGTGCCTGGACGAGTCCAAAGGCAGGCCACATGCGCCGCTCAGCGTGCAGGCCTTCCAGAAGCTGTGTCACTACTTCAGGAAGCCTAACAAGCTGTTCTTCGACATGGTGGGGAGGTCCTTCTCCTGGTGCTGACCAATCAAACACAGAACGTAGCGCAGAAACGACAATCATCGCTCAACCCTGTCTGAACGCAGGGGTGAGGGCCGGCAAACGGACGTTACACTGAGCCACAGCACACCGTCTTCACTGTCTATAAGAGGTGGTAGGTTAACAGAGAATGGACGAAAGACAAACAGAACAACAGATGACCATTTTAATGTCTGAAGAGAGGTTGTATAAAAACCTGGTCGGCATAATCCTAGTATGAGGATATATTTATCATTCAAACTCAGTTTCTGAAACATGGATACAATAACTTTGTATGGCTTTTCGATGACTTGCTTGGATACATCTGAAATCTGGATACCTTTTTTTCTGATGCAATGTAATATTGCCATATGTGAGTTTGTGGGAACAACATTGAGGAAACTGAAAAAGACCCCCGACATACAGAGGACTGTAAGATGAGCACTGCAGTATGAGCACTACAGTATGATGCTGAATACAACATACATCGCTGTTTGTTAATATTATGATATATAGAAATTGTTGCAAAAAACAAAACCAGCTTGTAAAGTTATTACCTTAACTGTAGTGTAATGTATGACATCAATATTTTTCATGTTACGTTTATATTATAATTTTTTATTCTACTACTACACCGATGTTTGTTCTATTTTTAGACTGTGAAAAAAATCTGCTTATTAGTGAGGCACTTTTTTACATTCGCTTTGAAATGTGTAAATACGGTAGGCCTACTTATGTGTATGTTTTTGTAAGATGTTGCTAATAAATGTTTTTCAACTAAACAGTATCATTCTCATCATTACTAAGATAATTATGGACTGTAAAGAAAATGATAGCTACTAATGATAACAAGTGTAGAATGCCGACATGTAATGTGGGGAATATGAAAAAACTAACAATAATTTTCTAAAATACATAGAATGGTGCAGCCTACTGCAGATGCAAAATGAAAACATCCAACTTCCTTCTCACACCCCATTGAAGAACTATCTCAGACAAGCTTATCTTCTTTTGTATCTGTCGAGGTCTATCTCAAAGACAGCACGTATGCATTTCTATTCGTCATTTCCTGCAAGCAATTATTCTTTCAACCACCTTACGACATACTGAGGTAATCAAAAGGACCATATGCTTTGTGCTTCACCGCACATATGCAATTAGCAGCAGAGATCTGATCAGCACTGGCTGTTAAAATCCCACATTAAATCATATTCAATGTGCCACATCAGAGCCGTCAAATGCCCACATAATGCAACTGAAGACCTGGCTTCTTCTTGTCATCCACCCACTTGCGCCAGGGAGATTGAGATTTACATGTAAACACAAATGATATCCTTCCCCTTTGAAGATGTGAAGCAGCCACTTCTTTCATCCTCTGCTTGCACGGCCATGCTCCTCCTCCTCGAGTACCGTGTGTCACGCAAGAACTAATCACTGCTTAGAAATCTTCTTTACAGTCCGAGGGTTTCCAATGCTTCAATAGCCATCTGACTTCTCAGTGACCCCTTGCTTGTTTGTATTCCTTGTCATTGTTGCAGTAAATAACATCACTCATATTTGTGATCTCGGCCTCGAGATTCTGCCATTAATATTCTAGGCCGGGTGTCTTTAAGTCTGCTTTTGCTCAACCACTGAAGGGTAGGCCTTCAGTGGGTATACAACAGGCTACAAGTAGAAATGGTATCCAGTTTTAAAATAAGTCCAAATATAGGCTAAATATCCTTAACCTATATTAATGATTTTATTGATTCTATACATTTGTAATAGTAATACATTGCTTCACTAAAAAACATTTGGTTCCAAAACTATCGGCCTACAAAGTTTGGAATACTTTGATCTCTCTTTTGGTCTTTTTTATTTTACATAAAAAATGTTTCCGTTAAGAAACATTTGTGGCATTCATGTGGAATTCAGAGCCAGTCTGCCACCGTCTGGCAAAGCAGTGAACCAAATGATACATTCGCAACCGATAGTTACAGATATTAGATATTACATTTTAAGTCATTCACTGCCTCAAGGGATGTTTTGGTCTAATCCTGAATTTGGCCAAAAGACCCATATTTATTAGGGTTCCTGTTTACAGACCGCCTAGTTTGATTTGGCCTACTATTTTTAAATAAGGACATGAACATCACTACCACCATCTGCTGGTGTATCATATGCTTACAAGATAAAGCCACCAAGATAATACCTTACCTTCTGAGGTAAAAAAAAAAAAAAAAAAAAAGTATCCTTACAATCAGACAGTCAAGAGAAAATCAGGAAAGTTTTCCAAGGAAATAACCACAACACAGGTTTGTTTTTTATATAAAAATGGTTTAACAAGTCCATTTTTTAGTATAAAACATTACAGAATCCCAGGCCAATCAAACAAATTACAATTGACAAATGAAGAACTCCCCAGTCAGACGTTCAACAGTAACAATAAGGGACCCCCCTCCCTCCCTCCCTCCCTCTTCCTTCCATTGTGGGCTTTATCCATTTTCCTAGCTATGGGAGAATATTACAATAACAAATTCTAACAATCACTCTTCTTTAACTATAATATTAATTAAAAAAAGGAAAAGGAAAAAAAAAATTCTGGTCCAACCCAAGCACCAACATTTCTGCTAAAACACTGCATCTATGCAGTCTTCTGCTGACCCTTCTTTCCAATGAGGGACTTGTGGATGTGAGGGATCACACCTGGAAAAGACCAAACACAAGAAGTCCCATCAGCACTTGTTTCCAGAGCTCACATGCATCTCCATATTCCCAAATAAGACCAATTTAAAAACACAGCGTTATGCATTGGTCCCCAAGTGTAATCGTGAAGTAACAAACCACAATGAACAAAACAAACTAATATATAACATATGCACATATTTGGGCTCAGGGAACTCACCGCCTCCTGCGATCGTTGCCTTGATGAGAGAGTCCAACTCCTCGTCCCCACGGATGGCGAGCTGCAAGTGACGGGGGGTGATACGCTTCACCTTGAGATCTTTAGAGGCGTTTCCCGCCAACTCCAGCACCTGCAAATCAATCAGGAACACACACACCGTTCAGCTTCCAGATCACTCAGCATGCACAGAACAGGTTGGTGCACAGGGCAATGGTATTGGGAGTTGTATGCTTGATAAGACGGGGGCCATTGCTTACTTCAGCAGTGAGGTACTCGAGGATAGCCGCACTGTACACAGCTGCTGTGGCTCCTACACGACCATGGCTGGTTGTGCGGGTCTTCAAGTGCCTGTGGATACGTCCCACTGGAAACTGACAAGAAAATCACAAGAGCATCAGTAAACTATAGAGGCCTGAAACTATAGAGGCCTGAAACGACTCCACGTATATCAAATGGTAAATACCTGCAGTCCAGCCCTCTGGGAACGGGAAACCGCCTTCGCCTTGGCTTTGCCACTGTCTTTTCCGGCCTTGCCCCCAGCCTTGAATGGAAAAAAACGGACCACAGCATTATAAGGTGGGAAATGCGTGGGGGAAAGTCACGGTCTTTGAATTACATTAAAGACGATGGTCATTGTCACAATGTACAGCAGCTGAGTGTCCTATCACACAGTAGCAAAAACACCAACAGGACAATAGAAAATGCCCTGCGTGGTCCACCATAAACAAAGCCTGGGCCCAGACCGCGTTACAATATAAACACACGTGTGGCGGCTGTGCGTCGGAGGACCGAAAAAAAAAGAAGGGAAAAAAAGGTCGGTGCAACAATTTTCCCGCCAAGCGGACGTTTGTGCGGTCAGCGACTACCGAAACAAATACGAGATAAACGGCCGCAAAACAACGAAAAACAAACACCAGCTAGGTTACACGACGAAAGACACATGTATAACACTTAATATCGACATTTCCACCACACTGGGGGACTTCTCAATAATAATTTAAAAAAAACCCGCGACCGGGCATGTCTGCGTCCTAACGCTACGTTCAAACGGGGAAACCGTGCCGTTTTTCCGGGTTTTTTTCGTACACATTTTCCCCACCGAAGCAAACTTTTGTACGAAATAAATAAGTGTCGTTGCACCGTGTTGCCTTATGTGAAGCAAACCTGGTGGGGGGAGAAAGAGTACATAGGATAGTTTTGCACCTCGCCGACTATCGTTGCCACAGTGTGCAGCCATAGCGGCTAATGTTAGCTAATCCAGTTTTGGGGGGGAAACCGCGACTAAAGAAGTGGCGGGTGTTTCTATCTAACGCGTTGAGAGCGAAGCGTGTGTTAATGTTCAAGGATTGCGAAGTAGGAACTAGTCGATATAGTTACAGTTAAAACCGAGTCGTTGTGCTAAACTATTCGGGGTAGCATTATTGTGGCGGTGTTAGTTAGCCTACAGTTAGCGCTTTTGGCAATCTTTTAAACAGCCGTCCAAGTCACATCTTGCACAGTCCTGTTGTAAAATAGCATTTCAAAATCCTTCAAATACAAAAAAATACAAAGCGAAAAAAAACCGGACGCAATCGGAGAGAAAGAACAATAAAAGCGTTACCATTTTCAGCCTTATTTGATTGTAGAACTGTTTTCGGAAATAATTTCGGCTCCCGAAAGGAAGAAACAATAAACCCTTTCGCGAATCTTTGCCTGCGACCCCTCGCGGGTGTAGAAAGTACCAATCAGGAGCCGTGTTGTTGCTTCGAATCTCGGCGTCGGCCAATCGGCGCGCGCCATACAGGTCTCTACCCATCCCCCACCCCGAGAAGATATTGCCCCTTTTTTGCGCACGACCCTAGCGTGTGGGCGGGACTTTGGGGCGATCGGTTGGGAGAGTGTGTCCTTCCTGGGGCATTTCTCCCACCCAGACAAGTCCAGACCACGTTACCAGGACCCTGGGAGGGGGGTACATGAAGACTTATAAAGACCCCTTTTAGTCGGGGACGTTTTCGCTTAACACCCCCCCACTCTTATTAATGTCATAGAAACAATGACACGAAAGCTGAATCGTGGTTTCACGTTCATTCTGAACGTAAAAGCCAATTCTAATACCGCCGAGTGGGCGGGTCCGTTTTTTCCCTTGACAGACAGGCGAAACCCACCGGTTAAAACATCCGCTCGCCGTCTGATGTTTTGACGGACGTGCGCAGCGGCCAATCGCCGCGTCCGGATTGCGAGCGTCCGGTTTCCTCCGTGAGCAGGGGGGCGGGGGGGGGATCAGAGAGGTACGCAGAGAACGGGCTGCTGGTGGCGAAGATGGCGGATGGGGACAGTGGCAGCGAGCGCGGTGGCAGCAGCGGCGGAGGGGGTGGAGGTGGAGGCGGCGGAGGTGGAGGCGGAGGCGGCGGGTTTCAGCACTACCAGCGGGAACCGGAGACCCAGGAGCTGGCGTCCAAGCGGCTGGACATCCAGAACAAGCGGTTCTACCTGGACGTGAAGCAGAACGCCAAGGGCCGGTTCATCAAGATCGCGGAGGTGGGCGCCGGCGGCTCCAAGAGCCGGCTGACCCTCTCCATGTCCGTGGCGGCGGAGTTCCGCGACTACCTGGGCGACTTCATCGAGCACTACGCCCAGCTGGGGCCCAGCAGCCCCGAGCAGATAGCCCAGTCCAGCGGCCCCGGCGGCGGCGACGAAACCGGGCCGCGACGGGCCCTGAAGAGCGAGTTCCTGGTGCGGGAGAACCGCAAGTACTACCTGGACCTGAAGGAGAACCAGCGCGGGCGGTTCCTGCGGATCCGCCAGACCGTCAACCGCGGGCCGGGCTTCGGGGTCGTCGGCGGCGGCGTCCCCGGCGGCGGCGGCGGCGGAGGAGGCGGCATGCAGGCCGGCCAGACCATCGCCCTCCCGGCGCAGGGTCTCATCGAGTTCCGCGACGCCCTCGCCAAGTTGATAGACGACTACGGCGGCGACGACGAGGAGCTGGGCGGCGGCGTTGGCGGCTGTGGCGGCGGCGCCGGGGGTTACGGCGAGCTCCCGGAGGGCACGTCCATCATGGTGGACTCCAAGCGGTTCTTCTTCGACGTGGGCTCCAACAAGTACGGCGTGTTCCTGCGGGTGAGCGAGGTGAAGCCCAGCTACAGAAACTCAATCACCATCCCGCTGAAGGCGTGGGGGAAGTTCGGCGGCGCGTTCAGCCGCTACGCCGAGGAGATGAAGGAGATTCAGGAGCGGCACCGGGACAAGATGTACGAGAGGCGGGCCGGAGAGGAGTCCGAGGGGGACGACGTGGACGACGATTGATTGGTCTTTTGGATGACTGCTTGAGGTTTTTGCTTCCCCACAAAAAGCGGACAACCACCACCACCACAACATGATGCAGAAACCCGGAGAAGAAACCCGGGGTGTGGGTGTGGGGGGTGGTATGGGGGAGGGATGGGGGGGGGAGGGGTGGGGGGGGGGGGGGGGGGGTGCAGAGAGATGGGGCTGTTATGTGCATGACGAATTGAACTTAAAAATGGTAAAAAACAGTGGATATAACACAGGAAAAAAAAAACTAAGAAGAAGACAAAAGTAGGCCTATATTTGACTGAGAAATTGCTGTCTATATAAGAGAATCGTGTTCCAAGGTTGTAGATGGTGTTATAATAGCTAAAACTGATTGCAGAGTGCGGTAGTGTTGCTCCTGTATGAGATCCCCCTCTTTTGAAGAAAAATAGAGAAATGTTGTCCATTTGGTAAACCCCGTAAATGTAGCCCAGAGAATTAAGTTTGGACAGTGCTCCAGATACAGCAGTGGTTTACTATAGTCCCAGTAGGTTTCATTGATTTGCAATGGCAAGAGTTGACCCCGAGCTGACCTCTGTAATCGATATTTTAATAAGGAAGCGTGTGTGTGTGTGAGAGAGAGAGGGAGATTCCCCTCTCACCACTTCCCCTTTTGTCTGTGTGTTATGTCCCAATAGGCAAGTGTAATAGCGTAGAGAAAAGAGGTCCCCACTGTACAACGTAGAAGAAGAAATCAGAACCATCAGATCCATGTCCTCGGCTTGCATAGCGGGCATCACGGGCACGGGCAGGGCATTGGTTCACCGAGGTCCCGCGAGGGGATCTGATTAAAAGCACACCAATCATTTGGACTCTGTGCGGCCGCCTGATTCTGTCAGGATAGGCACACCACCAAGCACGCTCACGGTGCTGCCAGCCCTGCTCCAACAGCTGAAATGTGTTTTGTACTGTGAATGCCTTAGAATCCCATACATTTTAATTATGTATATGGTTGCATCAGCAATGCCTACACTGACTGATGCCTGCAAGTTATCTCCAAGGTCGTGTGTGTGTGTGTGTGTGTGTGTATGTGTGTGTGTGTGTGTGTGCGTGTGTGTGTGTGTGCGCGCGCGTGTGCGTGTGTTGGTTTGGCATCGGTAACTACTACCAGTCCAGAGTCTGTGGCAATCTGAGAATGTCTTGTGTGGATTGCAGGCCCATGAATCACCCCATCCCCTGTCCTACCCGGTAACACATTCATTCATTCATACACACTCCCTCCACACGCTGAGCTAGAATCTGTAGCACTGCACTAGTCTTAATGTCAGAGTCGGATTATCAAAAGTTAATGTTACCAGGCTGGTTCTATAGCCCAAGGGACTAATCTGTGGCTTTGATGGCTGTTCGGATCCATTGGTCATGAAGTCGGACCATTACTGACTGATGCAAAATTCAGTCTGATTGTAAAAAAACAAAGAGAAATATTGGTGCTTTTGAAAATCAAAACCCCCAATTGGGTGCTGTATCTAAAGTGACACTGCAAGATATTTACTTAATAAAATACTAAGTATAGATAGAAATATTTTTCAAAAGAGATATATTGAAGTATGTCTAAGAACTAGATGACATTTATTAGATAATGCTGCCTAAAGTGGCTTATTTAAAACACTAAACTTGGATGCAAAGGTCCAGGGTGATATTTCATACCTGTTTTTTTTTTTCTTCCTAATATTTCTTTTATTCCTTAGAGGAAATTGTAAAGAAGAGTACAATAATATTCAGAACTCAGTATAATATAGATTTTTAGAGAATGCTTTGTATAAATCGTGTCATGCTAACACTTAGCACTCTCGGTTACATTGAGTTGTCAATCATCCTGGTTAACCCATTGTAATGCTTTATGTCACTGATAGATTTCCCATCAGTTGCCATAACACACAAACATCAACAATGATGCTCATTTTGTCTTTAGTGTTTGAAAACGTAAATTTTTGCATGCCTGCTCTTGTGCCGAGCCGCCTTGGGTTTATTTTATTTTTTTCTTTTGCATATTCTAATAGCTGTATGATGGTATTTATCCATGTTTGGCGCAAATTTATTTTCTGTATTGCAATGGAATAAAGGTTCGAAGTTTACTTCCCAGCATAATGATAATTAAAAAACAACCTAGCATCCTCGATGCTTATAGGGAATGTAATTCACTGGCCCACTTTCTTTTAAGTTTAAGTGTGCAAACCTCGTTGAATTTAACTTTTATTTCCCGTTCTTAAACACAGCAGAAAATATGCCATACACAACACCTGGGAGCAATAGTTTTTTTATATTGATATAAATATATATAATATACACATAAAGTGGAACTACATCCTTTTTCCTGTACTGTGTTACGTGAAATGGCAGCTGTTTCAGTCGTGTGTTCTGCTGTAATATTCTACCAAGTTCCTTTCAACGAGAAATAAAAAAAAAAGGGTGGTTTTTGCTCAGGAGCTGTGTGCTGTTTTCTTTTATTACTACTACACTAGTGGGAGTTGAGACCACATTCTGCTTAATGAACTATGGCAATCAATAGCTTTTTCTCGTGTCAGCAAAGCGTGTGCAATGTTGCATTAAGGATGGTTAGTGTGTCGGCAGAAACATCTTGACCTAACTTCCGTTGCTCTTTCCGTAAGAGCAACGGAAGTATGGTTTTAATTACTAACAAGTTGTCATACTATTGTCTCATATGGTGAATAGCGCAATTCGGTTGGATTCATAAAACTATGCAATCAGTTCTATTTAGTTCATTATTTGCTCAAAATTGATCTTTAATTATCCCCTTCGAGCCTCCCAATCATTTAGTTTGAGCAGTATTTATTATACAATATATCTAGTGTTACTCATCCCATTGAGTCACAACAACACGTCACCACTGACCACCGTGTCACCATGTGTCGGCCCAGTTTGCATATGGAGGTTTGCACGTCCTAAAATGACAACCAGTTGTCGTAAATGGTGCCGGTGTCAGATTTGTGTGTTCACTAGGAACGGGAATCGGCAGGGACCTCACCATCTGATATTACGATTTTCGACTGCCGATACAATGTTATGATTTTTTTTTTTCGATTTTATCTTTTGTGTGGTATAACCTGGTCCGTTGGTGTCCACCATTGTTTTTTTTTAATGAACGAGGCTGAACAGATCAGAACATAGTTGATGCAAATTGACAATTGGCGAACACACTATGCCCTCTGTACGGTACCATTAATATGTTTCCCCTATAGTTAATGTTAACTTTTCGGGGGTCACATTCATTTTTGAGTCAACCTGACGATACAAGTATTGTGGAAGCAAAGAATCGCACATGAATTCCTTCCCCACCACTGTAATTGTTCACTGTGTTGCAGTGTGCAGTTTTACACACTGGGTGATGACACTGCACTTCACACATATTTCCTTCACACATATTTCAGCTGATCAAAAGGGGGGCAACAATGGAAATGTTTTTTATTGCTCCTTTTTCCGTTGACTGAGTCAATATTGTTGAATTGCCAATAAAAAAATGTCCTGCTTTGAGACACAATGACTAAAGGTTTTACAAAGGTCAGTTATTGAGAAATAATTGAGAGGCTTGAGCTTAGTCACCAGACACACTGCTAATGGTTTCTCAGTAAATCGATGAGCTCGCTATTAGGCCATAACCACTGAATCAGTGCTTCAAGCAGTCGCCATTGTGGCGTGACAATCAATCCTATTTAGACTCACGAGAGACGTTCATGAGACTTTCTTGACTAAAAGAAACCAGTACTGTGGTGGTGGCCACGCCATCAATAGAAACTTTGTGTGAGGTTCAATGTGTCTCCACATTTCACTGATTAAAAGTGCAAAAATTGAGCCGTTGAATGCTGTCCCATATATGTTATACTGTATATAACCACAGAGTGCGCGCACACCTCACCCCATCTTACCCCACTTCCTCCATTTTCATCTTAAAAGCATGTGAGACAATGTAAATGATGAGTAAGCAATTTAGAGGGGGGGGGGGGGGGGGGATAGAGAGAGAGCGAGAGAGAGAGAGAGAGAGAGAGAGAGAGAGAGAGAGAGAGAGAGAGAGGGATAGAGAGAGAGAAGGGGGGATAGAGAGAGAGAGAAGGGGGGGATAGAGAGAGAGAGGGGGGTATAGAGAGAAGGGGGGTGGAGTGTGAAGGGCATGTAATAGCACACTATGGGCCCTGGGCCAGTGAAAGAAGGGATTATTCAGCATGGCTTGGTGTCCCGGTGCTGGCCTGCTGTAGAGATACACACCATGCTAAGCTAAAGGGCCACAGAGACCGACCAGCTCCGAGGCTAACGGATCCTGTGACGGGCCAAGATGGCAGCATGACTACTGTGTAGAAATTGCAGACCGATCTAAAATATACACGTGATGCACCCACGGTTAGTGTTCATAGTGTTCATATATATACTGTATATATATATACACACATGGCCAAAATTACAGCATGGATTAAGCGCCTGCCCAGGAAATATCCTATAGTAGTATGAATGAGAGGCTACTGAGCTATTTTTAGCCAGTGTTGCCATGTGCAAGGAATGCTGTTGGAGATCTCTCTCACTGTATGCAGAGGAAACTGGACATTTTCTATGTGCATGACAAAGTGTCATCCTAATCCCAAACACGAGAAAATTATCAGCTTGTTCCTGCAGCATTTACACAGAAACGCTACACATTGTAAGAGCTACGACTCACACACTCTTTCCACACGCACATGCACACGCACAGACACACATACACACACACACACACAAACTTTGCCTGGATAGATCGGCTACAGAGGTTTGTTGATCCCATCTGTCCCACCTGGTGCCCCAGACAGAAAATGAGGGTGTAAGAAGAATAAAAAACGTAAAGATATAATGCAGATATAATAAACTAGTCAGTCAGGTAAGACTCTTAATAGTTAATCATCAATCAAATCATAATAGTAACATTTCAATCTAAAGTCAAAACACACAACATGCAAATAAGGATGGAGATATAGAGTATATGAAACCATTTATTGTATATCAAAAGTATTTATTGTAAAAAGTATTCACTGACATACATACATAGTACATATTACTCTAGCTGCATATAGTAGCCTAGCCAGTAGGCCTACTTTATTAATCCCAGATGGAGGCGTCTAGCCGGGGTCACTCGAATACTGTTGAGTCACCAAGGCTGCTTTTTCCCCCTTTCAAACCCAAGTCTGATCCCTATTGAATTCACTGCAGGGATATAACATAAATACACCATTCATATGTTTAGTATGTAATGTGTTATAGAAATAAAACAGGATTAATGATTGCCTCGAGTAGTGATTCCCAATCACAATGTGCAAAGCAGGGTTGTATTGAAAATAAGTAAACAACAAGGTAAAAAAAAAAAGACAGAAGATACAAAGAAAATGTCAGCGTTGAAGCATAAGTATTATATGCACCATAATAATAATTAATTGCATTTATAGAGCACTCTTCAAGACATCAAGGCATCAGGCATTACATACTAAACTTTTGGAAAGGTCTTGTTAAACAAGAAACTATCCGCATTTTCATGTTGCGAACTGGTTTTCCAGTCCTGGAGAAATAGCTTTTCGTCTTTAATGACGAGCATCATGCCGGGTTCCGCTAAAGACTCCAGACGGTACCAATCTCCCTTATCCTCACTGGCCCACGTGAAGCAGGATCCTGGATCCTCCAATATCATTGGGTCATTAAGCTGTGCTATTATCAGCTGTGGACACAAAAGACGGTTAAACTCAAAAGGTAATTGTAAATAATGACCAAATTGTAAATGATATTTGCATTCCCGTTGGTCCAAATAGGACAAATGGTCCAACTTTTCCGTGATTCTTTTAGAAGAAATGAAGTTCATGTAGCAGACCACCATTTTTTCATAACACACACAGTCCTCTCTTATATTAGAAAATGGCCGAGCATGCCAGTTCCCTTTTAATCAGTGGTACCAATTAGTCATTGGTAAGAGTGCCCATATACATATTACATTATTTTGTTTTTGTTTTGTTTAATTATATTTTCATATATTATTTTAATAATGTCATTATATATTTCTATGAAGTTGCATCTATATTAGCAATATATCATTTTAATTTAATTCCAGATTAATTTACCTGAAATTTTATTACAATATAAGTGTATATTTACCTCCAGTTTGCTTTTATTGACCGTTGGAATGTAGGACCTGTTGCCAAACATGAACGAGAAAGCCACCTTCCTGTTTTCTGTCCACTCGTAGAATGTCACTGTGTAAAAGAGCAGCAAGCAAACATTAAAGGTCATGTCTTCTTTTACATAATATCACAAAATTGTCTCCATTCCCACTCCCTTAAAAGTTGATTAAGCAGACTGCCATCTGTCATCATCACCCCCTCTAGCATTTTAAAAGGACTTGCAGGGGGCAATAGTCATTTAACTCTTCTGCATATATGTTCACATTCTGTTTCTCTCTGCAGATGGGTCTGGGCTAGATCCCATTGAAAGCCTTTCCAAAAATATAAAAAGGTGAGTTGCTTATAAGCACGCATATTGTCTCTTTATTAGTCATTATAAAGCACTTATTAATGCATTATTCTGCATGACCCTACAACTACTAGGCCATTAACTTTAATATTAGAGTTTTCCCTCAATAACTTCCTAATTATTGCTTATTGATAGTAAGTAAGGAAGTTGTAGTACATAAATTACGATCTTGGCAACTAGTTAATGGTGAATATGTGGTCCATAATCTAAAGTGTTACCAAAAAATGATATGGCCAATCAATTAGAATATGTTTTTGCTTTACTTCCAACCCGGATTCGGCAAGAGTGAAGAGAGCACGAGCGTCGCTCTGATTGGCTGGAGCGACAGACAACGTAGAGCATGGCCATATTGGGGAATCAGCTGCTGCCCAGCCACGGTCACAGATCATTGCAAAACGTCAGCGTGAAAATCAGTATGTTCTCGCGAGGCTTGCGGACTTACATTGTTCAAAAAGAAAAAAACTCCAGCCAATCAAGACTCACGTGGTTGCCCACCTTTCTGTCCATCTTTTAACATCGTTATTCAGTCTATCTCAGAAAAAACAGTTGTGATTGCTCAGTCGTTGCTCCAGAGGAGTGGTTTAGTAATGTTTGGACTGCAGGCACGCCTATCATTTTACCATGTTTGTTAAAAAGCCCGAGGGCGGACAGATCTGCAGAGAACAGAATGTGCACCAGCAAGATCAGACTTAGAGGGATCACTCAGTAAGCAGACCCGATCTCCTGCAATAGTTTTTTAGCACGTTTTTTCCTAAAAGCACATCACTACTGACACCTGGTGTGTGTGTGTGTGGGGGGGGGGGGGGGGGGGGGGGGGGCATTTACCATTGTATTGTTGTAAATTCTGGGCCGACTTGGATGTCAAAGCGATATTTCCAGACAGACTTTTCTCGACAGTCACCTGCCTTCCATGTTTGGTATTGAGGTGGCCCATTTTCGGACTAGGATCCATGATGATAGCTTCAGTTGAACAAAATCTGCTTTGGACAAAAAGATTAAAAAGATTAAAGATTAAAGGGACACTAAGTAGTTTTTTTAGTAATTTATTACCTCAAATCAACGTCTTCATTCATAAATAAGTCCCCATTGGTGTAAAATTATCTCTGTCAACAATCTCACTTATCCTCCTGAGCGAAGAATCACTTATCTAAATTTACATAGGATGGGTAAGCTCTATGGAGGCTTCCATGTCCTTCCGGTCTATGAACTGCCGAGAGGGATAAAAAGCACTACGTGGTACAGGTAAGGCTGAACGCGTTTTCACTCAGAGCCAGCATGACTGTGGAACAGAGAAGTTGGGTTACGATCGCGCCCCCCCCCCCCCCCCCGTCGGTCGTAGGTCCGGGGTGGGTTAATATCCCCCCCCCCCCGTCGGTCGTAGGTCCGGGGTGGGTTAATATTGCGCCCCCCCCCCCCCGTCGCTTATATGTGAATAAGGGAGTACCGTACCGGCACTTTTTTTTTTCCACTTCGAGCACTGAACGTACCTCATCATCCGAAACAAAACTTGATGAAGTGGTGTTTGAAGTGTTATCATGTTGTCATAGCTTCTTGAATCTTGACTAATACCGCTTGCCGTAGTTCGAAAACGCGAGGCGCTAGAGAGCATACATTTGTTTGAATGCAAAATACAATTTGACCACTAGATGGGGGGAAAACTACTTAGTGTCCCTTTAAAGATTCAATTAATACATTATTTATTGTATTAAAGGCATATCTGAAAAGGAGCAGGAGACATGATGATAATACGCTTGGATGAGGAACTAGGTTTAGGAGGATATAGGGTAGCATTGTGAGTATTATCATGTACAATTTCAACTTGGATGGAAATGACAGCATGCGTTTCCCGTTGCTCTTCAAAGTTTCTCACTCTAATGACTAAGTGTGACTGTAGTGTGAATAAAGACATTCCTTCTCATTACTGACCCCTTCTGGCCCTAAGTGAACTGCAGCCTGCTGGGGCTACAGCATTGACAGCACTGGAGTGTGAGCTCCGTGGGTGGTGAGGCAATAACATTCATAAGCTAATGTTAGTTATAATCATAAAGAAAACGTTAGTTATAAACAGACAATGTCAGTGTCGTGAGTGGATATAATGTACAGAAAATGTGCAAACTAGTTCTGAAATATAATAGAAATCAGCCCACATGCTGTTCTACGCAACGGAGAGTCGGGGAAGGTTAAATTACAATCTATTTATGCATGTAAAATCCTTCAAGTCACAGTTGTACATCATTAACTCACGCTGTATAAATGATTTTATAAACCATCATCTCATGAATAATTGATCACTGATTATGCATTTCTCAGGCTACTTATGTAGGCTATTATAACTTGCATATTAGGCCTACTTATGTAGGAACAACGCTTTTCGCTATGAATTGACTATTTACATTATGCTTAAAGGTGCTGCTAAAGTGCTACCCCGTTTTTGAAAAATGTGGGCTATGTTTGCAAGTCGTTGTTCAGATAGACAACCACAGCTCATTAATATCGGCAGGCTACCTTCTGATCAATCACTTACAGCTGATAGGTGACATATTGCGGGCGATTGGTTTGGCCAAAAATGTCAATTATATGGCATAGGCCTACAATTAAGCGTGTGTCAACACCTCACCTAACACTCAACATGTATCACCTAACACCCACTTACTGTCTAGGTGGGCCAGAGAGCCACGCCTGACAGCTATTCGGCTGTTTACAACCAGGGCTTAATTTGAGGGGGAGCAAGCCGGAGCGCGCTCCGGAACCTCGGACGCGCGCTCCGGAACCTCTGACGTTGGCTCCGCCAGCTATTTATAGCTGTCATCCGCGATCCGCCACCTCTCTTGACAAACAATATATTTTTTTTCTTTGTCTGTCCGTATCCGTGAGTGCAGGTGTGTTGCCTGGTTGTCTGTCGGTCTGCCTCTGTTAAGAGTAAAATAGTATCTAGTGTTATCTGCCTTCGGTGAAGCGCGTTTTTGTTTTCCGTTTTCTTTCTGCTCTGGTGATCGAGCGGCCGTCGTTGGTGGCCTTTTGTGTTCTGTTCGTTTTTGAACCTCTTCCTTTTTCAAGGACTTGGTGTATATTGTTAACTATTTTATCCGGGCACATCCCCATTCCCTGGCTTTAGTTATACTGTATTGTCTTGCTTTGTTGACTAAATACAGCATTGAACATAGGAATTTGTAGTCTATCCGGATTTGATGTGACTATCGTTATTAGGCCTACAATACATGCCCAGATTATTTTCGGTGTGGCGCACAGGGTTGCTCGAAAGCGCCCCCCCCCCCCCCCCCCAAACGCTTTTTTTTCGCACCGGAGCCACTCATCCTCTGCGCTCCGGGACCTCCAACGTTACAAATTAAGCACTATACAATTTCACATATGTCCCCTAGTATCTCCGGATGAGATATGACGGATTTCAGTTTTTATTTTATTTTGATTTGCAAACTGAGCATAGAGGTGCTATTTTTAGCCTGGCCCAATGCACACGCATTGATGTTCGGCCACCTAAATACAAGCGGCTGCATAACGGCTGTGATAACACTTTCTCCAGCCTGGCCCAACACGCGTTTCCCAACAGGTGCGAAGAAATCCGTCAAATGTGATCTTATTCCAAGATACCAGGTGACATGTGTTAACTTGAATGGTTTTCTAGGCAGAAATAGTTTTTTCCACAAAAAAAGGTGGACCGTTTCAATAAGTAGCCTAACTAATATAGAAACCAACTTCAACGTCGTCTTGGATCATTAGGTGTTTTTTTTAGCCTGTGTAGTGACATTGACGATAACTACAATATGATATTATGATATTGATATAATATTGATATAATATTAACATTATTACAACAAAGTATGCTATGGACAATCGTTATCATATCAATAAGATATTCCAAAAATCCGCGATTGTCATAAAGAAAATCCTATAGGCCTATATAAAATATAGGATACAAATTATATATATAACTGAATAGAACTGACTATAGACGATTATTAACTAAATCAACTATATTAGCCATATAACACTCAATACACGCAAATCATCCGAAATGACCGTTATCACCCTATTAGCAGCCTACTCTGAGGCATAGACTGGTACTTACAAAGCTTGGTTGTGCTGTGGGCTGACCAGTCTGGACGGCTCTGGGTCAAAAAAGGAGACAATCTTCCCATGCAGCTCGCTGTTTTCCTGGAGACGGACTGCACGTCTGCGTCTTATATGCGATGGAGAAAGAGAGAGGCGTCGCAGTCGGAACCAATGGGCGAATCAGCCAATCCGACAGGTTGCCAAATTCTTCCGGATGTGGATGGACAAAAGATGACGAACAAAACACTTTCAACTTCCACGTTTTTCCCTTTTCTGCCAGGAATGTACCACTATTAAACTTTGAATCCAATAAAGACACACATAAAAACAAACCCACATTGGCCTAGCAGTGAATAATTAACCAATATCGCACCAGATGGAGTGTGACCTGTACTAGTAATATCTTAGATTAACGGTACAAAACCACGACGCCAGAGTGGGAGACCAGAACCTTAGGCTCGGTGGCGCCATTCCGCATTGTTCTCTGGTAGTGGAGCGCGGGAAGTCAGGGCGCTGGGGAGCGATTGAGTTCAGCTAGCACGCACACGCACACACACACACACACACACACACACACGCACACACACACACACACACACACACACACACACACACACACACAGCGTTTTTCTCTGGTAGTGGAGCGCGGGATCAAGTCAGGGCGCTGGGGAGCGATTGAGTTCAGCTAGCACACGCACGCACGCACGCACACACACACACACACACACACACACACACACACACACACACAGCGTTTTTCTCTGGTAGTGGAGCGCGGGAAGTCAGGGCGCTGCTGGGGAGTGATTGAGTTCAGCTAGCACGCACACACACACACACGCGCGCGCGCGCGCACAGACACAGTCACACACAAACACACACACACACACATACACACATACACACACACACACAATTTCACAAGTCATATCCTCATCTTGGGATGAGGATATGACGGATTTCAGTTTTTCTTTTCTTCAAACTATCCGTATTAAGAGCGAACTGTTTTCAGGTGTATGTTGTATGAACATACTCACATACTGTACTGTACATCGACTTGCGTTTCAAGCTTGGCCCAAAATGGGGTTTAATTTGCAAACTGAGCTGCAAGACGGGTCTGTCAATACATATTTAGTCTGGCCCAATGGCCAATGCACACGCGTGGGCGGCTGTAAGATAACACAAAACGTGCTTCCCTCATAAAAGATAAAAGAATTTGCGTTATGCTTGGCAGGTTAGAACAACTCTATTTAGTTAAAAGGTAATACAACAATCTAGTTATTTAAAGATATGTAGTCTACAGCTGGGGATTGATTAAAGTTCACTGTAGACAAATTGACAATTGGATAATGGATAACAGTCTGTGTTGATACAATGAAAGAGAGAGAGAGAAGGCTCTCAAAGAGAGGGTGGGACAACATTCTTGTAGTGAACACCAAGTATGAAAAGAAAGATAATTTTAACATTTTAGCTAGTATGAAACACAGTAATCCAGCTCAGAACTTAGAAACAACAAAAAGCAAAGCAAAACAAAGCATACAGTTATGTTCCTATTGAGATCAATATTTTAATGGCAAATGTGTGTGAAACATGGTGTGTGTATATGAGTGAGTGAATCAGTGAATGAGAGAGAGTGTGACAGAGACAGCCAATGAAGCTTATTCAATTGAGGGAGGAGTGAGAGACAGAGCACGAGAAAGAGAGAGAGTGAGAGGCTGTAATGGTTTTTTTCACGGATTGGCAGACAGTTGATAAGCTCCAGAACCTGCGTCCTGGCGGTCTTCCCCCTCTCATAGTCCTCCTCACTGGGGAACCATTGTCACGCGCTGCCCCTGTGTTTACACGTGGATTTTGGCACACTTCTGCCGTGCAGATCTGTATGCGATCCGTGTGTAAAAACGATTTGTCTGTAACTTCATGCAATAGAGCGTAACAGTGACCGCCCCTTTTTAACAGCTCCGGTGCCGGAAGTAAATTTCCCATGCATTTATCTCGTCCACTTTTCGTATAATCCTTATAAAACGAGTATTAAGACTTGAACCAAGCCAATCGTTCGTTATGGTAGTCGTGACCATATTATGTTTGATTCGGGATGAGTAGTTCCTCACCCGGTCAACAAAATAAAGTACCTTTGGCTTTTCTTCCGTTTTCCAAATTCTTTTTATGCCCGAATCAAACATAATATGGTCACGACTACCATAACGAACGATCGGCTTGGTTAAAGGCTTAATACTCTTTTTATAAGGATTATACGAAAAGTGGACGAGATAAATGCATGGGAAATTTACTTCCGGCACCGGAGCTGTTAAAAAGGGGCGGTCACTGTTACGCTCTATACAGTCTACACACCACTAGTCGGCGCGTAGCACCCAGTGATGTTAAGCGTGTCATTTTGTAGCTCGTGTTCGCTCGTCTAGGGCTTCATGCTGCTGTATGGCTTCCAGAACTCTTATGTACTTTCGAACTGTATTTTGTCTCGCGGCCTGGAGTCTTCTCTGGCTCTCTTCTTTTGCTTTGTGTGTGACAAAAAGCCACAGCGTGAGCAGCAAATACACGAACGCTTCGGTGTCCTCCATTGTTGTTGTTAGTCTTTGTTGTTCTGGTCTTCCGGTTTTGTGCGTGGCTTGGCGCGGTGTAAATGACGTCACGGCAGTTTTGCGCAGCCGTGTTATGACGACCCCGCCCACGTCGAGGAGGTACTATGGTACTCAGTTGTAATGGAAACAGACACGAAAAGTACTATGCCGTGCCGTGCCGTGCCATACCGTGCTAGTGGAAATGCGCCAATTGTCATGGGTAAGATGGCTGCCGTTAATGAGACTGGCCGGTCGTCGGAAACTTCGAATAACTCATGGGCTTTACAATGCGTTTATTTATGAGGAAAACAAACGTTAACTTACCCATGAGTTGTTTGAAGTTTCCGACGACCGGCCGCCCTAAGTAACGCGCCACTTCACATGCTCAGTAACGGTAACGGCGTTGCAACGAGGTAAAAAATAATTAATTAGATTACTCGTTACTGAAAAAAGTAACGCCGTTAGTAACGCCGTTATACTCTAACGCCGTTATTACCAATATGTATGGTAATAGTATAATAATAATAATAATAATAATAATAATAATAATAATAATAATAGTATTGAGAACATTTAAGAAAAAAACACAATCAAGGCGACACAGAAGTGTTCGTATAAGTTAGAAAGTGAAACAAAGGGGTGACGATGACAACTAAGGTATGAGAGCCAGCTGGCTGACCAGGCTGGTTTACACACTACACACTGGTTTATACACTGCACACTACACACTGGTTTATACACTGCACACTACACACTGGTTTATACACTGCACACTGCACATTGGTTTATACACTGCACAATCCTAATATTGGTCTTTTTTTATTATTATTAAAAAGCCTGACTTGATCCTTGACATTTTTTCTTGTCACAGCTTGATTTGGTCCAGGAATTATCAGCCTGTTCGGTGTCTTGATACAGTATGTGTGCAGGTTTACATACACATGTTTAATAAAAGTATTTGTGATGATCCCATTTTATCATGTCATTTTATTTGATAAGGTTTTTGCTTGTTAAGCAGTAAGTGGATTTGGTTTATTATTGAATACAAATCAAACCGAGAGTGAGGTCAATTAAACCTATACAGTGTTAATATTTAATGGGCCCGGGCCACTTTGTACTATAAAAATCGGGCCTCAAGGTCAAAAAGGTTAAGAACCCCTGTTCTAGACTGTTCTTTGCCCCACTCTTTGAGCAACAAGGTAGCAAGATTTGTTTTGTTGTTGTTGCTTTGTAGGAATTTCTTCCATTGCTGAACTCTGTGCCCTGCAGTGATCTGTCTGACCTCTGTGCCTGAGTCTGCACCTCTGGCCACTCTCTCCATGTGTTTGATAGAAGCCTCATTATATACATCAAAAACAATGTCAACACGGGTGCTGTGACTTGCTTCAGCTAGCACAGTGGACAAGGCATAGTCTGCAATATCAGCAAATGTCTTGCCATCACCGTTCAGCTTCTGAACAAGTGCCATGCCATCTATTACGCAGGTGGAATTTAATGGCAATGATTCAGCAACACATGGGAACTTGAGCAGCTGCTTGGCAAGTGAGGATTTGCAAGTCTTCCTCACATTGCCATCTGGTGAAGCAAGAGCCCACGGAAGTGGTCCAAGTGGATGAGATAACTCCTCCTTCAGGTTGAGCTGTCTACTCTGTGCAATCAGTAGCATCTGGGCAAATATTCGATTATCAGCTTTGAGGATAACTTCTTTATTCCCAGTTTTGCATGTCTTTGCCTTTCCCTGCATTGAGGAGAACGTTTTCAGTTTCTTCTTGGAGAGTGGTGCATGGAACTGCTTTGCAGGAGGATTACTCTCAACATGCTCAGCAGAGGTTCTGTAGGCATTCTCGCCAATGGTGTGTGCATTCAGAAGGTCTTCAGCAACATCTGCTGGTGCTGTACTTCCAGTAGACAGAGAAACAAGGGACTCATCACCTGCAAATGGATTTATCCAACTAGAATGTGTGTGTGTGCAGGGCCGGCGCTAGGCATAGGCGACATAGGCGGTCGCCTAGGGCGCCATGTGATGGAGGGGCGCCGCCAGGCACAATTGGGGCGCCCGTAGGTCGTAGGTCCGACGCCCCCCCCCCCCCCCCGTGGGTAGCACCCCCCCCCCCCCCACGTTGACAATCGCGCGGCAGCACCCCCCCCCCCGTTGACAATCGGGCGCTAGCAACCCCCCCCCCCCCGCTCAACAATCTCGCCTAGGGCGGCAATTTACCTAGCGCCGGGCCTGTGTGTGTGTGTGTGTGTGTGTGTGTGTGTGAGTGAGAGAGAGAGAGAGAGAGAGAGAGAGAGAGAGAGAGAGATAATACAATACAATGTTCTTTTCAGAATCAGTGTATGCATGAGAAAGAAAATTTGACAAAAAAAAAACAAAATAACTAAATAGTAAGCAGTGAATAGTGTGAGTGTGTGAGTGGGTCTGAGTGAGTCAGTGTGAGAAAGAAAGAAAGAAAGAAAGAAAGAAAGAAGTTTTTTTTATGTGTGTGTACTTCACCACCAAAAGGAGGTTAATGTGGCACACAGTCAATTATATTTAACTGCAATATTGTACGAGCAGCAAATTCAAACTGAGGGCAGAGTGAGATCTGGCACAGAAGAACCATATTTATATTCGACAGGCAGAGAGGACACTGTTGGTGGAATTTTTAATTATTAGCCAATAGACTTTTGGGCCACACCCCTTCAATGGGGAGGAGTCAATAATTCCATAGTCAGCATCTTGATCGAGAAAAAAATAATCGAAAACATTTTCTGCCATCATTGCATTCTGTTTTTATTCACTTTTTGTTTTTATTTATACATTACAAGCTCATTATTTATACATTTTATTTCTGACTGGCTACTATTATATGTTTAAACTGCTTAAACCGCAATGATAACTTTGGGTTATGCCAGTATTTCAGTGTTTGGATTTTGTTTCTCTGATACTCCCTGGTGCCACAGGATTAAAAGACAAAAGATGACTTAGGCGGAAATGGCAGGAAAATGTGTGAGATTAAAAGTTGTCCAAAATGTTCACAAAATGATTTAAATGAAAGTTCAGAGTCTCCCCTTTAAAATGATACCAAACATAACAAAATAAAATATTCCAATATGTCCAATATAGATTTTCAGCTATGTCAGTGTTCTGTTTGATTTATACGCATTATTTTCTCAACCTTAGTTTACATTATGTGTGATAACTCAAAACAGCTACTCTTGTCAGATGGCCATCATACATCATTGAAAAGCTGAGATTCCAGGCTTTCAGAAAAGGTATGGTAGCCTTTGCCACTTTTTCGGTAACAGTTTCCATATTTTGAGGCCCTGACTCACGGTCTAAAAGGAGAACTCCGGTGTAAACTGGTTCTGGGATGTTTAGTATAAGAATGAGTTCCAACGTTCCATGGAGAGCAACAAAAAGCCGATACGACGCGAAGCTAAGTTCGCTGTTTTTAGCCGATTCCACCAAACTGCTATACGTTTGAGTGCTGACCTGGTAAAAAATAAATCGCTTTTTTAAAGCACTTACAAGGCTACAGTAGAAATAGCCTGACACTTCTTTGGTAGTATAATGAGGGTCTTAACATATAAAACGAGGCATTGACAACTTCATAAGTGTACAGATAGTTTATTAAAAAGCATATTTTATGTACACAATACCTTCAGTAGTTCACCCGTTGGCGCCATGTTTTTTTTAGGCTGATAAGTCGATTGAGGGCGTTAAATGCGTCATTTTTTCTTAATCGAATTAAAATAAGATTGCATTAACGCGTTATTGACAAACACAGAGCTCACGTGCTCGCTAGCCTAAAAAAAACATGGCATCGACGGGTGAACTACTGTTTAGTATGATAACGAGTTTGAACTCGTTATCATACTAAACATCCCAGAACCAGTTTACACCGGAGTTCCCTTTTAAGTGCTTTACCAGTCTGACGCAGGGGCGTGACCACGGGTGGGCTGGGGTGGGCGGTGCCCACCCAGGGAGAAGCCCTGCCCACCCTATGTTAATCTAATGAAAACTGGATAAAAAAATGTTTATGAGCTCCGGTATTGTATTGTCACGGATGTCCAGCTCCGATGGGAGTAAACCCCCCCCCCCCCCGTCGGTCGCCAGTCCGGGGCGTGTTGCACCAACCCCCCCCCGTCGACAATCGTGCACCCCCCCCCCCCCCCCGGATCATTTAAATTGCTAGCGACGCCCATGGCCTCCATAATGACTAGTAAAGGTATGGTTATATTTTATATCTACCATATGACCAATAACTAGGGTTACACTAACCTCGGTGCCTGTCTGCAGACGAAGGACAGAGTCATGAGCTATGAGCAGAGGCATGTAAGCATGGGGGGAGCTCCTCAGGATCGGAATGAGTGCGTTGTTGGTTACATATGTGGAGTAGATAGTGAGGTCGGGTGATGGCGAAAAAACAGGCAGGATTGTCGCTGCACGTGTAAAGAATCTTTTAGAGAAATACCTGGAGGCGACAGTCTGGCGCTGGGGCCAGACACCACAAGGACGAGAGGGGAAGACGGCAACAGCCAGAGGAGAAGAAGAGGACAGCCCTTTAGGACGTTTTCACTGTTATGTGTATATAACTTCCTGGGTCAGGGATAGTTAGTGCGCAGACTTCGTGAACTGACACACACTTTGTTGTTCTGTCAGGGAAACATAGTTGGGCCCAGATATCTGTAAAACTCTGCACATTATACTGGTGTTAACAATAAAACTGATTATTTCTTAAAGCTGAACAACTTCTTCTATCGCTTCATTAAAAGAACACGCGTGAGTAGGGGTTTCATTTTTTTACTTTGAAACTGCCTCTCACAACAATTGGTGACCCCGACGTGATGAAGACGAAGAAGTGACACAACGGACGAGAGGACTGAGTGACAGCGAAACGTGGCCACATAAAAAAGGTAAGCAGAAGCCTGTTATAACAAAATTCTGCGATTGGGCATTACCAAAACTGTTTTGAAGTCACTTGTGATACCCGTCCTAGACATAGTTTAAACCAGTATAGTGTGCAACAAGAGGGCCGCTCCTTTTAGGACGTTGCCAATTAGGGGACCTGCCCGTGAAAACGTACGAGCAAGAGACCGCCCGAGGGTTGGAATCCTTATTGGGGAGGAAGAGCCCCACAAAGCGCCAGCGGTTTAAATTCCCCCCCCCTCCTTTAAGTATATAAATTGGCGGAGGAGAAAAGAGGGTCCATACGACCCCAAGGTAGCTGGTTCCTTTCAAGACCAGAAGAGGGAACTCTGAGAGGGTAGCCAGAGTAGCCCAAGGGTATCATTTCCCATTGACCGTTAGAGTCGGTGCGAAACTCATGATTATGTAAATATTGTATATTGTGTGGGTGGTTCCAGGGGTTAGACTTTTCGTGAGATTCTCATAAGTCTCGTCTAACGCCTGTTCTGTGGGGTATCAAAAAAAATAAATAAATAAATAAATAAATTTGAAAATATTTTCCGTGGGGAAAAACGGGTGGTTGGATACGGGGAAAGTGTGTCTAAAAGTTTCTGCATGAAGCTCGGGTGAGATCGGACTGAAACATTTTCAGCCTAGAAGCTTGTCTCACTCGGCAATATTTCGTGCAGAGAGCAGACCGTGAGTCATTCACACCGACCCTGTATGTGTATCAAAATGTGTGTTGTTAAAGTGTGTACTGGTTAAGATAGTGGGTAAAAAATGGACGGAGAATTCAACAGAGAGTGTGAAGAATATGGGGGGTGTCCTGAGGACACCATAGGAGAGCAATGGAAACAAATCACGCTCCAATTGGTTAGTGGGTGTACACCGAATACACAGGGAAAGATAATGGAGGGTCACGAGGTGACCTGGATGTGGCTCCAGGAGAAGGGACAGATACCTGGAGATGAGAAGCAGGACAAATTGTTGCCCTATCTGGCGGAGGCCGAGAGGACTGTGTTAACCAAAGACGAGGGAGGACCACAAGGAGGAGCTGGGTGCAGGTGTACCCAGCATAGACCAACCATCCCAGGCACAGACCCAGCCCAGCCAGGGGCAGCAGCCTCATAATAATAATAATAATAATTACTTGCATTTATATAGCGCTTTTCAAGATACCCAAAGCGCTTTACATAGTGTGTGTGTGTGTGGGGGGGATATGACACCTCATCCGCTACCAGTGTGTAGCACCCACTTGGGTGATGCACGGCAGCCAGTATGCGCCAGAACGCTCACCACACACTGGCACACAGCGGAGAGGTGAGGAATGAACTAACCAATTAGAGACCAGGGGATGATTAGGTGGCCATGTTGGTACAAGAGCCGGGTTGGGAATTTGGCCGGGACACCGGGGTTAGCACCCCTACTCTTGCGATGAGTGCCACGGGATCTTTAGTGACCACAGGGAGTCAGGACCTCGGTTTAACGTCTCATCCGAAAGACGGTGCTCTAGACGGGACGGAGTCCCCGTCTCCATCCCGGGGCATTGGGGATCTTACAGAGGCCAGAGGGATGAGCACCCCCTACTGGCCCTCCAACACCTCTACCAGCACCAACTGGTCTCCCATCCAGAGATGGACCAGACCAGCCCCTGCTTAGCTTCCAAAGAAACCAGCAGTGCAAGGCAGGTAGCCACGGTGCCGACAAGCGGAGGCTGCGACAACAACCATCCAGATGGAAGGTTGGACCCACCTGGGTCTAACCCGGTCTTGAGGAGGCTCACATGTGATCGTGCTAGTAACCTCTCCATGTGAGCCTGACCCCGAAACTACATCTTTGGAGGAGTGCAGGACCTGAAGATAGCGACGACGAACAGAAACAACAATGAATGCCCAAAACCCCCCACCTGCTTGCAGCCCACCAATACATGAAGATCATTTCAATCATTCGAGATACATCCTCGCCCGGAAGGAGTTTTTAAGTTTAAATTGGTTGATTTATATTGTGTGATTTTTTTTTTTTTTTGATTTAATATTGCGTGAATTTTAATTTGATATGCATGAATTGAAGGGTTCAACACTTAGAAAGTATTTCGCATTTGGTAATCTTTTTATCCTAACATACTTAGGGACTGTACGATATTTACCGGGGGGGGGAGGGCCGGTCGTCAGGGGGGGAGGGCCTAGGATAATTTTTTTAAGCCTTAGGGGAGGGCCCAGGAGAATATTTTTGGCCTGGGGGGAGGGCCGAGGAAAATTATTTTATGGGGGGGCAATCGTCATGACTCATGCCGAGTTCGATGTTTAAATGACAGATAGGATAGCCTGTAAGGAAGTGAACGTCTCCTTTACCATAACCATAACCCCTTTTGGAGTGAATTGTTTCACAGTAGACTGCGGACGCTATAGACTCTGCTCTGCGAGCGGACGCTGTAGACTCTGCTCGTCTCTTACCACCGCGAACGGGTTTATGAGACCCCAGATCGTTTCACACAGACGCGGGAGGGTACCTTTGGCGTCAGTATCCAGGGCTTAATTTGGGCCGGAACACGCCGGAATATGTTCCGGCACCTCCAACAGTGGATCCGGCACCTTTTTTATTTTTTTATCCCCCCCCCCCCCCCCCTCCCGCCGTCAGTGGTTACGATCGCGCAACCCCGTCATCAGTCCGCGGTCCCCCCCCCCCCCCCCCCCTCCCGTTGACAATCACGCACCCCCCCCCCCCCACCCACCCCCGGGCGTGACAAATCGTCGGTAGGCCTATATTACGAGTTGGGATGAGAACGGGTTGTCTGCCGAAACCGTCAAGTCTAAATCATGCGATAGGCGCGCACGATGACATCCTCACAGCATGCACATGGGCTGTGTGTGGACTCGGGTCTGCGGCTGAGTCCGCGGCCGGGTCCGCGGGTCCGGTGCTGGGTCCGCGGCTGGCGGGTCCGGTGCTCCCGTTGACAATCGCGCCCCCCCCCCCCCCCCCCCCCCCCCGTTGACAATCGCGCCGAATGTAGAGCATATTGTAATGCAGCGTTGAATGGATGAATAGCTTACATAAGGGTCCCCAGCACTTTTCAAACCACACTCAAGCTTATGGTTATTGTCCCCACCACTTCTAAAACCAAACTGACGCCACTGACCACATAGACCAAGAATCGCAGGGTGATCATTAGTCGCTCTTAGTCACAGTAGTTTGTGTTTTGTCTTATAATAGCCTATAAGGTACAATGTCATCAGCCAAGTTGTGAAATTATTGGGGGAGTCTCGTAACATTGATAAAAGCAGGCATGTCCCCATTCTCAAGTTCAAGGCACAGCGTGGCATAAACCCCTGCTCTTGCTGCGTGTGTACCCGTGTGTGTGTATGTGTGCTTATGTGGCCGTTTTAACCTTGTAAACGTCATTTTCCGACCAATTTTATTTGATTCACGTAGCGGGGAGGGCCTAGGAGAATTTTTTTGAGCCGGGGGGAGGGCCCCGGAAAAAAAAAAATTACCAGGGGGGAGGGCCAGGCAGAACAATTTTAACCCGATCGTCTGGCGACCGGCCCTCCCCCCCCGCTAAATATCGTACAGTCCCTTAACAGGTTGAGTCTCATATGATTCTCCAGGGAGAGGGGAACATTATACTAAATTGGTCGTTTTTTGGGACTTTGGGTCCCAAAGGGGGGATATTTGGGAGAAGTTTACATTAAATTTACCCTTACATTTAATGACAAAACATAATTATGGTCTTGCCATTATGCTATAAATCTAATAAGTGTGGAGAAATACAGAGAACCACAAATTTAATATTTTTAAGGAGTAGCAGAATTTCCAATTTTATATTTTATGGGCTCAGTTTTTCTGAGCCCAAGAGAAGGAGGAGTAGCCTGGCAGGCCAGACCTACATCAGAAAGATGTAAGGTCTGGCACAGCTCCATCGGCAGTGTGGGCGGGATAAACGGTTGTCTTTCAAGTTCCCTCTGCACGCAATAGGATAGCGCTACAACCAATCAGAGCAACGAAGAAGGTGACGTAGTCAGAGCGACGGCTCTGTCTACGTAATTAATCAAAACTCAGAATACATATTTATTTTCGAGGAAAGACTTCAGTGCCGTTCTTTGTTCTTTTCTCAAAGAAAATGTTAACTTCAAGTCTTGAAGAGTCGCGACCAAAGCCGAGTGGAAAGACAGCCGTTCGCCAGCAGCAGCAGCAGCCATTGTTTACCTAACACGGAACCGTCGCAACTCTGTCGTCATGGTAGCCCGGCTTTCGACTCCGCCCCTCACGCTGTGATTGGTCAGACATACAAGACACACTTGGTGTTTCCAGCACCAAAAAGCGGACGGAGCTGTGCTAGACCTACCTAGCTGCCAAATAAATTTGCTGCCGCTAGGGGGTGTCTAGAGTTCTAGGCTAAAGGAGGAGTACAATTTTTTCCAAATTTTCATATGTGGTCTCAGTTTAGATGAGACCAAGAGAAGGATTAAAGGTATGGTTATATTTTATATCTACCATATGACCAATAACTAGGGTTACACTAACCTCGGTGCCTGTCTGCAGACGAAGGACAGAGTCATGAGCTATGAGCAGAGGCATGTAAGCATGGGGGGAGCTCCTCAGGATCGGAATGAGTGCGTTGTTGGTTACATATGTGGAGTAGATAGTGAGGTCGGGTGATGGCGAAAAAACAGGCAGGATTGTCGCTGCACGTGTAAAGAATCTTTTAGAGAAATACCTGGAGGCGACAGTCTGGCGCTGGGGCCAGACACCACAAGGACGAGAGGGGAAGACGGCAACAGCCAGAGGAGAAGAAGAGGACAGCCCTTTAGGACGTTTTCACTGTTATGTGTATATAACTTCCTGGGTCAGGGATAGTTAGTGCGCAGACTTCGTGAACTGACACACACTTTGTTGTTCTGTCAGGGAAACATAGTTGGGCCCAGATATCTGTAAAACTCTGCACATTATACTGGTGTTAACAATAAAACTGATTATTTCTTAAAGCTAAACAACTTCTTCTATCGCTTCATTAAAAGAACACGCGTGAGTAGGGGTTTCATTTTTTTACTTTGAAACTGCCTCTCACAACACTAGTGAACACAAATTTTGTTCAAAATGTTTTCAAAAAATTTTGCCTCCCCAAATAAGCCTCATGCCCACCCACACATGACATTCTGGTCACACCCCTGGTCTGACGCCAGCAACATGTGGCAACGTATCACTTTCTTTTTTTTTTTCAAAGTATGTTTTTATTGAGCTTTATGAAAACAGATACAATTATTGACATACTTCAGGCTCTTTCTTTTTTTTTTAACAATGAAACAGAAAATCACAACAGACATTGCAACACACACAGACACATACATAAAATAAAAAGAAAAGAAAAAGAAGGCATGGTTGACTAGGACCCCCCCACCCCCCCTCCTCCCCTGAAGACCCCACTTTTAACTACATCAGGCGATGGGCTGTTGTAATGAGTTTGCACCTACGAGATACAATGTAAAGGGTTGCCAGGTTTTATCAAAGTGCTGAAGTCTGTTTTGCAAAATATGCCTTATTCTTTCAAGATAGAGTGTATCAGTAAGACTGTCAAGCCACATCTTGGATGTGGGTGAGTGTACACTCTTCCATAAAGTGAGAATCAGTTTTTTTGCTATTATGAGGCTGTATGAAATGAAACGCTGTTGAGCTTTGGAGAATGTCTTGAGGGTTTCAGATACACCAAGAATGATGAGTACGGGATCTGGATTGATCACTGTTCCAATAACGTCAGACAATATGTCAAAAACGTCGCACCAAAAAGAATACATTTTTGGGCATAAAGCATAACTATGGAGATGAGTCGCCACAGAAGAGTTGCATTTATTACACATGGGAGATATTTCAGGGTATATCTTATGTAGTTTTTCCTTTGAATAGTGTAGCATATAGACAACTTTAAATTGAATAAGACAATGTCTTGCGCTGAGAGAACAGGTATTAATCTTTTTCAGGGCACTGTCCCATACCTCAGTTGTGATTGGTTCACCAAGTTCTTTTTCCCATTTGCACCTATGTATATTGGGAGGTGGAGAGCTTAACGACAAGAGAGTGTGATAAATGCGTGCAATCAATTTTGGTAGTCTTGATGGTAATTTCAGACAGTCGTCTATAGATGTTATGGATTCCGTCTCAAACTCCTTCATATGTTTTCTTATGTAATCCCTAATTTGCAAATATTGGAAGAAATGATTATTCCCTAATTCAAATTTCTGCTGCAATTGCAAAAATGAGGCAAAAACACCTTGTATATATAAATCCCCAACATATTCAATACCTTTCTGACTCCAGACAGAGAATGCTCCGCTCAATCTGGAAGGGATAAAAGTGGGATTCCTATCTATAGATAATGCAGGAGAAATAAGGTTAAGCCTAAAATGGGATCTGATTTGTTTCCAGATACGGGTCATGTCGTGAATAATAGGATTGTTATTATATAATAATTTACTTATCTTAGTTGGGGCCAGTAGGGTTGCAGACAGTGAGTAGGGATGACAATCCTCCTGTTCCATCAGTAGCCAATTGGGTGGGTGTGTCGTGGTATTGAAAGAATAAGTGAACGTCTTAATTGCTGAGGCCCAGTAGTAAAACAAAAAATTTGGAAGAGCTAATCCTCCTTCATGTTTAGACTTGCATAGATATGCCTTGCCAATTCTAGGGGTTCTGTGCTCCCATAAAAAGGGAGTAATTAAAGAATCCAGACGTTTAAAAAATGACTTCTGAAGAAAGACTGGGATATTTTGGAGGAGATATAACAACTGAGGAAGAAACACCATCTTTATGGCATTGATTCTTCCAGTCAAGGAGATTGGAAGAGAATTCCAGAAAAGTAATTTGGACCGCAGTTTTTCTATGAGAGGGAGAAAGTTTTCTTGAAAGAGAGAGGTATATTGTTTTGTTACTTCTATGCCCAGGTAAGTGAATTTGTCCATGGCAATTTTAAAGGGGAAATCGTTTAGGGGCGCCAGATCACTCATATTGACTGGCATTAAAACACTCTTGGTCCAATTAATTCGGTAGCCTGAAAAGGTTCCGAAGACACTGATTTTGTCCAAAAGTAGCGGTATAGTGATTTGTGGGCGTGTTATATGTAGGAGAATATCATCTGCAAAGAGGGATATTTTACTAGTTGTTCCTCTAGTTGTGTAACCCTGTATCTGGGGGTCAAGTCTAATACTTTGGGCTAGTGGCTCAATAGCTAGAGCAAAAATTAAAGGTGAAAGGGGACATCCTTGCCTTGTTCCCCTGTCCAATTTAAATGAGGAAGATACCGTTCTATTTGTTAGGATTCTAGCAGTGGGGTTGTTGTAAAGGAGTTTAATTAATGACAGAAACTTTGTCCCAAGATTGAATCTTCTAAGGACTTCAAATAAGTAATGCCATTCAATCCGGTCAAATGCTTTTTCAGCATCAAGTGCAAGTATAGCGAGATCAGAGGTCGGTTCTCTCTTTGTGTAGAGAATATTAAAGAGACGCCTAAGATTGAAGGTGGAGTTTCGATTAGGTACAAAACCTGTCTGGTCTGGATGAATTAGTCTCTCTAGTAGAGGATTGAGTCTGTTAGCTAGTATTTTAGAAAATAATTTCCCATCAACATTGAGGAGTGAAATAGGACGATACGCACCAACCTCCTCTGGGTCTTTCCCTTTCTTATGAATTACCGTTATTACCGCCTCAGTTAGAATTGGGGGTAAAACTCCAGTTGTCTGTGCATGGTCAAATACTCTTAATAAGTAAGGAGACAATTCTTCACTGAACACCTTATACAACTCTCCAGAGAGCCCGTCAGGGCCTGGAGATTTATAGCTTTTTTAGCGAAGAGATGGCTATTTGAACCTCTTGAACTGTAAGCTCCTTGTTCAGTAATTCACAGTCTTTCCCGTCTAAACTGGGGAGCTTGCATTTATCCAGAAAGTCATTAGTTGTTCTAGGGTTTGAGGTGGATTGGGAAGTATACAGATCAGTGTAAAATTCAAGGAACCTGTTATTAACATCTTTAGGTTTTGTGAGAATTGTGTTATCTTTCGCTTTTATTTTGTGTATAGTCCTATCACCTTCCATTTTTCTGAGTTGTCGGGCTAAAAGTTTATGCGGCTTGTCACCAAACTCAAAGAACCTCTGTCTGGTATACAGAAAAGCCCGAGTTATTTTCTCAGACATAATTTGATTGTATTTGTATTTTAATGTTGCTATTTCTCTATGAAGGACCATAGATGGGGAGTGAGCATTTGTGTTATCCAGTGTCTTGATCTGCTCTTCCAGTTCCTTTAATTTGGTCACATTTTCTTTCCTCTTTGATGCTTCAAATGAAATTATGCTGCCTCTAATGAAAGCTTTAAATGCTTCCCATAGAATGGAAGGAGAGGTCCCAGGGATATCGTTCTTCTCAAAATACAAGGAGATTTGTTCTTTTAAATAATGGCGAAAAAGCTGATCTGTAAAAAGTTGGGGATTTAGCCTCCAAGAGGAATGTGGTTTATCCATATGGTCCAATTGCAAAGAAAAGGAAACAGGACTGTGGTCCGAAATCAAAATACCGTGGTAGCGAACGTCCATTACAAAGGGTGCAAGTTTACCATCGATTAGAAAGAAGTCAATCCTGCTATAGGAGTTATGTACTGGTGAATAGAAGTAGTACTCTCTGCCTGAGGGATTTATTATTCTCCAAATGTCTAATATATTTGCATTGTTTATATAAGAATTTAAAAATTCACTTGAGGCGTTTTTTGAGGGGTTCCTTGTGGAGGATCTATCAAGATGTACATCCAGGACAGTGTTAAAATCCCCGCCAATTATCAAATTAGTTTGCAAAACATCCGGTATTAGTGAGAAGACTTTCTGGAAAAATGCTGGGTTGTCCATGTTAGGAGCATATACTGTATGTTGACAAGGGTGATTGAGATGTTGTTGTGAATTTCTCCAGTAACTATGATATAGCGACCTTCTTTATCAGACATTGTTTTTTTATGCAAAAAGGGTACACCTCTTCTAATTAAGATGGCCACACCTCGTTTTACTTGAAAAAGTAGAATGAAAAATCTCTCCTATCCATTTTGTCCTAAGCCTACTGTGTGAGTTATTTTTCAAGTGTGTTTCTTGCAAAAACATTATATCTGAGGTGAGCGTCTTGAGATGAGATACAATTTTCCCTCTTTTGACAGGATGATTCAATCCACGCACATTCCAGCTAGAAAATCTAAGCTTCCCTATTGCTTTAGTGTTGTCATTCATAGTATCCTGCATAAGCATTGTTTCGTTGACTTGGAACATACAGCAGTACCGCCATTCTGTGAAATGTATTTGTGTAGGGTCTTCATATCCCCCCCCTCCCCCCTCACAGCATGCCACCCAATAGCCACTGTATCCACTTCCCTCAACCTAGACCCCTCTTCCCATGTCAACCAGAACCACACAATAATAAAACATAATAAGATAAACCAAGTTACTCTAGCCAGCTCAAAGTGAGTGGCGCGAGTCCCCTTAGTACAACCGAAATAATAATAGAAAAATAGAAAATAAAAGAACTTTGTGGAAGAATTTTGTGTTATATTCAATCAACTAAGTCAGAGCTATAGCAAACACGTGTCACTCCTCCATCACTCACCCGGAAGTCCCCCACGTATCACTTTCTGACAAACGTGAAGTTGTGAAATCTCATGGGATTCCATTCCCTTATATATCCTCCCACAGCAGTCTGTTCTAGGCTACAGGATCCAAGTGTCCTTCCTTGTTATATACACCCCCACTTTAAAAGGTTGCCGTCCTGGTGACATGACTTAACCTGACCAAGATGGGGTAACACTAGTTCCATGGCCTGAATACCACTTGCTGGAAGTTTAGTGATGGGGTAGGGTTGGTTGGGCCAAGGGCTGGGGTAAGTTGAATGGGTTTGAATGCTGGCCTGCGGTGGTTCTGGTTGAACACCTTACAGCAACCTCATCTGGCTCCAGGGACTGCAGGGTGGCCCCCAACCTTTCAGAGGATTGTGGACAGATCTCTACGAGAGGTCCCGGGTGGTCTTGGCTGGTCCCCAGAGATCAGTCTCTGGGGACCAGGAGCCTGGGGCTGGCTCAAGTTCTGTAGGTTCTTTCCACTTGCTGGATTCTGCTGGTTTTTGAGGGTGGGAAATTTGTTGGTTTGGGAGGACCACAAAAGCTGACAGAAAGCTGTCGTCGCCATTGTCATCCTCAGTTTCATCTCCTGTGGAAGGCGCTTTGTCCATTATGCTGGGTGGAGGGGGCACTGTCAGTGGTTCGGACACAGGGGCTCCTTTGGCAGTGATCGGCCTTAGTTCTGAGTGATTGATATTCTTCTGCTGTCCTGGACTGTTTCGGGACTGGATCTTGTATACTGTGCCTATGTTGTCAAGGCATTCCACCACTTGGTAGACTGTCGACCTGAAGACCTGAGGAGTCATTTTAGAGTATTGCACACTGAAAAAAGAGTATTGCGCATTGTAAAATATTAAAAATATTGCACAGTAGATAAGGTTTTTTTGAAAGTGTTTAGTAGTGTTTGAAAATAGTCCATGTGTCCATGTATGAAGTCAGTGCATGTGAGAGTTCAGGGTGGTTATTGCTTTTGGGAAGAAGCTGTTTTTGAATCCTGTTTTAGTCCTGATGCACCTGTAGCACCTCCCTGAGGGCAACAGGTCAAACAGGTCAAAGCCGGGGTGGGAGCTGTCTTTAGTGATGGTTTGGGCTCTGCTGAGGCAGTGGGAGGTGTAAATGTCCATCAGTGAGTGGAAAAGGGGAGCCAATGATCTTCTGAGCTGCCTTTACGACTCTCTGGAGCCTCTCCCTGTCTGCAACAGTGCAGCTGCCATACCACACTGTGATGCAGTATGTCAGCAGGCTCTCAATGGATGAGCAGTAGTAGGTCAGCAGCAGGTTGGAGTTTAGGTTGTACTTCCTGAGGACTCTCAGGAAGTGTAGCCGTTGCTGAGCCTTCTTGATGACTGCCGTGATATTCTCTGACCAGGAGATGTCGGCGGAGATGAGGATGCCGAGAAACCTGAAGGTGTGGGCCCTCTCCACACACTCGCCATTGATGTAAAGGGGGGCTGGGTCGGTGCTGTGCTTCCTGAAGTCAACGATGATCTCTTTGGTTTTCTTGGTGTTCAGGGCGAGGTTATTCTCTGAACACCAGGCGGCCAACTTCAGGACCTCCTCTCTGTAGGCTGCCTTATCCCCCTTTGGGATGAGTCCGACCACTGTGGTCATCAGCAAGCTTGACAATGAGGTTGTTGTTGTGGGTCGAACTGCAGTCGTGGGTGTAGAGGCAGTAAAGGAGGAGGCTCAGCACACAGCCCTGTGGGGAGCCGATGCTCAGCGTGCAGGTGGAGGAGAGGTGGGGTCAAGTTTCTTTTCTTTATTCAGGCACATGTGAGAGGAGGGAGGCCGAGTGTCACCAGTTTTGTGATGAGTCTTTCCGGGATTATTGTGTTAAAGGCTGAACTGTAATCCACAAAGAGCATCCGGACGTAGCTCTGATGCTGCTCCAGGTGGTTCAGCGCAGAGTGGAGAGCTACAGCAATGGCGTCCTCTGTGGATCTGTTTGCACGATATGCGAACTGGTGAGGGTCAAGGGGGAGGGAGAGATAGTCCTTGATGTGCTTAAGAACTAGTCTCTCGAAGCATTTCGTGATTACCGGAGTGAGGGCCACCGGACGGTAATCGTTCATGCTGGTGATGGGAGACTTCTTCGGCACTGGGATTATTGTTGCTGATTTTAAACAGGACGGGATGACTGCCTGGGCCAAGGAGAGGTTGAAGATCCTGGTAAAGGTGGGGGCGAGTTGGTAGGCGCATGCCCTGAGCACCTTGCCAGGTACTCCGTCTGGGCCGGCAGCTTTCTTGGGGTTCACTGCCAGGAGCACCCGTCTAACATCCTGCTCTAGTACAGTGAGTGGGGTGGTGCAGGAGGGGGTGGGGGCAGGGCTGGAGCAGATGAGTGCTGCTGAGATGTTTCAATGTGAGCAAAGAAGCAGTTTAGCTCCTCTGCCAGTGCGCACTCAGGTCTTCTGTTGACACATCACAGCCTCTGAAGTTTGTGATGTCTTGTATGCCCCGCCAGACCTCCCATGTGTTGTTGCTGGACAGGTGGGACTCTATGCGCATAATGGGGTCCACCTTGGCTCCTTTCACTCCCCTTTTCAGGTCAGCTCGAGCAGCTCTGTACCAGAGGTTGCGCTAGACTTTTTCGCTGTCCGTCATTTTGACTGACAGGGTCATAAAAATCCCGTCATAATCTATTTTTACCGGTCACTTTAATTTTTAAAATGATAATAATGACATGTTCAATAGCATTTAATTTTAATTCATTTTTAATTAATATTCAGTCCAAACAAGCTGAACAAATAATCCACATTGTGGATACACACATCAAGCAGAAGAATATGTAAGAATATCGGCCGCCAGGCGATTCGCATATAGTGGGGCTTGACGGTGATTCATCACCACAATGTGGGCGGGAGCTAGTTGATCCACTAGTCAACACGCGGGAGCTAGTTGATCCACTCGTCCCATTTTAGTGGGAATGATTCAAACATCATGGCGGTGCGACCGACGCTTGCGGCGGCCTCTGCGAGCATCAACTCTTTAAAAAGTACAGTGCGATCTTTAGCTGAGTATAAGTAGAATCGCGAGTTTCTGTTAGGTATCAGAAACCGCTGTAGGAGTCCGGGGCGGGGGCGTGGCTGTTTATATAAATGACTCATGGTGTAAAGATGCCAACACGATCTCAAAGCACTGTTCCCCTGATGTGGAGTTCATGGTAGTCAAGTGTCGACCTTTTCACTTCCCACGAGAATTCACAGCTGTATTTATTTTTGCAGTATATGTCCCTCCAAGTGCTGATAAGCAAACGGCTATGACTGAACTCTATGACAACATTAGCCAACTACAGACTGCTCACCCAGAAGCACTTTACATTGTTGCTGGGGATTTTAACAAGGTGTGTTTAAAGAGTGTTACCTAAACTCTACCAGCATGTGGACTGTGCAACCAGAGGTGACAGCACGTTGGACCTTGTCTACACCAACATTAAAGCTGCATATAGAGCAGCCTCTCTACCACACATAGGCAGCTCAGACCATCTTACTGTCACTCTGCAGCCTGCATACAGAGCCAAAGTGCAACGAGAGCCAGCAGAGAAGAAAAGCACCACAGTGTGGCCACAGGATGCTCTACCAGCACTACAAGACTGCTTCGACTGCACACAGTGGAGCATCTTCAGGGAGGCTGCAACATCTGGGGACTTCATCGACCTGCAGGAATACACCGAGGCAGTGGTGGGATTCATCTCCAAATGTGTTGATGACGTGACTGAGGTGAAAACGGTCAAAACACGTGCCACAAGGAAGCCATGGCTGACAGGTGAGGTCTGTTCACTCCTGAAGACCCGCGATTTTGCCTTTAAAGCTGGCGACGCAGCATATAGGGAGGCAAGGAACAATCTGAAAAAGGGGATCAGAGAGGCTAAAAGACAGTATGGGAGGAACTTGGAGAAGAACTTTGAGGACACCAGGGACATAAGGCGCCTGTGGCAGGGATTTCAGACAGTAACGGGCTATAAACATACAGCCAAAACAGCTCAGTGCAATAATCCATCACTCCCAGATGACCTAAACAGGTTTTATTCCCGGTTTGAGGACACCAACATCAGGAGGGCACAAAGGCTGACTCCAGCATCCACTGAGCAAGTTCTACAGCTGTCTGCTGAGTGTGTTAGGCGGACCTTCTCCAGGATAAATCCTCGAAAGGCCTCCGGACCAGACAATGTACTAGGCCGTGTCTTAAAGAGCTGTGCTGATGAGCTAAAGGATGTATTCACCGACATTTTTAACATCTCTCTCTCCCAAGCTGTTCTGCCCACCTGTTTTAAGAGCGCCACCATAGTACCAGTTCCCAAAAATTCAACCCCCCACTGTCTAAATGACTATCGTCCTGTTGCCCTCACATCAGTTGCCATGAAATGCTTCGAGCGGCTTGTCAAAGACCACATTACATCTCTCCTCCCTGCCAGCATGGACCATCTACAGTTTGCATATAGGACAAACCGGTCTACGGAGGATGCCATATCCACCCTGCTCCATCTCACCCTCACTCATCTGGAAGACAAGAACACCTATGCCAGGATTCTGCTAGTTGACTTTAGCTCGGCGTTCAATACCATCTTGCCACAGCAGCTGGTGGAGAAAATGAAGCTGCTGGGAGTGGGCACTAACACCTGCAACTGGGTCCTGGACTTTCTCACAGAGAGAAAGCAGACTGTCAAAGTCAACAGCAGAACATCCAACACCATCACAGTGAGTACTGGATCACCACAGGGATGTGTTTTGAGCCCACTACTCTTTACCCTGCTGACGCATGACTGCACTGCCATACATAACGCCAACAACATAATTAAATTAATATGCTCATCGCCACCAAGTGGTCAGGGTGTGAATTGCAATCTGTCAAAATGACGGATGGCCCTCAGATTTTTCCGTCACCGTTTTAAATAAACGGTCAATGACGGAAAATATTCGGTTAACGCGACCCCTGCTCTGTACATAGCTCTGTCACCTGACCTGAAGGCAGCGTCGCGGGCCCTGAGTAGTGTGCGGACCAGGCTGGTCATCCAGGGTTTCTGGTTTGGGAAAGCCTGGATGTTTTTGTCCACAGTCACATTCCCGATGCAGAACAGTATATAGTCCAGTACCGTTCCTGTGAATGTCTCCAGCTCTTGGTGTTCAAACAAGTCCCAATCTGTCAGTATGAAGCAGTCCTGTAGCTTGAAGAGTGCATTGTCAGCCCAGGTTCTAACAAGTCTTTGTGGTGGGCCAGAATGCTGGTCTGTGGATGATGAAATGATGGAGGTCCACTCCCACAAGTGTCTGAGTAAATAACTTTTTATTTAACAGAGAACACAAGCGGGATGACATTCAATGCATCTGAAAGGTGGCCGAATCTTCTCCGAATCTGAGTCCGAATCCCCCAATGGGGTCCGAAACTGAATCCTCTCTAATGCACACACTTCTTATAGCCCTCTGAGCCATACCATACGTGGCAGTCCGGCAAGCTGAGACAACACACCTAAAATGTTTCGATTTACAACACAAAGAGATCCTTATCGTAAACCACACTTTCTGTCATCAGGGCCCAGTATTTCAAAACTTGTAATCCGGATCAGGATAATCCGGATAATGAAATCCTCCTTTTCTCAGACCTGGATCAAGGTGATCCTGCTGACTTTATCCGAGTATTTCAAAACACCGGCAGGGTGGATCACCGTGATCCCGATCTGGGCGGAGACGGATTTCCAAATCTCGTGACGTCGCCTCCGGATGGAAACATGGCGAACTACCTCACGAAAGGAGCAGCTGGAAACGCGACTTCCACGTCAAACATGTAAGTTTACCGTTGTATAATGTGTAGCGGTTTTAAGACCATACGAATTCCAACCAACATGTCATGCAAGCCAACTTCTTGAATCGTCCTCTAATTAAAACCAGGCCGCAGCGATCCCTAATTGAGCCGCGGCCGCGCTAACGGGAGCTAACTTGGCTCCATTGACTTGTGTTAAGCAGCTAGCGGGCTAGCGAGGAAGCAGCTTTGTTGATGAATTTTGCGGTCTATGGTTTAACTTAAAAGGGAATTAATTGGACGTACATCATACCATAACTTTTTAAACTAACGCCAACCTGTTCAGAGTTTATTAGCGTTACGTCATTGGCAACACAGCAGACTTAGGAAAATAGGCGACATGTGTACAGACCAGACTGCTGCAGTACTTTGGAAACGTTACACGGTATGAGTATTAACTATACGGTTCATTCGGAAGTGTCAGGATGCTATAGTAATGCTGGGGATGATATCATGTGTTTGTGTACATAAACAAAGATATACTCATACACCTTCTCTTTCTTCTACTTTCAGAGTCCACTCAGCCATGGACTAGTGATGGGTCGTTCGCGAACGAACGACTCTTTAAAGTGAACGTTCGCCACCGTCGTTCGCGTCGTTCGTCTCGTTCGCTGAGTCTCTCTGACGCGCTGATTCGCGGCGCCGCTGATTCGCGAGTCGTGACTCGTTCGCTGACTGATTGACTCGAGGACTGAGACGTCACTCACGACTCGTCATCACGAGAGCCAGCCAATGTATGTTGTTTGTCTGTCTGTGACAGTCTAGGACGCTTTCGAATGGTTGACACATTAACAATACCACTTTCACATTTGAATATTGCCTTTTACATTTACATATCAGTGAAATGGTAAATACATGCTGTCTTTGTATTTTCTGTGTCATGCCAGATTAATAAAATATTTGAATGTCTCGTCAATCTGTCTCGTTCTTTCATGCTTCCTTCTCACGCACGCAACCCGGCCGGGACCCCCACCTTGGTGGATCTTGGTCTTGAGTGGGGGTGGCCAATGGCCATCTTCACAATAGTAAATCAAATATGCCCAGAATAAACACAACTGTACATCATTAACTTTAAACTCATCATTGCTAAATCAAGTCTATTATCTTGCTGATATACATCCAATAATCTACTACGCCCCCCACACACACACACACACACACACACACACACACATCCCGCTGCGTTTGGTTTGTCTAACGTTACGTTGAATTGGGGGAATGGGGCATTTTGATCCTGACATGTCATTATGCATACATTAAATAAATCTGTTGAACTCAAATGAAATACATATGTTAACATATTCAACCAGACACAATGTTGTATTTGCTATTAACACATTTATTAACGCCATCAAGCACCATTGCACGATTGTGAATCGTGATTTCATGATTAGTTAGTAAATGAGAAGAACGAGGGAGTCCGAGACCGACTCAGCTGCATTCGTGATTCGTTTGAATGTTGTGTGAACGAGGAGGAGCCGAGTCTGACCGACTCGGCTGGCATTCGCCGTTCGCGAATGACAGCCCTGAGCCGAGTCGTTCGTGATTCGCGAACGAGGGAGGAGCTAAGTGAACGACTGAACGAGTCAGTGAATGATTCAGCGCTACCGGAAACACGAACGAACGAACGAACGAACGACTCTTCATGGCGAACTGAACGACGCGAACTAGTTCGCGCAAACGAACGAGGAAATCCACCACTACCATGGACCACTCGGCTGGAAATCCTTGGAAACGCTTTAATTGTATTGATACATTCAAGGTTTTCAAGTTATTGGATTCTGAATAAAGTGCTTGAAACTGTAATTGCATTACTTTCATGGTATATAGCTTGGTCAGTGACACAACTAAACAGTTTTTCATCCTAATTTGTCTCCCTTATATAGAAGGCTCTCACTAAACATAATTATGGTCATTTATAGCAAAATAGCATCTGATTTGATTAAGTAAAATAATCAGTTTGTACACAAACACTGAATTACATTGCTGCAGGTTTTAAAATCACATTCTAGCCAAACATCTTAAAAGTGCACTTTTAAGCTTCTGACTGAAGTCAAATGTGTCTTCATTTAATCAGAAGCATGAAAATACACCTTGAAAATGCTTGGAAAGTGCTTCAATGTGCAGCATGATATAAACTGTGACACTGAAAAAATGCAAGTGCATACATGTCATAGTTTATCCAGTGTTGGGGAGCCAGCTGACGAGCCACTCAACCTCTCGTCTGAATGTGTGTTCCTCACACCTGTGGAGGCTCAGAGGGTGAACCTTCAACCAGCACCAGCATTGCTCCACCCGATCCACCACAAGAGGTTCGTGGGCCAGAGTGTCGGAGACGGAGGAGGCATGCCGGTGATGAGGACGCTTATCAAAAGCTCCTCAAAATGGAGACCTGAGAGGGCAGTCAAACAAATTGAACAGGCCAATGAACTAATAAAGCTGACGCAAAGAAACAGAACTGAAAATAAAGCTGTTAGAAAAGCAGCTCACTTCTGACCTCTGAGTGGGTTAGGTCCTGTTTTAGTTAGTGGACACATTATTTTAAATGTCGGTTTTGTTGGAATTAAAGTTTGTTTGGACCCCGCATTCCTGTTGTCTTTCTCTGATGTTTTGGTACATGCAAGTTACAATGTTTGAAACTAGAATTTGAGAAATAGGTCTGTAATTAATTGTTACTCTTATTTACAGCAGTTTCAGAAAGTGAGGTAAAATATTTTACTATACTTTACATTTCTTACAATTAGGCTGCTTTATTATTTTTAAATATACATTTTTTTAATATTTATTTGTTAAAAGTAAAACACTAACACTTTAGATTAAGTGTAATGAACATCTTGAGTAACAATATCTAGGAGAAGTGGAGCTGAGACTTAATCTAAATGATTGAATCCAAGTGAAATCCACCTCTGAGGTGGGATCCAAATGATCCTGACATTTTGGTATCAAGTTGATCCAGAGATCTGCCGTAACTTTTGAAATACCCAAATCCAGCCTTTAATCTGGATTCAGGGGAGGATTGGATTACCAAAGCAGAATCCTGATCTTCAGGATCAGGATTATCTGGATCTGTGTTGAAATACCCAGTTTTCAGATCAGATCTAGATTTAATCCAATCCGACCAGGATAATCCTGTCAATCCCTTTTGAAATACTGGGCCCAGGGCATCTTGTGGTTGTTTCAGCAGGCACTCAGGATTGCCCCTATATAGCTCACAGGATGTTCTCTCATGACACAGCAGTATTCTACAGATAAAGAATGAGGGACATACAATGAATAAAAGAAAGAAGGAGAATAACCTGTAAATGTATAACAGAAAGTCAGCGCTAGCTTACTGCAGTGTGTGGAAACTTCCGGTTTTCAAAATAAAACGTGGGTATTAAAGGGACACTAAGTAGTTTTTTCCCCCATCTAGTGGTCAAATTGTATTTTGCATTCAAACAAATGTATGCTCTCTAGCGCCTCGCGTTTTCGAACTACGGCAAGCGGTATTAGTCAAGATTCAAGAAGCTATGACAACATGATAACAACATGTCTTCAAACACCACTTCATCAAGTTTTGTTTCGGATGATGAGGTACGTTCAGTGCTCGAAGTGGAAAAAAAGAAGTGCCGGTACGGTACTCCCTCATTCACATATAAGCGACGGGGGGGGGGGGGGGGGGGGGGGGCGCGATATTAACCCACCCCGGACCTACGACCGATGGGGGGGGGGGGGGATATTAACCCACCCCGGACCTACGACCGACGGGGGGGGGGGGGCGCGATCGTAACCCACCGCGGACCTACGACCGCAGCCTGTGACACTGGGTACGTTATTTCAAACAAACTTCAAACTGCATTGAATCATTAGTGTGAGCATGTATGAGTAATTACTCCTCGAGCAAGATAGTGAATTATGTTCTCATGTTTATATCGTTTTTTAAGTGACAAGCGCGTCTCGCTAAGCTCCTTCTCTGTTCCACAGTCACACTGGCTCTGAGTGAAAACGCGTTTAGCCTTACCTGTACCACGTAGCGCTTTTTGTCCCTCTCGGCAGTTCATAGACCGGAAGGACATGGAAGCCTCCATAGAGCTTGCCCGTCCTATGTAAATTCAGATAAGTGATTCTTCGCTCAGGAGGATAAGTGAGATTGTTGACAGAGATCATTTTACACCAATGGGGACTTATTTATGAATGAAGACGTTGATTTGAGGTAATAAACTACTAAAAAAACTACTTAGTGTCCCTTTAAATGTATTAAACCTTTATTTAAAAAATATGAAGAATGTTGGGATTTGATTTTTTTTTAAATAGTTGTGAGAAAGAGTTTGAGCCAATAGGTCACATCACCTGGAAGGAATGCTCATAATTACATGATGAAATGTATTAGCAGGGATGGATTACCGAACAGGCCTACCAGCCCCAGGGTCCCAAGAGCTCTGGTGCTCTACACAAAGATGCTACTGTAATATAGGCTTATATTTGGTTTGTTCATCTCATGTCTGAATGTTGTACATTTATTTCCACAAAATTCACCAGAATCTATCATTTAAGGGACTATTTATCAACATTTTCTTCCAGGAGAGCATACCCCTGGATCCCGCTTGACAATTATGTTGATCAGGGCATATATCTTGGCTTAGGGGCCTGCTTACCTCCCAGAAAAAAAAAAGTTCAGGCTCAGGATTTTTTTCTACTATCATCCCTGAGGAGGGAAAGATGGTCTGACTGGCTGAGGTGGGGGGAGGGGTATGGCTCTGTACGTGTGCTTGATGTTGGTATAAACATGATCAAGAGTGTTCTCCCCCTTTGTAGCTGTCATGACCCGGCCCGAAGGAGATGACAACAACGGGAGAGACAGTGCATAACCGATAGAAAAAAAGATTTATTTAACTAAAGCATGGTTTCTCAACGGGGGCTGTACCGCCCCCTTGGGGGCGTTATAAACATTTTGGGGGGCGCTGGACGCGTGAGGGCTGGTATGGGGGCGCTCAGGCACGAATGGGGGCGCAACAATTTGGCTTGTACAAAGTTCACTTGAACTCTACATTTTAAACTTAATGGTTTCCCAACTAAAAATAAAGCTGCTGTCTGAGACCAAGAATCCGAGTCTGCTGCTTTCACTGCTGGGTAAAATGGAGTAAACCCCGACGTCGCCCTGGAGATCTCCCCTCTGCTCCCTGATCACGATCGGACAAGCCGAGCAGGAACGGTCTCCATAGTAACGCCCAAACAAATCCACCACAGCAGCAGCGAAACCCGGGAAACACAAACGCTACTTTTGACAGCTGTCACCTCATCTTCGCGGGCTATAACCAATGAAAACGTACACAAGCGCGATAATGTAACCACGTTTAATCACACACATTACAATCAAATAGGGATGCACCGAATATTCGGTGGAGAGTGAAAAACAAGGCCATATATATATATATATTAAATATTAGCGCCGCGTTTTAATGATGCAAGCAAACAACGTGTAGTGACGCGGCGCGTTTTACTGACGCAATGAAAGAACTTGCAGTGACGCGGTAAACATAAACAACGATGTCGGCAGTGTGGAGATATTTCAAAGTTACGGAGAACGAAAAAAGAATTGCGGTTTGCAGCCGAAATATAAAGTATAGTATAAGTAAGGGATAATGACGGGATAATGGACTTCGCGTAAGTCCTCCGCTTCGCGTTCTATTTAATGTTATATCACATTACAACTAAATTAACATTTCCATGTTGTTTCCCAGTTTCTCCAGTTAAGTAACGTACAAACATGACCTATTATATGTCTCAAAAACATACATTTTGGAGGCAATGTTTAAAATCAATGCTTTAATTTCCTGTAAAATGATCAGATTTGCTCAGCAGCACATCAAGTTGTTGGGGGCATAAATGCAGCTCCAATCCAATAAAAACAGGGATTTTACAATGGCTTCTCTCATCATAACACCCGATGTCAGTTGTCCTCCAATCTTAACACACTGTTCACTACAAGAACACTTAAAGCACCAGCACCATGTAGTTTATTGGGGGGGTTTTTGTAAGGGGGGGGGGGGGGGCGGTATGAGGATCATGGATTGGTCAGTGGGGCATTTGTTCAAAAAAGGTTGAGAACCACTGAACTAAAGTAACACCACGTCAGTGGTTTCAGTCATGTAAATGTGGGTGTATTGATCATGTAAGATAGGGTGTTGTAAAGTGGAAATGAATGAATGAAATGCCGAAGAAGCCAAAAAGGTGCAGACGCCGGCGAGGGAAGCAAGACCGCTGACAGGCAACCAGCTGCCCTTTTATCCGACTGGGACACCAGGCCCAGGTGCTCCAGATCCGGTTAATGGAATCAGCTGATCACTTCGGAGAAAGACAAAGAATGACATCACCAGAGTGAAACAATAGGCTGGGCCCTCACATAGCACACTTGGGTGGGCTCGCTGCTGTGTGTTTATAATGTTCAGCAGGAGAGAGAGCGCTGTGTTTACACTGGCGTCTGGTGGAATATACACAGCCATAATGATCACAACTGTCAGCTCTCTCGGCAGAAAAAAAGGCCTCTTACAGACACGTACTCAACATCCGGGGAACAAAGTTTGTCTATAATTTTCCTGTTGTTACACCAGTTGTCATGCACATAAATACAGAGCCCCCCTCCTCTGCTCTTAGCGTCGGGTTTTGGTGATAATCAGAGCACAGCAGTCACGAACATAGCGATAACCATCAAGTTGTAGTTCCAGGTCATCCGTTTTATGCACCAGGGATCTGGCATTGGAGAGGTACAGGCTTGGTAGAGGTGGCTTGTGCGGTTGTCTTCTTAGCCTTAGCATAACACCGGACCTGCGGCCCCGCTTCTGCTTCCTCTCCCTCTCCCTCAGCCGTCTACCCCTAGACCCGACGACAATCAGGTCCTCCACAGATCAGCTGGTCTGTGTGCCTTATAACTATCATCCCCCTCCCTGCCAGACCTCTGTTTCTAATCCCCCACTGTTCCTGAGGAGTTGATCAGGAACCAATAGAGGTGTCAGGCTTAGCATTAATTAACCTCCCTTCATGTATCAGTCAATCAACAAATCCTCCACAGACCAACTGGTCTGTGGCTAATCTCACCCAGGTATCACATACCAGTTTGTTTTTGGCTTGTTCAATAACAGCTCTGTTGAGTTGAGTGTTGAATGCAGTGACCCCTGAAGGACTGCACTGGTGATTGGGGTATCCTGCATTAGCCTGAGAATAAAGGATTAAACGTTGTCTTGACTCCGTGGCCTGTTTGAAACAAAGGACTCCGTAGAAACTGCACCTTTTGAGAATCTTCATTAATGGTTCTTCCGATAGACTTAAGTGCTGACTGGGAGGATGGACGTGGTTGTTGTCAGGGCTCCCTGGATGTAGCGGCTGCTTCCTGCTGCTTTCTGGCAGTTAAATATACTGAGGCCAGGAGGTCTTGATGTTTTGTCACCCAATCATCTGGTGTGGTAAGAGCTGGCGCTTCACCATCTTTTTCCAGCAGTAAGTCCACGTAAACATCAGTTTGTAGGGTAAAAGACAACTGGCGGGCCATGGTGTTGTAGGTAAACAGTAACCGGGAGAGCAGGTGAGGCCACTTTCGCCTGAGGGTAGCTCAGGGGGTTGGTGTCTGTATACAGTAAACTCGGTCCCCAGGAGGTATTCTCTGAATTTCTCTGTGATGGCCCACTTTAGGGCAAGAAATTCCAATTTCATGGAGCTGTAGTTGGACATATTTCTCTCGATCGGCCAACGTCCCTGGCTGGCAAATGGAATCGGCCTGCATGCTCCATCCTGTTCTGAGTACTGCACCAAGGCCCTGGTGACCACCATCAATTTCCAGGATAAAGGGCTGCTTAAATTCAGCGTAGCCCAGGACAGGGCCGTTGACCAACTTATATTTTTGCGTTTGGAATGCCTGTTCGCAGTGTTTACTCTACTGTCCTTCCAACTTGATATTGCCCTGGAGTGCAGCACGCTTGGCGAATCCCATCCGGCCCTGGTCTTCAAACTGCTCCTTGACTTGTATGGACTGGGAGGGAAACTGCACGTCAGCCAGATCTAGTGTCCACAAAACGGTTTCAGCCACTGGTCTTCCTCTCCAACATTTACCACAGGGACAGTCTGGAAAATCAACAGATTTACCGGCAGATGACCTTTTCCATAGGGCAGGGATATGGGAGAAATTTACTCTTACCGTTAATGATAATACGTAATTACTGTCTTGCTATATGAATCTAATAAGTGTGATATACAGTATATTGTTAAGCAATCCAAGGTACAGTTTTCTCATTGATTTGGCCTGAACATTTAATGATATGTTGCTACTATGCTGAATGTATCTAATAAGTGTGGAGAATTATTAAACAATCTGTCCTCCCTCTGTCCTCCCTCTGGTGTGGCCCAGGCTGTGTAGAATAATCTCTTCTCAGGGATGAAGGACAAGTCATGTGCATAACAACCCCATGAATGGAGGCCATGATACCACCTAACGACCAGCTGTGGAAATGTTGCTTTTGTCTAGGAAAAGATAACATGATTTGAGGGATGACGTGATTTATGAATGTGTAGCATATAGGGTGGAACATAAAAACCAAAGTTGTGTAGAAGTAGTGAGTTCTTTGTTAAACCAACTCGGCTGTTTGTGCTTACTCTCAAGTGCAAATAAAGTCTTCACCTTTCATACTTCAGATCTCCCGAACTCTCTTATTTTGTCTAAGTGGTATAAGTGTTATATGAAGTTTATTCCACAACACGGCTTCCAGCAGCACGGTATCAAGTGCTGGACCGGGACCTTGATTACATGTGGCCGGGACAAAATGTAGGGAACTTGCTGGTATCCGGATTGCAGAGCCTGGTGGTGCCACCGCTTCCCCAACACAGCCAGTCTCAAGGAGGCATCCCAGTTGTTGGCATTTAGATAATACACACATCCGTTCCTTACTGGCCTGTTGGATTAGGGGAGAAGCAAAATGTTGTTACCATGCCACCTGAATAGTTCATGATAGAAGCCACTAATGATGTTCATTCCGAGCAGGCCAGTTTTTTTCGAAGCTAAGAAGCTTGGTCGAGAGGGTCTTTTACTACCAGGATGCCCATCATTGGGAGGACCTTACCCAGGACTTCAATATTCAGCTCCTCATATCCCAAGTAAAGGATCTCTAATCCATTTGCTGCCTTCACTTGAAGTCAATTACATGATTTCAGCTGTTTGCTAGTTCGGTGCTTCAGATGTTTTTCAAAGAAGGCCTGTGTTATGGTAGTTACCATCGACCCGGTGTCATGCAAGGACGAAACCATTACCCCCCCTATTCCGATCTCAACCACTGGGCACTGTCCAACACGCTGGGTTAGACACTGCACACTAAGTTATACACTGCACACTGAGTTAAGGGGGGGGGGGGGGCATAGACAGGTTACTAGTGTAACACATAGAAAGGAAATTGTAGTCTGCACAAAACCTTACACCAGAGAATAGCAGCACAAATCTGAATCACTAACGTGACTACAGTATTGTTTTTATACACAGGAAAAACAGTGGCTGTGCGGCTGATCAGGGGATCCGGTTTCTGATGTATCCCCAGGTAAGTCTAAAATACACAAGTTGATCAGTTAATACATCATACATAAAATTGAACATTGTAAAACCCACATGGAAAGGTAAGTACATAAACCTTAAATGTTTGTTAAAAACACACTAGCAAGTTTAACTTCCTACCTCGATAGGTTCTGCTGTATCACCAGGTAAGCATGACGTTTGGTTCCCTAGGTTTTGCTGCATCAATAGGCGAGTCTAAAATACACGATATGAGCAGTAAATGCGAGATCAAATCATAAATATCACATGAGCAGGTAAGTGTGTAAACCGTGAACGTTTGTTAAAAAAAACCCAACATAAATCCACTACAAGCACACTGTTCCTACCTTAAGTGCTTCCCCACGGTCCGACGCCCATGTGAGATGACACTCTGATTGGTTTATTGCATGTTATGCCCAAAACACACCCATGTTTAATGATGAGATGAACTACAACCCTTTGGACCGTACGCCTGGCGCTGTGACCATTTTTTCCGCCATTAAACTGGCAAAGGTGGATTGGGACATGCCCTATATGCACCTGCGCCGCGCACTTCAGACCATGCGTTTCAGACATAGGGCCCCTAAGTGTCCTACCTGTTACATACTGAATATCAGCACAGCTGTGACAGCCGTGCTGATATTCAGTTCAACAGCACGACCTTGGTTGTTATTGCTTTTATACAACAGTTTTACAAGCCCCATTTATTATTTGACAGTAATAAGCAACAGATTATGATTTGTTTGTTTACATAATCATTTATTTGGCTCCGCCAAATCAAATAGTTCCGTAACTGCACTCGGAGTGGGACTGGAATGTTGCCAAGCAACACAAACATTTTCCTGCACACTAGCATGCTACTTTGTGAAGGTCTACACATTACCGCAGGTCAGCTGCTTTGTATCATGTACATTAATTTGTATGTTTCATTTATTGTGCAAAAATTCTGATCAAAGACTCTTGCTGAATCAACGATATGTGCTTATCATATCATATATGATCATTAGTGTTGGAAATATATAATAAATATATTAACAATATAGGACATATAATCACAAATCAATAGAAGTATGCAAAATACGATAAGGGTTACTGCAACCGGCTTACCTTTACAGGTACTCGCCCCTGCACCATCTGTGAGCCAGTGGCATCACTCTCTCGCTTTCCCTCCCTCAAGGCTACTCCCTCCAAACTGAGTTGAGTGGCTTCTGCAGGTTCTCTAATGGGCAACCCCCTTCATCGATGTTTCGTCGATTAAAGCCCATGACATCTCCGGGGGGGCTCAACGGTAGTACCAGCATCCTGGTACTACCCCCGCTGTCCAACACTCAACTTTATGATGTTGTTAACCCTTCACCAGGTTGGCTCTGCCTCCGCTCATTCCACGTTATCCAGATTCCCCAGGATGCCGCCTCTGCATGCTTGGTGATGTTGGCTACCAGCCGCTTCCTAGCTGGCCCTTCAATCCTGAGCAGTCCAAGCGCACGATTTTTAAACATATCTTATTTTACTTACCTTATTTTGAAGACACCGTATTATGGTACGTAGGGTAGGTCAAACCGATGTGAAAACTGTGGCCGTTGCTTGCTCTTCCAGCATCAGCATTAAGTCTTATGTCCTAGTATCGTCTAAGATGTTGTTAGCCCATCACCAGGTTGGCTCTGCCACTGCTCATTCCGCTTTATGCAGATACACCGGGATGTCGCCTCTGCCTGCTTGGTGATGTTGGCTACCAGCCGCTTCCTAGCTGGCCCTTCAATCCGGGCAGTCCAAGCGCTCTCCAGAGCAACTGCCCTGCGAAACCCCTGCAGACGACTTCAACTGGAAGGTTCCAGGCTTTCCATCCATTCTGTTGGAAGATGAGGGCCTGATATCTCTTTCGCTTGCGCTCATGTGCCTCCTCCATCCTCTCTTCCCAGGGTACTGTAAGCTTGATAAGAACCACCTGCTTGGTACCTTTTGACCAGAGGACAATATCGGCTCTTAGGCTAGTGTGGGTTATCTCCTCTGGGAATTTGAGCTGCTTCCTAAGGTCTGCCCACATCTCCCAGTCATTTGCTGTGGCCAGGCTTTGCTCCTCGTCTCTGCTGCTGCACTCTCCCCTGCCTTGAGAAAGTGGATGAAGCGAGGTCCCTTATAAAGTTGTTTTCGCTTCTTTCTTGCCTGCTCCACACCAGCAGCCAACTGTGTCAGGATCTTGTCGTGTCGCCACCATAATTTTTTTTTCCCGCCAGACTTGACCAACACAAGGAGAGAACATGCTCAAGGTTGGCTTGCCTTCCGCAGAGCGTGCAGCTGGGGCTGTCTCTCAACCCCCATGTGTGGAGGGTTGATGGAGTAGGCAGGACATCATACCCGGAACACAGCAGAAACTTGATCCGGTATCCTTCCATGCTCCAGATGTTTTGCCAGGTCAGTGCCCTTTCTCGCACAACCTCCCACCTTGTCCAGCTGCCCTGCTTGTTGATGGCTACAGCCTTGACACGTCGCCTTCCTCCTCTGCCTTGTGGACCTCCCGCTGCATCATGCCACGCCTCTCCTTTGGGTTGGCCTTGACCCAGCTTACCCTGGTGGCGCAACCCAGGCCTAACCTGCCCTGGGCTACTAACCCGACAATGTCGGCATGCTGCAGGTGATCATCCACCTCCCTCAGTGCTCTGCTGGCTGACCACTTGCGACCTGTTCTAACCTCAATGTCTGCCTGGCATACTCTTGCATCTTGGCCTGAGATGTTTTTGTTGCCTTGTACTGTTTGACCACGGATGTTACAGGCAGCTGCAGCTTGCTGCCTGTGCTGTACAGGCCAATGGAGCAAAAGCTTTTCGGGACGCCCAGCCATCTCCTCAAGTAGATGTTCATCTTCCTCTCGAGCCCCTCAACAGTGAAGATGTGTACCTCGTAAATTAGCAATGGCCAGTGCAGTCTGGGAAGTACCCCATGTTGTTATGCCCAGGCCTTATACTTACCATGTAGGCCGCTCTTCTCCAGAGATGTCATCCAGGTTTCAGCTTGAATGAGCATCTCCTCTCCTTGTCGTTGAGGTCCGCCATGTACCACTTACCCAAGATCTTTACCGGTTTCTCTTGGACCGTTAGGATGATGTCCTCTCTGATCTTAAAGCGAAACTGATCCTGGACACACCCCCTCCTCAGTACCAGGCTTCTGGACTTTGCAGGTTTGAAATCCATCCTTGCCCAATCGATGAGCTTGACCAAGTCCTCCAAAATCCATCTCCCTTCAGGTACTGATTTGGCTGTGATGGTGAGGTTGTCCATGAATGGGTGCCTGTTGGATAAACTTCTCTGCCGTTTTGACTTTAAGGTTCCGAGATTGTGCACCCAGCGACAATACCCACCACCAGTCTCTGCCAGTCAGTGGTGAAGTTCCCGCAGGTGAAACGCACATTGAACTTGTCGAAATAGCACTGCAAGAGCTTCTGGATTGCTCAGGGACATGGTAGGTCTTCATTGTCATTTCCACTAGCTTGTACGGTAGGCATTGGTTAGGTCGAGCCACAATACTGTCAGGTCGCCATGGTTCCTCTTCACATCCTCAATGATCTTAGAGATTATACTGGTGTGCTCAACATAGCCAGGTACCCCCAGTACTTCACCCTTCTGAACTGAAGTGTCCATATAGTCGTTGTCCAACATGAATGTGGTTAGCCTCCTTGCCAGAATCCCAAAGAAGATTTTGCCTTCCACATTGAGGAGTAAGATGGTACGGAATTGTTTGATCTCTGTGGAGTTTTCTTCCTTCAGGATAAAGCATCCCTCAGCAACCAACCAAACATCAGTAAGGAAGTTCTTCGTCCATGCCACCCTCAGTAGCTTCCAAAGTCGTCTTCTGAGCCTTTTGCAATACTTCAGTCAGGACCACTTTTGTCAAAATATCTTTTATTCTAAAGCAGAATATTACATTTGGCGGTATGGCTCTGTTCTGGGCCTCCTTGTCCTTCCGCGTGCCTACGTGGAAAACCTTAAGGCAGGGAGAGCACACCTCCCTGCCCTTCCATGTGCATACATGGAAAAGTTTAAGACAAGGAGAGCGGCAGCAGAGACCCCCCAGGGTACAGAACAGAGCAAGCATCAATGACAATCAGAAAATGACATTGATTAATTAGATACAACATAAAAGGAGGAGCTGGGGAGGAGGTGGGTTGCAAAAAGCTAGCAGAGGAAGCAGCGAAGATAGGCAGGCTGAAGCAGCTTAAATAAGGCGCCAAGAATGATATTTGCCAATGGGTGCTTGAGGGGGAGTCAGCTGAGCTGTCAGCTGACTGTGTATGGTATCCAATAGGAAGCTAGGGGAATCAGCTGATGTATGTTTATAAAAAAAAAAATATTTTTTGAAGCGCTTCTGAATACTCGAAGACATTTACATTAAAAATATAAAAGCGGCAAAAACAACTGACTATGATTATGACTAGCTGTGATCATATGATCTGTACTGAGGCTGAGCCTGACTTTGTGGCAGTGGCGCCGGAATGATATTAGTGGTGGGGGGTTCAAATGCGCGTTCGTGTGTCGAACAGCGCGTGACACCTCATCAGCCTATGATAAATCAATCAGTCCGTTTCCCGGGTCTGTTTCGCGCGCCTAATTAATAGCCTACATGTGCACCTGACCTGTGGGCATTCCAGGCAGCCAGGCTTAAACTTGCAGTTATAGGCCGCGCTTGTCTATTTTCTGGACGGCAGCAGGCTAACAGTTATTTTACAGAAATTTTGGAATGGGAGCCAGCAGCGTGGGCATTGAAGAAGCGTCGAGAAAGTCGACTCCTCAAGAATTAACAAGGTAACTATTTCTAACACAGTTTGTTTGTAAAAATGTTTCCTCAGAGCAGAGGCAGGCTAGACTATGCCACATTGTAGCCAAATTGTTTGCCATTACAGTTTAACTGATTAGGAGTGAGCGAAAGTGAATAAATGAACCGCATCATGTTATCAGAAGAATTTATTGTAAAACATACAATAGTGTAAGGCTAAAACGAGCCAACAGTCAGTCACCGACTGATTTTTATTATTTGTAGGCTATTCGACTTAACAGGTAAAAGAAAAAAATATTTGGGTCAAAATAATGGAGTAGCCTTCGCCTACTCAAAAAGTAGCCTAGCACTTCTGTAGCCTAACTGATTAACATTCTATATTCCATCCTCCTCAGATTTTCCCGAAGTACAGCTCCCTTCGCTTGCTGGCAAAGCAAAACCTCCGGAGCTCTTTTTCGAGGTCAAGGGCGTCAGTGAACTCCTTGTGGATGTGGAGGAAGAGAAGGTTGTTCAGGCGTTTCTCTGTCATTGTGGACCGTAGACTGGTTTTCAGGCAACGGAGGGTGGAGAAGCTGCGCTCCGCAGTAGCATTGGACATGGGTACAGTTAAGTACAAACGAAGAAGCCGATCGACTTCACTGAAGAGGGACTGTGTGTGTTCTCCCTGTGCTGCCAGCAGGTCCGCAATTGTGGACACTTTGGTCACTCGACTGATGGGTCGATTGTTGTGTGTCTGCAACAGCACTGGGAACAGCGACAGCTGGGTGGACAGCCGCTCCATGTCCACGTCACCGGTGTACATGTCCACTACGTTTTGGGGAATACTGATGCTACTCAGACCAGGGGGATTGTTTATTGCACTGAGGAGTACCTGTTCCACGCTCTTCAGCAGATGGAGAGTAGGTTGGTTAAACCTGCGTGTCAGCTCCGAGGTCATCAGGTCAACAACCTCAAAGAACTGACTCCTGAGGTACTCTTCCGGATTTTCCCAGCGGTAAGGCTCCGGTCCATCATCATAACGGCGTGGAGGGCGCCGTCGCGGAGGCATAACAGGTGGCTGGACCAGGTCAGTGGCTTCTGCCATTCTTTTGGCCTCTTCATAGATGGCGTGGAAGGCCTCAGGGGTCCTTAGGTGAGTAAAATGCATTTTTAGCATCTCTACAGCCGAATGCATAACCTCAGCGGAGACATCTTTGGCCTGGAGCACCCTCGCAACCTCCTCCGCTGACGAAAAAAGCTTAAGGGACACTTTCAAACCCAAGAACACGTCAAATTGTGCCATGAGTGACTGTATTCCTGGTGCCTTTTTGCACGTCACTGTGTTTCCCCCTTGTGCAATTATCTCGTCCATCGTGTCATATACCACATCATAATTTTCTAGGAGAGCCTTGATGGAGCTAGTTCTAGCTGTCCAGCGAGTGGGGCAGAGGGGTTTTAAATTACGCGTGACAGAGGCATTAGAGGCAGAAGCTTGAATCTGGGCAAAGATGGCCAAACGCTTTGGCGAACCATTGATTGATTTGTGTATGTCTCCAATTAAACTGAAGGCGGCACGTATAAACTTCGTAGTGGAGCCAGCCTCTTGCAGTATTAGGTTTAGGCTATGGTTGGCACAATGTATGGACACTGCTTTCGGGTTCAGGTCTTTAATCCTCTTCGCCACACCTGACATTTGTCCCTGCAGGACAGACGCGCCATCGTAAGTCTGCCCCCTCATGTTAGAGATATCAAGGCCACATCTAACTAAGATGTCCCTGATGGTCTTTGTAATCGATTCCGCGTCAGTTATAGGACAGTCATACATGCCTATAAAATCTTCATGGACAGTGTAATCAGATGCGACCCAGCGCACAGAGAGAGAGAGCTGTTCATGGCCAGCGTAGTCGCGTGTCTCATCTGCAGTGATCACGTAATGTTGAGCATTTTCTTTCATTTTACCCAGCAGTGTGGTGAGGGCCTCTTGGTATATCTCAAAAATTAATTCATTAACTATGTCGTGGAAAGAGTATTTTCCTGTGTGCATAAATAATTTCAGCTCAGGGCTTTTCTCTGCTCGGAATTCCACTACCTGTTGAAAATTGCTTTCCTTGTCGGTGTGCCCCCTAATTGGCAGTCCCTGTCGGGCAATGAGCTTTAGGCAGCGCAGCTGTTCCAGTATCCCCTCTACCCGCTTTTGTTGTTCGATGCACTCTTGTCTGACAAGTTGGACATTCACAGGAGTTTGATTTAAGTAAGCGCACTTTTTCTGTATGCTCTCTCTGTGAACGTGCATGCTTTCATGCCTGTCTAGTAGCCCTGGACACTTTTTCCAATTGTTGTTGCCTGAGACGAAGCTATCCTCGCCGCACTTCGAGAACGTCACTAGCTTTTTCACAGAGGCAAATCTACAAACTTCGCAAAAGGCCAGTTTAGTGGTTTTGCAAAGAATCAACCATTCTCGGTTTTTATACCACTCTGCATTAAAGTATCTCTCTCTTTGGCTAAAAAACCTAGCAGTGTCCCTCTTGTCAATCACTAGCTGCTCCGCTTTACCGGTGTCTATGTCCCGACAGCAAGCCTCCAAGCAGTTAGCCACGCCAAGGTCAGTAGCCGCCGGTTCAGCGGCGCTGGCTGTTTCGTTTCCGAGGACAGGTGGCTCTTCTAGAAACGTTGATGTTGAAGCACCAGGGTCCGGAGCTTGTGTAGCACTAAAGAAGTTAAGTTTTGTTTGATTGTATTTGTTTTTTTTTTGCATTGGTTCAAGTTCTTTTGAGTTTGACATCTTTGCATCTAGGCTTGTTAGCTCTTGCTATGTTCTTTTAGCATAATGGTTCAAAAGACCTGCTGTAACAATGTAACATTTGACTGCATTGTGCAATTTTATTGGTTGATATGTGTTTTGTGTACAGCGTGATGATGACTGACTGTAATATTTCATTTAATTGGATTAAAGATTTAAATGGTCCTCCTGTTTCATGTGTTTCCTTTGTAAGATAGTCTAGCCTAGCTGATTTCTGCAGAAATAGTAGCCTAAAGCCTACAATGAACATGTATGCAAAGAAAATATTATGAATATTGTATAAGTATTTAGACTAGCTGAAGCTGCAGGCTTGGTATTGAAAAAAGAAAAGTGATGAAGACGATGAGGACGACGGGCGGTGACGGTGACAAACATGCAGGAGGTGAGATTTTGGGTCTGACTGAGATGATCAGTGTGATAGGCTATTTTGATGACGAGAGGGAATTCCCTGACCTAAGTGAGAATGTTTTGACCAATGAATGATTCTAGAACAGAGGATTTGACTAGCCTACGTAATCATCGGGGAAACCATTAAAGTATAGCGTTCTATATCTATGGGGGAAACCCCTCTTGCATTAGGACGGTGGCTTCAAAAATGTTTGGTGTCGTTCTCGGGCGTAGCATAGCCTACCGACACAAACTTATGTCACTTCTTTTAGTCAATTACAATTAGTCTCCGCAAACTAAAGGGAGGTTGGACTGGTGAAAGATCAACCTATTCTTGATGCTTATACTGTCTCAGTCCGTAGGTAGGCTACTAAAACCTAGAGAAAGCATCAGACGATTAGTAGACAAGCTGCTCCTTAAAATGTAACGTAGGATAAAGGGTAGACTATTATGCACTTTATAGGCTGTTTTTTATGCGTTGCGTCAGAGTCTCCAACACGATTTTTAATTGAATTAGGCTACCTGTAGGCCTAGTCCTCCCCAAACTGCAATGCGACATGCCTACCGCCACGTATAGTTTAACCTGGATGGAATTAATTTAGAGAATGAATGCTTTACAATCAATTGCCAGTCATAGCTGTGTTTTGGGCGTAATGCATTAAACCAACATCTCCCATCTCAACCTGGCGCAACGAACGAGGTAGCCTATTTTAGGCTACGTTCTCCGCGGAGCAGATAGGCTACATGGCGAAATGAATGAAGCAAGGACCCAGCCTGCCTCACTTTAGCTTTACCCAAATTATTTAACCTTTTGTAGCCTACAAAATGAAGGACCTTTTCTTAGAAGGATGTGCTTTAGCCAGATGCTCGTTTGTTAGCTTAATGCATGGTGACAGGACAGGTCGCCCACAGCTTATCAGTTTGGAAAGTTTCCCATTTCCACGTGTGATTTGACTATAAAATTAAAATGTAATGTTTCAATCCATCTTTTGTAGGCCTATGTGCTCTGAAGGTCTCTGCTAGTCTGTGGCCAAACTATTTTCTGATAAAACACTATGTGCCAGTCACAAACAGTCTTCCCGTCCGCGCGTCTTCCGTTCCCAAAAGTGCAGTCTCGCGCACAGATGAGCGTAATATTCAGCATGCCATTCAATCATCCACTCCGTCACTTGTTTCACCACTACTACCCCAAATATACCACCGCCAGGCCAGTATCAATATTAGGCCAAAACATTAGTACTACGAAGCAAAATATTTCATCAATACAGGCTACCAATGTTTTTTTTTTTGTTTGTTTGTTTTTCCCCCCGACGAAAAGTGGGGTGGCCATTGGCCCCGCGGCCCCATAGGTTCCGGCGCCCCTGCTTCGTGGCCTGCCTGAACTAACGCTATGCTCAATTTGTACACCTTGTGCGGAATGCCATTTGGTCCTAGGGCTGATTTTCCTCTGGCCTTCTTGAGAAAGTTGTTGACTTCCTGCCAGCTTGGTTCCTCTGCACCGAAGGGGATAGTTGGTTTGGCTATTTTGATGAGTTTCTCCATCTCCTCTAAACTATCCTCCCTTCTAGGGTCACGGTGGACCCAGGGTGTATACAGAAATTCTTAAGTTGAATTACTACCTTTTACTACCTTTTTTTACTACCTTCACAATATTTTTTACTACCAGCACGACTTCAAGCTGCAACTGTAGCAGCATAAAGTGTGAAGTAAAGTGACGAGTAAAGTAATGAAATATCTTTCAACCAAATTTCTAAGTGGTTCAATTGGGGCCTTGAAAAACGAGGAAGAAACTAGATAATAATAATAAAGTGCAACTTTACACTGTAATAACAACATTTAATGAGGTAATTATACTTCACTGGACACTGGACACAACAACTGGCCAACACAGAGAGAGAGAGACACCTGACACAACCATTCTCCAAAAAACGAATATGTATATCCATCTGTTTTTTTTTTTGAGGATTGGTTGAGGCTCTCGTCAAACATTAGGACGAACGGCCCGGCATTGTTTATGGCCTTCACCAGTTGCTTCTTGAAATATGGCGCAATACCAAATTTTATCATGTAAGAGGTCTTATACTTGCCTAAAGCAAAGGATTTGGCTATCTCGGAGTCTGGGAACATACACTCACCGGCCACTTTATTAGGTACACCTGTCCAACTGCTCGTTAACGCAAATTTCTAATCAGCCAATCACATGGCAGCAACTCAATGCATTTAGGCATGTAGACATGGTCAGGACGATCTGCTGCAGTTCAAACCGAGCATCAGAATGGGGAAGAAAGGTGATTTAAGTGACTTTGAACGTGGCATGGTTGTTGGTGCCAGACGGGCTGGTCTGAGTATTTCAGAGACTGCTGATCTACTGGGATTTTCACGCACAACCATCTCTAGGGTTTACAGAGAATGGTCCGAAAAAGAGAAAATATCCAGTGAGCGGCAGTTCTGTGGGTGCAAATGCCTTGTTGATGCTAGAGGTCAGAGGAGAATGGCCAGACTGGTTCGAGCTGATAGAAAGGCAACTGTAACTCAAATAACCACTCGTTACAACAGAGGTATGCAGAAGAGCATCTCTGAACGCACAACACGTCGAACCTTGAGGCGGATGGGCTACAGCAGCAGAAGACCACACCGGGTGCCACTCCTGTCAGCTAAGAACAGGAAACTGAGGCTACAATTCGCACAGGCTCACCAAAATTGGACAGTCGAAGATTGGAAAAACGTTGCCTGGTCTGATGAGTCTTGATTTCTGCTGCGACATTCGGATGGTAGGGTCAGAATTTGGCGTCAACAACATGAAAGCATGGATCCATCCTGCCTTGTATCAACGGTTCAGGCTGGTGGTGGTGGTGTAATGGTGTGGGGGATATTTTCCTGGCACACTTTGGGCTTATTAGTACCAATTGAGCATCGTGTCAAAGCCACAGACTACCTGAGTATTGTTGCTGACCATGTCCATCCCTTTATGACCACAGTGTACCCATCTTCTGATGGCTACTTCCAGCAGGATAACGCGCCATGTCATAAAGCGCGAATCATCTCAGACTGGTTTCTTGAACATGACAATGAGTTCACTGTACTCAAATGGCCTCCACAGTCACCAGATCTCAATCCAATAGAGCACCTTTGGGATGTGGTGGAACGGGAGATTCGCATCATGGATGTGCAGCCGACAAATCTGCAGCAACTGCGTGATGCTATCATGTCAATATGGACCAAACTCTCTGAGGAATGTTTCCAGTACCTTGTTGAATCTGTGCCACGAAGGATTAAGGCAGTTCTGAAGGCAAAAGGGGGTCCAACCCGGTACTAGCAAGGTGTACCTAATAAAGTGGCCGGTGAGTGTATGTTGAAAGAGCTCTCCAATGCCGTTGCTGGAACGGAACGAGTGGTGTTTTGTTGCCAAGTCTAAACACCACAATACCTCAGCTTGGGAGGCGCGCGCAATAGTAACACACCGCGGACCTACGGCCGACAGGGGGGGTGCACGCAATTATAACACTCCGGCCGACAGGGGGGGGGGTGCGCAGTGTGTTACTATTGCGCTCTCAAAAAGGAGGACAAATACGCATCCGGCTCTTTAAAATTATTTCCGCTCGCGCTGTCGGCTGGCCGCGCGGCTTCACGTTGCGCTCCCCGTGTGAAGTGATGGGCGGAGGAGCGCAATTCAGATTTTTCAACCACCGCGTCAAAAAGATGTAAACAGTTCTCAACTCTTCCAACGGCTCCCACGAGCGCGCACATGCGTTCGACGAGCACGGAAGCGCCCGCTTGTCGTGCCGCCTGACAGAATGCTGCGTCTTCTCTCTGCCCGCTCACCTCTCCCCCCCCCCCCCCCCCCCCCCCTAAAAAACATTTCTCAACGGATCTCCACGAATCACACAAGTGGTACATTTTGTCTTCAAAACGGCGAATTTCGCAGAAAGGTATAGTATCCTAGTTTGCATGCCTGCGGGTACCAAGTTTGAGTCAGCGCGCGCGAGAGGTTCGTCGCGCGCGCGAGTCCTACTCGCAACATAAAAATAAATCCACTTAAGTTTTAGTAATTTAAGGAGATAGGCCTGCACGTAAATTACACAAATTGAAAAACTCATAGGCCAAGTTCGATGGGGGTTCGAAAATGTACTACCTCGTCAGATGACGTTTATTACTTTTTACTGGCCTTAATTTGGGCTAATTTCATTTACTACCTTTCACTACCTTTTACAACCCCGCGGACACCCTGGGACCTGACGAAGGTGCTCCTCTACCTGCTCTTTTGTTGCTTTCAACTCCCCTGATCTTTTGTCGCCCAGAAGTTTCGACAGATATTTGAATGGGTTTTTGATGAAGTCCACCCTTTCCATCGTCTGTCGCTTCCTGCCCCTGTGGTGGCACTCGGTGCAAGATCTTAATGCACTCCCTCAGGTTTCTTAACCTCTGTCGCTTCACAAAAAGCCTTCTTCAGCCTCCGCAAATTGCCTCTTAGGATTGCTATCTCCTTCAAGCATCCGTTTTCCTTTGGCTGGGTGTTGGATCTGGCTTTCAGCTCCTTCTTCCCGAAGCAATCAGTCCCTATGCTCCAGATGTTTGAAGACATGACCCTGAGCTTCTTCCCCACATCTCCTGCAATGACTGCTTCCAGCACCTGGTCCACGTTGTGCTCAAACAACTCCCATTTCTTCTTTGCTGCTGCAGCAGGCCAGTTTACTGGCTCTTTCCGGGCATCTCCTGCACAGGTGTAATGAGCAGGTCCTCTTGTGTCCCAAGTGTCTTCTCTCTCCCTATGGTGCCTTGTCTCCTCTGGTACATCAGCGATGCTGTTTCTGCCCCCCTCTTTGTCACGTGCCTGGAGATTCTGGGGACTGTGGTTTGACTCCTGCCCCGGCCTCTCCTCCGTCTCACCAGGTTACCCTGTGCGTTGCACATTACTGGTAGTAAATAGGTTATGAAGATTATTCTTGAATCATAAATGTATGAATATATATACACTCACCGGCCACTTTATTAGGTACACCTGTCCAACTGCTCGTTAACGCAAATTTCTAATCAGCCAATCACATGGCAGCAACTCAATGCATTTAGGCATGTAGACATGGTCAGGACGATCTGCTGCAGTTCAAACCGAGCATCAGAATGGGGAAGAAAGGTGATTTAAGTGACTTTGAACGTGGCATGGTTGTTGGTGCCAGACGGGCTGGTCTGAGTATTTCAGACCAGGGGATTTTCACGCACAACCATCTCTAGGGTTTACAGAGAATGGTCCGAAAAAGAGAAAATATCCAGTGAGCGGCAGTTCTGTGGGCGCAAATGCCTTGTTGATGCTAGAGGTCAGAGGAGAATGGCCAGACTGGTTCGAGCTGATAGAAAGGCAACTGTAACTCAAATAACCACTCGTTACAACAGAGGTATGCAGAAGAGCATCTCTGAACGCACAACACGTCGAACCTTGAGGCGGATGGGCTACAGCAGCAGAAGACCACACCGGGTGCCACTCCTGTCAGCTAAGAACAGGAAACTGAGGCTACAATTCGCACAGGCTCACCAAAATTGGACAATCGAAGATTGGAAAAACGTTGCCTGGTCTGATGAGTCTCGATTTCTGCTGCGACATTCGGATGGTAGGGTCAGAATTTGGCGTCAACAACATGAAAGCATGGATCCATCCTGCCTTGTATCAACGGTTCAGGCTGGTGGTGGTGGTGTAATGGTGTGGGGGATATTTTCCTGGCACACTTTGGGCTTATTAGTACCAATTGAGCATCGTGTCAAAGCCACAGACTACCTGAGTATTGTTGCTGACCATGTCCATCCCTTTATGACCACAGTGTACCCATCTTCTGATGGCTACTTCCAGCAGGATAACACGCCATGTCATAAAGCGCGAATCATCTCAGACTGGTTTCTTGAACATGACAATGAGTTCACTGTACTCAAATGGCCTCCACAGTCACCAGATCTCAATCCAATAGAGCACCTTTGGGATGTGGTGGAACGGGAGATTCGCATCATGGATGTGCAGCCGACAAATCTGCAGCAACTGCGTGATGCTATCATGTCAATATGGACCAAACTCTCTGAGGAATGTTTCCAGTACCTTGTTGAATCTGTGCCACGAAGGATTAAGGCAGTTCTGAAGGCAAAAGGGGGTCCAACCCGGTACTAGCAAGGTGTACCTAATAAAGTGGCCGGTGAGTCTATATTAGGGCTGTCAAAATTAGCGCGATAATAACGTGTTAACGCAATCTTATTTTAATTCGATTGAGAAAAAAATCAGTATTAACGCACTCGCGTGATCGCACGCGAGCTCTGTGTTCGTCAATCGACTTAAGTCCCAAACACACCGCTAGCGCGACTATGACGCGCGTCAAGTGCCGCCCCTAGCACAAATAGGAAGTAAAGAAAAAAGCGCCTTTTCGGCGGCACTTGACGTGCGGCGGCACTGTGAAATAGGACAGTGGCGTGAAGTGTAGCGAGGCGGTGTGGGTAGGGATGGGAATCGATAAGATTTTTCCGATTCCGATTCCATTTTTGTGGGGTTGTGTTCCGAGGAAGAAGGCCGCCGACACAGGAATCGCTTTAACTCACTTTATTTGTTTAGCTTTAAGTTATATCTAAACTACGTAACAATGGAGGGGTATTGTAAAAGTCACGCCGCGTGGAGAGACCCCCTCGCGTTGCATCCGTCCCGATGCGCTACCTGGGGGTTCTGATTCTAACCGGATGTTTCCGCCCGGATGCTCTCTGGGCAGGAGGCGTGGCCTCTATGACGCATAATGGCTAGTGTTGAGCGCCCGCCCCCAGTGTATTATGTTTGCTGCCATCTGGTGTTGAGGTGCAGTTACTACAACTTGTATATTTATTTCTACTCCTTTGTGGCTATGTGTAGATACTACAGCCTGCTGATACATATGTTATTATTAATTCGCAACATTTTCGATTCCGCTTAACGATTCGGTTCTTTATCGATTCTCTTATCGATTCTCATTTGGAAAAAAAGGATTCAGTGATGTTCGTCCAGAGCGCATCGAAAACGCGACATTCAGAAATCGTTATCGCATGCTGTGTGCGCAAATGTTTTTGCATGTTGGAAGTATTTCCTCCCTTTGAGGAAATATCCACGTTGCAAGTATTGCAAGTTGCCCTGTTGTCGTCTTTTCTTGTGAAGTGTAACCAAACTTTGGAGCGTTTGTACCGCTTGGGCGCCATGTTTACTGTTGACTGCTGGCTGCACTGGAGTCGCTACGCAACGTGCGTGGTGACGTCATTCGCGTCCACTGGAATCGATAAGGGAATCGTTTGCGAAATTGGCAAATGATTCCAAGGAATTGAAACACTGGGAACCGGTTCTCAACAAGAACCGGTTTTCGATTCCCATCCCTAGGTGTGGGGGTGTACATAGAAAATAATAGGGGCGGCTGTTTTGACGGGCAGCTGTTTTGACACGCGTCGTTTGGCGGCGGTGTGTTTTGGACTTTATCAGCCTAAAAAAAACTACTGAAGGTATTGTGTGTATAAAATATGCTTTTTAATAAACTATCTGTACACATACGAAGTTGTCAATGCCTCGTTTTATATGTTAAGACCCTCATTATACTACCAAAGAAGTGTCAGGCTATTTCTAGCCTTGTAAGTGCTTTAAAAAAGCGATTTATTTTTTACCAGGTCAGATGCCCTTAGCACTCAAACGTATAGCAGTTTGGTAGCCTGGCAAGCCAGACCCACATCAGAAAGATGTAAGGTCTGGCGCAGCTCCATTGGCAGTGTGGGCGGGATAAACGGTTGTCTTTCAAGTTCCCTCTGCACGCAATAGGATAGCGCTACAACCAATCAGAGCAACGAAGAAGGTGACGTAGTCAGAGTGACGGCTGACTACGTAATTAATCAAAACTCCGAATACATATTTATTTTCGAGGAAAGACTTCAGTGCCGTTCTTTGTTCTTTTCTCAAATAAAATGTTAACTTCAAGTCTTGAAGAGTCGCGGCCAAAGCCGAGTCGAAAGACAACCGTTCGCCAGCAGCAGCAGCCATTGTTTACCTCTAACACGGAACCGTCGCAACTCTGTCGTCATGGTAGCCCGGCTTTCGACTCCGCCCCTCACGCTGTGATTGGTCAGACATACTTGGTGTTTCCAGCACCAAAAAGCCGACGGAGCCGTGCTAGACCTACCTGGCTGCCAAATAAATTTGCTGCCGCTAGGGGGTGTCTAGATTTCTAGGCTAGCAGTTTGGTAGAATCGGTTAAAAACAGCGAACTCAGCTTCGCGTCGTATCGGCTTTTTGTTGCTCTCCATGGAACGTTGGAACTCTTTCTCATACTAAACATCCCAGAACCAGTTTACACCGGAGTTCTCCTTTAATCACCATGGTAACGTTGGAACTCGTTCTCATACTAAACATCCCAGAACCATTTTATACCGGAGTTCTCCTTATTTGGTATGAATGACAATGTGTCATTCCATTTGATTATCTCATTTAACTTCAATGGGAGTGGATTTAAAATAGAATTTAAAAACTGTGATTAATCGTGAGTTAACTCGCCAATACTATGCGATTAATCAGTTAAAAAAATGAATCGTTTGACAGCCCTAATATATATATATATATATATATATATATATATATATATATATATATATATATATATATATACTGTATATCATGAAGCTTGATTGAATAAAACTAATAGAGAGAAGTGTTGATCTTACAGGTCATGTGGGATGACGTGAACAGGCCTATCTGGTGTGGTGGATACAATTGTAGTTACAGCTTGGGAACTGGGAGCACAAGAAACGAGACGAGTGTCCTTTAAAGATTAGAAAATGAGAAATAAAAGGTGTATGAAAATTACGTGTACAACTGCATAGACAACAATAGGCTCCATGGACCGACTCGATTTGCCTTGCTTCCTTCCTGCTATATGTCCTAACTCTCTGAGATAAGCCAGTAGCCACAAACATAAGGGTCGGGAGGATTGGACACCGCCAATAAGTTAAGGACGTTGTCTGAAAACACGCCACAGCTCACCCTTTCCTTCGCCGTCTTCCAACGCTAGACCTGCCCCCACCACATCCTCTACCAATGCTACACCAGTCCCCACCACATCCTCCAACACTAAATCAGCTCCAACCACATCCTCTAACCACGCATTGGACACACGTACCTCCTACAGCTTCTCTAATTTTCGAGAGTTTCATGACATGTCTTCAGTTAGTAATATGCAGCATAGTCATATTATCTTATATGGGATCTTACTTGATACAATTATTGTATAGACCTACTTTAGGCGTAAGACTACATTGATTGTATCATTAAAAATCACGTTACTTTCCGGGGGGAAATTGTATTTGTATAAGTTGGTCAAAAGCATTAACTGGTCATGTTTGCAATTTCTTTCTGGTGATTTTCTTATTCACTCTACCACATTCTGTGTGTACACATGGTCAGAACCTGTGCATACATTTTCACACAAAGTACACAAATTTTCAAGCCAAGAACAAATTGATTAGTCCCACATTTTGTTGGAAAACTGCGTACACATGGTTTACTCACAGATTTCTTCGTACGCAACTTTGATAAATGAGGGCCATGTGTGGTTTTCCTCTTCTTCCTGTTCGGTGTAGGAGGCAGTCCAAGGCCCTGTTCCGATTCTCGTACTTCCCGTACTTACTATACCTAGTTTGAGAACGTAGGGTGTTCCGATTATGATCACGGCGAAAAGAAGTGTACTTGAAAGGACCCGTATGTGCCCTCAAAACGGCCAAAACGCTGAGTGTGCAACGGTGTACACTTTTCGTACTCAACGGCAGCCATCTTAGCTACATAGCGGGAGAGGCGGAGCCAGGCTGAGCCACGCTCAGAGAATGTCTAATGGATTCACGCAGAGCTATAGAGTAAACAGAGTTACGACACTTCCATTGACTCCCGTTGTAAAAAATGGCGGTACATGAGAATGGCCTTGCCTGCTGTTTTCTCTCTCTCTCTCTCTCTCTCTCTCTCTCTCTCTCTCTCTCTCTCTCTCTCTCTCTCTCTCTCTCTCTCTCTCTCTCTCTCTCTCTCTCTCTCTCTCCTCTTGGAGAACCTCCTTCAGTTCTTGCATGGTGAACCGGGGTCTGTTTGGGTCCTTCAGGTCGATCACCAGCTGATTAGGTCCAACTTGTTGCTAAAAAAAAAAAAAAATCACAGTCATCCTAACAATGAAAAAAACAAAACATGGAAAATGTGCATGACGTGTAAACCGTACTGTGCCGTTCTCCGAGCAACTCTCCTTGATAATGCGGTCCAGCTTGCTCCTCAAACGCCAACGCGGGCGAGGACTCGTCGCTGAGCTCCACGGCGTGTGGTCGGTAACGGTGAGCCGGGGAACACCATCCGCTAGTGGAGACGGTAAAACGCAAGCAAAAGTACTTTCAATTTCCGTTGCTTTGTTGTGTTATAACTGACCTCCCGTTTTACTTCTGGATTGGAAGCCAATGGCCACGCTGTGTGTGCAGCAGAGGAGGGCAGAGTCGCCCTGGCAACAGGTGAAGCCGTTTACTCTACTTACTTTTGTTTACTCCATAGCGCTCAATATCGACTATACGCGAATTGCCGCGCGGCCAATTCCGCCTCCATTCACTTTCTATGGGAAAGCAATTCGCTGCGCAAAGCATGCTGGGATTGCTTGCGGCGCGGAGCCAGCTGCGGTGCTGCCTGGCTCCGCTTCTAAATTTGCATAAAGTTGAGAAATTTCAACTTTATGCAAATGCGCACGGCGTGAATCCACGCGGTCACCAGTCAGCAAACAGAAGGTGGGCAGTGGCCGTGACGTTGACCCTTCTGGTTCATTACCACAATGCGGGCGGGAGCTAGTTGATCCACTAGTCAACACGCGGGAGCTAGTTGATCCACTAGTCAACACGCCCCCAAGTGAACGAGCTTTCAAGGCAGCGCAATGTTACGCTCAATGTCCACTGTACGTGAATTATCCGCGTGACATTGCGCGGCCTTGAAAACTTGTTCGCGGGGGGCGTGTTGACTAGTGGATCAACTAGCTCCTGCCCGCATTGTGGTAATGAATCAGAAGGGTCAACGTCACGGCCCACGCCCGCGTCCTGTTTGCTGACTGGTGACCGCGTGGATTCATGCCGCTCGCATTTGCATAAAGTTGAAATTTCCCAACTTTATGCAAATGTAGAAGCGGAGCCAGGCAGCGCCGCAGCTGGCTCCGCGCCGCAAGCAATCCCAGCGTGCTTTGCGCAGCGAATTGCTCGTGTCCCATAGAAAGTGAATGGAGGCGGCAATTTGCATATAGTGGATATTGTACGTCATGCGGATAATTCGCGTATAGTGGATATTGAGCATAGCTCTGGATTCACGTGTTTGGCGGGTGACGCGGCCGCGCAGCTGATGTCATTTCCGTTAAGTGCACCACAGAGTATTGCATTTGGAACAGCACTAACATCTGAAAATCTGCGCACCTATTGAGTGCGGATAGTGTACTATGTTTAAGTGTACTCATGGAAGTATCGATATCGGAACAGGCCCCAAGTGGCAGAAGTGTTTCAGGAGGATGAGACACAGCTGGACCAACTCTTCCTGGTTGCTATATAAGAGGGCTGGAAATTCAGTTATCTCTCTCTCCTCTTTGGTTTGGGTGTGGTTTGAGGTCTATTAGTTTTGTTTTTCACTTTACATTGTGCCTACGCTACATTACCCCCATGCACTCACTACACTACTGATCTACATGTTTCACAGTAGTTTTGTGTATAGTTTAGTATTGGTTAAATACATTTGTTTTACTTCAATCCTTAATTATCTGTGTGGTTCCCTTGTTTTTTGGACTTTGAGCTGGTTCATGACACTACATTATACACAGTACACGGGTGTTAAGTTATGCATGGGTGTTGAATAAATGTAAGTTGCATGAAGTACTACATGTTGCATGCTGTTTGTAACGCCATACATCAAATAACTTTTGAGTGGCCTTACTATCTGACCAAGTTTATCTTGTCCCTTTCTCTCTTCCTTTCTTCGTTCTCTCTTTTTCTATCTGTGCTTTCTTTCAGATGATAACCAGGACATGAATTTGTATTGTTGCTTCATTTATCTTTCTTTTCCCGTCATGGTTGACTTTGTTTGTTTTAATTTATTTATACTTTTCTTTACTCATTTGTCATCACTACATACTTGTGTTAAGCATTGTTCATTTTCTCAAAGTCTACAAATTCCACATGTTGGGAGTTGTCTTGTATACCTATATGAAGTTATTCGTAGTATTATCCTTTTTACCTTGTATGCTGGTACATATCCACTCTAGTGTGTATGCAACTAGTTGCCACATGTCATTGCCAAAAGTGCAATGGCCACATATCTTATGGTCTGGGACCATTTATATCTGGCCCCTAAGCCCAAGGTAAAGGCCCCCCCCCCAAAAAAAAGCTAGGTCATTGTGGCAGGGTTGGTCCTACCACATGCCACCTAAGTGGCTTTTCCAGGGGCCCTCTGACACAGGACACGGGTAGATGGTATTCAATATGTATTTATTGGAGATGGCAGGTGGTATTCGCCGAGCTGATGGTACAAGCTGCCATGACAGTGGCTCCTCCTCGAGTGTGTGTGTTGATGGCTGGTTTATCCTGGGTGCCATGATTGCTCATGCACCCCAGGTGTGCAGCCCCACCCAGCCAGAGTCCAATCAGTCTGACTCAGGCCAGGTGAGGCTGTAAACCAGCCATCAACAGCACACTCCACACACACCCTCCACATATCCCCAACACCAAATTGAGGCTGGGGAGAATCCCCAGCCTACTCTCCCATCCAAGCAAACAGAAAAAACAACAACAAACTGGACTCTCAACAGGGTTACCATACCTACACTAAACCTGGGCCCAGTTTCCCGAAAGCGTCGTTAGCCTAAGTGGTTCGTTAAGTTCGTCGTACGACCATCAGACAGTTTTCACACCGTTTCCCGAAAGCATCGTTGCGTAACGACCGTCGTTAAGACGCTCGTAGCTAACGAGAGCTCCAGGGGTACTCGTAGTGCGCTACGAGCGTCGTTAACACATCCAATACCACTGAATGTCCAGCTGGTGACGCTGAAGTTACGATAGGCTATATAGCTTCTATTAGTCTACTCTATTTATCTATTTACTCTATTAGTCTACTAATAATACTACTTACCATGCTACTTACCATGGTCTGGATGAATACTCGATTCTGATTGATGTACACCTAGGAATGACGTTGACGCTATGAAGACGCTATGGCCACGTTGCTTGGCAACGCCTGCATACGGGAGATATTAAATAGTCCGCTCGAAAATAAAAAAAAACCCTCACGATTTTAACTCTAAAACACATTAAAGTATTATTAATTGATTAAATATTAAGAGAAATGAATGGACGACGCGGAGGCGTGAACCGCGGAGGACGGTTCTGTTAATGGACACCCCGTCGGGCATTATCCCGCTTATACCATGGTCACTTACGAAAGAAAGAAATATTTAATCAATGAATAATACTTGAATGTGTTTTAGAGTTAAAAGCGTGAGTTTTTATTTTTATTTGTACAAGTCGAGCGGACTATTTAATATCTCCCGCATGCAGGCGTTGCCAAGCAACGTGGCCATAGCGTCTTCATAGCGTCAACGTCTTTCCTAGGTGTACTTTTCAACCTACACCCTCCAGCCAATCAGAATCGAGTATTCACCCAGACCATGGTATAATAGAGCGTAACAGTGACCGCCCCTTTTTAACAGCTCCGGTGCCGGAAGTAAATTTCCCATGCATTTATCTCGTCCACTTTTCGTATAATCCTTATAAAAAGAGTATTAAGACTTGAACCAAGCCAATCGTTCGTTGTGGTAGTCGTGACCATATTATGTTTGATTCGGGATGAGTAGTTCCTCACTCGGTCAACAAAATAAAGTACCTTTGGCTTTTCTTCCGTTTTCCAAATTCTTTTTATGCCCGAATCAAACATAATATGGTCACGACTACCACAACGAACGATCGGCTTGGTTAAAGGCTTAATACTCTTTTTATAAGGATTCTACGAAAAGTGGACGAGATAAATGCATGGGAAATTTACTTCCGGCACCGGAGCTGTTAAAAAGGGGCGGTCACTGTTACGCTCTATATGTATTTCAGCACCGTGTCAGTGGACAGGTACAAGGCTACGATCGATCGTTAGATCTGTGCACGCGCGTTCATGTTAAGAGGAGTTTCGGGAAACGCACGGAAAAAAATAACGCTCGTTCGAAAGATGATTCGTAAGATGGCTCGTAAGATGGATCTAGGGTTGCCAACTTTCTCAATCCCAAATGCAGGACACTTTGTTCCAGGTGTGCCCGTACGCGCGCGCACACCTACCATAAACCTACTCATTTCAAAGTGTTAAATGACAAACCATTTCTGTACTTGCTTGGATGGTTCACAGTAATAATGATTTTGCCAGTGGCCTTTAAAAAGCTCATTTCTGTCATGTTTTATGAATGAACCACTTTGGGGAGGCATAGCATTTTGAAGAAAGACAGACATTTATGTCAAGTCAAGTCATTTTTATTTATACAGCACATTTGACCCAAAGTGCTCACAAAATAAAATAAAATACAATCAATAATAACAACAATAATAATAAAATAATAATAATAATAATAAATAATAACTACATGAAAGAGGAAATAATAATATTAATACAAATATCAAAAGAGTAACAAAGAAATAGATGTAAGGGGGGGGGGGGTGGTTGGATAGGTAGGTAGGGGGTGAGTGATGAAAAAATGCTGAACATAATAAAATAAACAACCAAAGGGTGTTAAAGGCCAGGGGGAAAAAAATAAGATTTTTTTTTGTTATTGTCCATGTCTTAACTGTTTACATTTATTGGTGTTGCTATCCTGACCTGTTTCTGTTGTTTCTTACTATTATCTTGTCTGTGTGTGTCTCGGTTGTTATCCAGTTGTCTGCGTCTTTGTTGTCTGTCGCTCTGTTTCTATCTCCAGTCAACTGTCTCATGGACCTCCTCTTACCCTGCAGTAAATGACAGAAACAAATGATTATATTAGTTTGAGAAATACTGCCTAGTAATAATAATAATAATTAACAAGCAAACCAATCAAAATAAGACTCACCATCTAGGCTACTGCTTCCATGGATATTTCTTGCTACTTGATTCCAGCATTTCATCCTCGCGCACCGTAACTCCACTCGCGCACCGTAACCATCAACATTCCAGTGTCCCATAGCAACCTGCGTGAGTTTTGGTGTGTTTACAGCAAAGCTCCGCTCTATTATATTATTTGGTTTAGGCTACTAGTTCTGCTCTAATATTATTTGGTTTGCAGTATTATTTGGTTTAAATATTATTTAGTTTAGTAGCCTACTATGGCCAATGACAACTTGACAAGGCTGACGAGGCTGTGATCGCAATGCGGGACAGGAGCTGTCCTGTACGGGACAAATCATAATCACTCGAAATACGGGACGTCCCGCACAATCCGGGACGGTTGGCAACCCTAGATAGATCGTACATCGTTATCGGGAAACTGGGCCCTGGACTCTTTACAGGGTTGCCATACCTAAAAAAAAAATAAACACAACCCCCCAAACCCCACTACCTCCATACCTCCCCAGTGTTACACGCCAACCCCACCGTCCCCTTCCATCCCGGAGACCGGAGGCCTGGGGCTGCTGCTTCATCTGGCGGGGGTGTCTCTGGGCTGGCTGGTTGCAGGGGCTGGCTGGATGGGCTCGGAGGAGGCCCGACAGCTGGGCCACGGAGGTAGATCCTCGGAGGGCCTGGAACAGCCCTCCGTATGTCCCCCCCCTCCACCAGGGCACCGGTGCACGATCCCCCATCTCCTCCTGGAGCATGGGGCCTTGGACTCCTGGTCCCCTGGCAGAGGGGCGGCTGGCCTGGGCTGCTCCAGGCTGGATCCGGGGGAGGCTAGCAGCAGACGGTTGCCGGTGGCGGTAGCTGCGCTGCCTCCCTGCTCCTCCACTGGCTGTCGCTGCCGTTCAGGAGGAGCTGGTGTTGAGGTGGCTGTCCTCTACCGCGGCTGGTGGCTCCAGTGTGGTTTTGGGCAGCCCTTCCGTGTCCCTTCCTGGTCGGAAGAGCCCCAAATTGGGCGCCAATGTGGCAGGGGTGTTCCTACCACACGCCACCTAAGTGGCTTTTCCGGGGGGCCTCCGACACAGGACACGGGTAGATGTTGTTCTATATGTATTTATTGGAGATGGCAGGTGGTATGTTTCCTCCTCGAGTGTGTTTGTTGATGGCTGGTTTATCCTGGGTGCCATGATTGCTCATGCACCCCAGGTGTGCAGCCCCACCCAGCCAACCCGACCTACTTGAACCTATAACTTAAGAGACGGTGGCAAATTGCACTACATGGTTGTAAATAGTTTGTTTTTAGCAATTACGTTTTTTACTTTTAAAGCATTTCATTTTTTATTATAATTTATCCCCTTTTAACTATCCCTCTTAACTATTTATCCCTTTTGTACTTGTGTGAAATGTTGTGTGAATCTTGTTTACTTTGCACCTTGTTTGTTTTGCGGGCGGGAAATTGCATTGCGTATCCGGCACCACAACAGAGAACTATGAGGGGTCGGTGGTTATACTTCTACAACTGCGTATTGCGCTATCCAACTGCATAACCACGGATACCCCTCGAGCCCTCATAGTTACCTGCCATATAACACTGCCATTAAACCAGCCATCAACAACACACATTCCACACACACCCTCCATATTAGTCATGTTGTCTGTTAAAGCCTCAAGGTGTATAAGGACTTTCTTTTGACTTGGTAAACTTTGGTAACAGCATAGTTTGAAAGCGGCTGATGGTAAACCCATATCACATCAAATTTTGGATGTGATAAAGTTTCGGATTTACTGGCTGCAATTTCCCTTTCTACTAGATTGGCTGTAGGTTAAAGGGCATAGCACCTCAGGAGAAATACAGGCAGAAGGTAACGACTTAGCTGATATGGCAGCTGGATGGGCTGCGCAAAAGGGCTCTACATCACTATATTGCTCTGTAGTTCCCGTTTATTCAATGTATATGTTTTCAGAGAATTATAGTTTCCCTCAGGGTGATCTACTCATCCTACAATCACAGGCAAAACCAGCTGATATTGAATGTTGGCATAAAAAGGTGTTACTATCCCAGTACCAGCTAGCCCTCTACCATTTCTTGTCCGACATTTTCATGGTATGTCTCATGTCAGTCAAAAGGGGGTCGTAAGAGACCTAATGGCAAGATGTTGTATTCTTGGATACAAAGAACTGTAAAATTGATTCTTAGCTCTTGTTTGATATGTGCGAGTACAAATGGGTAGAAAACCAGGGGCGTCTTATGATGCCCTACCTCCTTCATCAGCGCCATTGCAATCACTACAAATAGATTTGGACATTACACACATACGCCTAAAGGACCTATTACATATATGCTGGTCATAGATCAGTTCTCTAAGTGGGACAAAGCCATTCCATGCATGCACAAACAGTGGTGAAAATACTAGCTAAAGAAAGAAACCGACTAGTATCAATAGTGACAATGAAACGCATTTTACTGTGTAAATACCCAACCATAGAGTAGAGGTCTCATATTTCTTACCATCCACAATCGTCAAGCATAGTGGAAAGAATAATAGGACCATAAAAAAAACAAGCTACTTCTGCTAAAATTCAAAGCTTTTTATTTTAGCTGTTCGGCACCTAGACTCTGGAACTCACTCCCACTACACATACGCACTCTGAACTCCATCAACACCTTCAAATCCCACCTTAAAACACACCTTATCCTACTCCCTATAACACTCTGGCCCCCAACCGTTTTATCCACCTTATCTATTTTCTAGCCACACTGTATTTTCTTTGTATGTATTTATGTGCTATTGTATTTCATATCTGTTTTGGTTTTTATGTTACATGTAAGGTGACCTTGGGTTCTAGAAAGGCGCCAACAAGTAAAATGTATTATTATTATTATTATTATTATTATTATTATACAGTACAGTACAAAATGTGTTTCTGAAATTCATGTTTTTACCAGCTTGTCTATATTGTTTAATTGGCCCATTATTAACAGGTAGGCCTATCCATATTATAAGAAAACAACCTAGAACTCCTTTATTCCCAACAAAGAGTTAGTGAAAGACAGTATGCACATTTTTGTTCCACGTTGGTTTTGTTGGAATTTGTTGTATGTTGACAATCATTCATTATTGACTGACAATAACGTTATCTAATAGCCCAGAGGTCGGCCCAATATAATGTAGGCGTTATCACAACTGTACAGAATGACAGACTTCCTTCCTTCAGTCCTCATCAAAATTAGTCAGAAATTGCATTAATACACCGACATTCTGAGAAAAACATGATGCTAGAACACACATCAGTGACTCAGTGTAACACCAGTAACACAAGTCCCTTCATTAATTGGATTCCCGAAAGTAATTATTTAAGTATTTAACCTTTACTCAACTTTATACTGGGTAACTGTAGCAGAGGACTCTACCACACGCCACATCAGTGGCTTTTGCTGGGGCCCTCCGACACAGGACACAGGTTGCCCTTTAAAGAAGGCGTTTATTGGAGATGATATTTGCCTAGCAGATGTAACATGCTGCCATGAAAGTGGCTCTGGTTGTAGTATGTCCCAATTGCATGCATACTGCATGCAACAGTGCGTAATTTGCTAAAAGTAAACTAAAAGTAAAAAGAAAAAGTATGCGATTCGGAAGGCAGCTTCTCTCTCTTAAGTGTGTGTTGATGAGCTGGTTTATCCTGGGTGCCATGCACCACAGGTGTGCAGCCCCACCCAGCCCCAGAATCTAGACAGCCTAACCTTCAACAAGGCTTTTTTTCTATTCTGTTTTTCATCACTGGGTAACACCAGATTTGAAATCAATGGACATCTATAATATATAGGGGTGGTGATGTGAAATGGGCTGTGGACTACTTTTTGTGGTCCACAGCATCAACTACATATAAATAATGATTACATTTGTCAAGAAACAGTCCTATATTGAAGAAGATGCTGCTTTGTGTAAACATAACTTAATTAATTAATCATGTTTTCACAATTTTACACCAAACATGAAAAAGTTCATATGGTGTGACTGTGCCAAGTTGTTTTTCACAATATTGTCTAATCAGTCTCCTGCACAAATTATATTATGGCAACACAGATGTCTATTTGTGAGTTTATTCTTTTCAAAGTGCTGGCATACAATTTTGTGGTAGTTATGATGATAGATTTCGTGATAGATTTTAGATTTTCATATGGTGTGACGCTATATTGTGATATTTAAATGGTCATTATTAAATGGTCATTATTTGGACATCCTGGAGAGGGCCACTGTGCCAACCTGTTTTGATTTCTAAAAGGGCCACTGTGCCAACCTGTTATTTGGCTGATAAGCTGCTGTGCCAACCTGTTTTGATTTCTAAAAGGGCCACTGTGCCAACCTGTTATTTGGCTGATAAGCTGCTGTGCCAACCTGTTTTGATTTCTAAAAGGGCCACTGTGCCAACCTGTTTATTTGGCTGATAAGCTGCTGTGCCAACCTGTTATGATTTATGTTGCTGTTTGGCTGCTCTACAAACCCATTTTGATTTCTAAAAGGGCCACCATGCCAACCTGTCATGATTTATGTTGCCGTTAGGCCACTATGCCAACCTGTTTTCTGAACCAGTCTGCTGCAGAGCGCCTGTCCATTTGGGTGCGCGAAAGTCTGCATTTCTAATGCCTGCCTACGTACGTTTTGTCACTGCCATAGAGGGTATCGTTCCATTAGGGCCACCATGTAGTCCTTTACTCTCCTTCCCTCCATATGCATGCATTAAACCACACAAGTTTTGAACATAGGTCCAGTGATCAATTCATTTATTCTTAAATTTAAAAAACACAACAGAATACAACTATTCTGTACCTTCAACAAGGCTGGCCTTTGGAAATGGCTTTTTATTTCTCCCAAGTGACCTCTGAGTTAGAGGTACGTTAAAGAGTTTTGGGGGGTTTTTTGGGTGAGAAATATGAAATAAGCATTATGAAACTTATAATTTGTACTGATATTTGTTACTACCAAATTTATATTGAATTTATTTGAATTTATTAAGGATAGCCCCTTGAGATGTAGCATCTCATTTTCACTTTCATATACTATATTAGTGGTGGGCCGTTATCGGCGTTAACGCGCTGCGATAACGCGAGACTCTTATCGCGCGATAAAAAAATTATCGCCGTTAATCTATTCTCAAAGTTGGGTTGGCAGCTGGGTCTATACCGGATTTCCACCAAGGAAGGTAAGCGCCGCGGAACGGCTGCGCTGCGGAACGGCTGCGTCCTCTGCCCGGCAACCCCCCCCCGTCGGTCGTAGGTCTGGGCAGTGGCGCCTTAATAGAGGTGCGCGGATGGCGGTTACAGCCGCGGACTCCGCGGTTAAACCGCGGATCGGGCGGATGACTTTACGAAAAATAATATTTTAATTAAATTCGGGCGGGTGGCGGTTGAACCAATCAAATGAAAAGATATATATAAGTTACATTGTTAAATATTGTTACTTGCATCCGATAAAAACGAGCACACTTTTTTTTCTTGCGTCAGCAGCGCCCGCGGATGGCGGGCGGGTGCGGTTTTGAAATTGGTCAAAAAAAGGTTGGTGCGGATGGATGGCGGACGGATGATGAGTTTTGTGATGCGGTTGCGGATACAATAATAGCCCATCCGCGCACCTCTACACCTTAATGCACGGGCTTATGGGCTGATAAACGTGTCATTACTGCCCCCCCCCCCCCCCCGTCAACAATCGCGCACCTCTCCCCCTCCGGTCAACAATCGCGCACCCCCCCCCCCCACCCCCCCGTCAACAATTGCGCACCTCTCCCCCTCCGGTCAACAATCGCGCACCCCCCCCCCTGTCAACAATCGCGCAGACTTATTTTTAGTCATTATTAGTGTTGCACCGATACCGATACTAGTATCGGGAGGGGCCCCGATACCGCGCTAAAATGCTGGCATCGGTATCGGCGAGTACGAACAAATAATGCGCCGATGCCATTTACATATACTAATATGAAACTTGGAACGCAGCGCTTTGCGTCTTTCTCTCCCTTCACTCACTGCTGCGTGTGATCACACGTGTTCAGCGCATGCCGTGCCAAGCAGCTATCCTATTGGCCCACTCCGGCCGCCCGGCCGCGCATGTTGACCGACCGACAAGCGACGACGACAAAGTACCAAAAAAAAGAAAGAAAAAAAAGCACCGGAGACGCGGAGGGCGCGCGGTTCAGCCGCGCGGCGCACAGAAAAGTTGCTCCGCCTGCGGACGCGCCGGTGCGGGGAAACTCAGTGAGCGGGTCCGCCTGCCGGTGCGACGCACCCGATCACCACCCATGCCCCCCCCCCCCCCCCCCCGCTCCCCGGGGTGCCATGCGGACACAAACAAGGAGAAGAGGGGAAAAAGCAGGAGAGAGAGGGAGACGCGTCTTGCTCACAGGCGGGAGATCGCTCAAATGGACAGACAGTGACCGCATCACAGACGACGAGTTAAGCTGTAATCGGCTTCTCCCCGATTCCCCCCCGCTACATACTAGTAATTATCTCTAGTTATACTATATTATCCCATGATAATTAAGCCATGATAGCAATGATTTTACATCCAAGTGAGTATGCAGTTCTTTAGTATTAGAAGAAAAAAAGCTTGTGTATATAGCCTATATATATATATATTTTTTTTTCCCGGCGTGGTATCGGTATGGTATCGGTATCGGCCGATACTGCACAGCCGGGTATCGGTATCGGTATCGGGGGCCAAAAAATGGTATCGGTGCAACACTAGTCATTATTTAGGTAGCACACACATATTATGAATGCCTTCGACAGAATTCAAATGAGCCATTTTAATCTAGATTAATCTAGATTAATTCCAAGATTAGTTAGATTAATCTAGATTAAACAAATTAATCTATGCCCACCACTAATATATATATATATATATATATATATATATAAATATTTTAAAAAAAATTAGAAACATGAGCAATTTGTTTGTAATGACATCCTGAAACAATGAAAAAAGGTAATAGAACGCAAAAAAGGAGGGAGGTCATTCCAATCCGATGGGGCTTTATACTGGAATGACCTTTTACCAACCTCTTTCGAGATTCTGGGAACAAAGAAAAAAGGGAAGTTGATATGTCTAAGTGAGTATGGCCAATTGTATGGAATCATAAGTTCTACATTCTATGAGGATCATGTTTTTACAATGGTTTTTAGGGAACATTAAAATGCGGATTGAACATTTCAGGCTTCAGACAAAATAACCACTTCTAACCCTTTACCACTTCTTTGTAAAAAAACCTAGGATATATACACAAACCATGCCTTCCATGCCTGAATTCAATATTGAGCACAATGACAATTTTTTTAACAGTTGAAACAGTTTAATAATTAAAAACTATTTGCATTTTTTCAGTTCAATAAAAAAACTTTCAAGAACCAATCTAGCAGAAATAGATTCCTATCTCACAGGAGCCACATGAAAGCTGTATGATTATCTGCATGACGTCTTCCCACCCACGCAAACGCTTCTGAGCTTACTCATCATTATAGAGCAACTGCACTTTTACTTGATCTTGGAGGGCATTGTTTTCTCTGTATACATACATGGGCATAGTAGTGCCGGCAAGAGGGGCTTCCCCGCTCTCTTCCTGCTCCCTGCACCCCTCGCGTTCCTCCTCGGTCAGAAGGTCGTCGTAGGAGGCCACGCACGGGTCGTGTTCCCGGAGGAAGGACGGGTAGCCAAGCGAGGCCCTTTCGATCCTCATCGAGCGTCTCACGGGGGTGAGGAAGCGCACCTCCTGGCCGTCCACCCGAATCCGCTCTCTCTGTTTGCTCTGAACGCCCCTGCGGACCGAGCAGAAGGAAACAACCCTTCAAGTTTAAGTGTACTCCAAAATACTAAACTGTCAACAAGGAAGTCACAGAGGGACGGTTGTAAGACATATGTGGCCAGATTCACAAAAGGTAGTAGTGCAGAATTATGTATGACGCCACAACTTTCCCAACGAGAGTTCAGAGTGGTTAGTAGGTCACGATTCCGATTTTAAATCGAAGATCGATCGAAATGAGTTTTCAATTTCATTTTAAAAAAGCTGTTTTTGTTGGGTGCCCCTGTCATCTAGTGGATCTTATAGAAGATTCTTAAAACTCAAGGTGCAGTTTCCAGGTCTGCCTAGTCCTTTGCTTCAAACAGGCCACGGAGTCAAGACGTCATATTCAATCCTTTATTATTATACACGGGTTCACGCTTCACGATTTTTGAATTGTTTGAATTTTATTTATTATTTTGATGTTTAAACTTTAGAATTTGAATGGTTATGAGAAATAAAAACACGATGTGTCACTCATTTGTTCATTGTTGATCGCTATACTCTTCTTATTTAGTGTAGCACTGTGTAGTTGCATTACCGTCACCAACTCTGGAGTGGCACCTAGTGGTAAAATTCAGTATATCAGTCCGGTGTTTGGCTTAAAATGCAATTATTGTGCAAAAACGATTATCATGATCATTTTTCATATGCTTATCGTGACACAAAATTTCATTATCATCCCAACCCTATTCGTAGGGTGGCGTCGGTTCGATATACGTCAGAGATTCAATCAAAAACACGTCATTAGTAGTATATTTTTTATATGTATAGTTTATATATATATATATATATATACAGTATATATATATATATATATATAAGTAGTTTTTATAGGTTCATGGTTGGTTGACGACCGTCAATATGAACTGCCGCAAAGTATGGCTCAGAGAAGAAACAAAAAGCAGCGGGGGTAATGCCACGTATGTACTGGTTGCGTAGAAAGTTGACCGTACGTATTTTTTTATGGCTCTCCCTGCCTCGTCATGAAATTATCTAAAACTTTGAGAGGTAGACTGATAGACTGCAGAGAGAAACAGGATTTAGCACGCCTGTCACCTCAACTTACTTCCGTAACCCGGTTACGGTTAGCCTCGTGAGACTAACCTTCTGAGAAACATTCTGGTTCTCTCTGCAGATTGAACAAACAAGGGGCGCCGCAGTGTGCCAAATTAAAAAAACAATGACGGTGCCCAAGGGAAGTGTAAACCTCTACCTCAATCTATGGAGCACTTAAAACAGTTTTTATCCAAAATAACTGCACAGAAATAATGCCTGCACAGAAGGCTTTCTCAGATTAGAAAACGTTTTTTAAAAATGTATCCTACCATGTATCGTACCAATGTGCTTTTAAAGTCGAGACTGAAGGATTTACTTATCTAGGAGTGAGTCACAAATACGTTCAAGGCACTTTTTGAAAACTTTAAACCTTTGATGGAACTTTCAACCGGGTTTTTTGAACAACGTAAGGCCATATTTGAGAATCAATTACTGCCGAGGCCAGACTGATATTCCCTGCGAAACGCAAACGTGAATGTAAGGATGGTCTCACAAGGCTACTGTAGTGGCATGTAAAACAGGAATGATAATGATTTATTATAATTAATTACTGATTACTGTTTTCTTACCACAAATCGTCAAATGATCGTATTGAACTGGCGAATCAGAAGGGACAATTTGGAGTCAGGTACCGCCCTATCATCAACTTAGTTTAGATCAACACATACCCAGGAGTGGCCGTTATCTTGTACTTGACTGTGGATGAGTTGCCCTTTTCTCCCTGGATGAATGCTCTGACAGGCTTAGGGGTGACCACAGGGTCTGGGCCCATGGAAGAGGCCTCCAGCTGGAACTCCCCTTCGTCCTTCTCCTCCATTCTCTCTTTAGCGCCTACAAAAACAGTTTAAATTAACCACAATAAATAATTATTACACAAATAATACATTTCCAGTCCATTTGTAACCAGGTAGGCTACTTTTCTTTCGGGGGGGGGGGGGGGGGGGGGGGGGGGGGGGGGGGGGGAGTACTGATGATGTTTTACTGCTCAGGTTTCCTTAGTGCCTACTCCCGATCCGAATAGTCACCTACCTATAACGGTGCTCTGTATGCACTCATCTTAGTGTTTATTTTATCTAATTCAGATCGAATGAACGGCGGTTGTGCAGCCAGAGTGCGGTGGGAGCTGGGTTTCATCCCACATTACTGCGGGTGGGTGACACTATGATTTGTGTTTATGTGGACACTGTAATAATGAAAATGTACAGCAATGTACACTAACGGCGGTTTTGATTTTAGGTCTGTTTAATATAATGGGTTGCAATGGATGGCGCTGTGTGGTGTGCCATGGTTTTGAACAGAGCTGGATGAGGGCTGTCATTGAAAATAATGGTTTGGAATTGTTGTATGTCGGCGGATGTCCAGTGTGTGACCCCCTTTACATAACACACATCACACTGCCTCTCCATCACACCGATGAGCAACTTGTGTGTCAGTCTGCTACCACAGGCCTGGCATGTATTGTACCTGCTGGAGGAGTTGAGGGTGTCTGGTGCTTACTTACATTCATTTTCATCCCTTTTCTTCAGTATATCAAACACCACAGTCCGCAGCTCATCCACGGGCTACAATGAAGCAGAGGGGGGAGCAGGGTGTGTTACAGATAGGGATGGTATGAAAATTTCATGTCACGGGTATTGTGACCACAGACATCACGGTTTTCGGTATTATCATGGTATTGTTAAAATGTGTTCAAAATGTTTAAAAAGTACTAATAAACACTGAAATAATTTCACCAAATGTAAACTTCTAGTTAACACTATAAATAAATGAACCACAAATAAACTAATAACATTATCAGAAGCAGTGTGTCTATCATGCATCTCCAAGGTGTCCAGCTGTGTTCAGATTTTGTTACTGCCTACGTCACTTCCGCTAGCCCCACTTTGTTACCTAGCTCTTTACAGACAAGCAGAGACAGGTTGACGGGACAAACCACCAGGAAAAAATGAATCATTTTGTTGCCGCCTCAAAGTTTCTAAAATGTGACTAGTGAAGAGAGGAAGAGGTTGAGTGGTATTTAGCAGAATATAAACCGTAAACATCAATGGAAAACAATAGTAGGCCAGTGTGTGACCAATTACCTCCAATACGAGACGTACTGCCTCTTCAAACATGGGCAACACATCCAAGTTGCCCTGTCGCTCCTTTAGTCTTGCCTGGCAGATCCAGTACTTGGCAAACTTCTTGGCTAATGGAGGCAAGCGAGACAGGACCCCGGTAACCTGCTCCGGGGGGCAACCCTAATGGGAACAAGAGACATGACAAGACGGTTCCCTGTCAAAAACCTGTTAGTTTCGGGATGACACACATAAACAGTGACTCACTGGAACCATTACACCCCTAATTCTCAGGTTTTATCTCTTGGACTGTTAGGACGAGTTTGCACAAAAATGGCAGTAAAAACAAGAAATATCAAACCATCATTTATTTTTTATTACACAATATTTTAATTAGTGTAGTATAGACCACACTTTGAGCTTCAACTTCTCCACTAAAAGTATGTATTTATTAGGGCCGGGACTCAATTAAAAAAATTAATCTAATTAATTAGAGGCTTGGTTGGGGGTGCGCGCGCGATCGTAACACACCACGGACCTATGACCGGCGGGCGGACCTATGACCGGCGGGGGGGTCTCAAAAAGGAGGACAAGGCATTGAAAAACCGGACAGTGCGGCCTAAAGCCGGACGAATGGCCACCCTATACTTGAGGCTCGATGTGCTGCGGTGATATGCGAATTCCTTGTTGCATAGCTTGCACACAACCATGCTCTTATCGACGCTTCCATCCGTTCGTTTTTTGTAACAAAATTTCCCATCCACGGGGCCAACCAAAGCGGTCTCATCAGCTACTTCGTTCATGTTCACTGTGGTTTGTAGTCTGAACTCATGACCGCTAGTTGGTGCTCCAGTATAATCTGTCCGCCTGAAACTCATCCAGTGAGAAATGTTCCGCGGTGCAAAAATAAGTGCGATTAAAATGCGTCAATTTTTTTTAACGCGTTAATTATTGTGTAATTAATTAATCTTAATTAACGCGTTAAAGTCCCGGCCCTAGTATTTATATTAACTATAATACTAAAATAATAGTTATTCAAATGTTTTCGCTCTCCTACTACTCAATTATAATGGCTATTAGGTTGGGTGAGCTGCTATTCAATGGTGAACTCTTAAAGGATGGAAATTATATTCTGGCTTCTGCAATATGACACATTGTCCCATCCTCATATTCTGTTGTAATATTATGCATGCCTCTTTCAGATATAATTTGCTGTAATATTAGGCATTCCTCTTTCAGATATCATTCAAAGATGTCCTCTTTAACAATCTATCAAAATAAATCTGTTTTGTTTCATTCAAAGATGTCAGACGAATAAGGTTTTAATCTATGTTCAAAACAAATAAGGTTCACTTTTATTTTACCTATGCTATAGTTTAAATGATTGAGCAGCTATAGTGACTATCCTACACCCCCCCAATCAGGGGGGGGGTCTCTCTCTCTCTCTCTCTCTCTCTCTCTCTCTCTCTCTCTCTCTCTCTCTCTCTCTCTCTCTCTCTCTCTCTCTCTCTCTCTCTCTCTCTCTCTCTCTCTCTCTCTCTCTCTCTCTCTCTCTCTCTCTCGTATAATCTAATACCTAATATTAGTTATTATTATTATAATTATTATAATAATTATAATAATAATAATATTCTTTCTAACAGAAGTGGTGCCCCATTCTAGTCACTTTACACGCTTTACGCTACACAAACATGTTCTTACTGCACCTCTGCAAGCAGTTTAATGCAGTCTCCCAGCGATCTGTCGACAGCGCAGATGAGTGAATGGGCCTCATCCTCCTCCTCCATGGTGGCCCAGTAGGGCTGGGGCAGGGCCAGGGTGCGCCTCACCTGCGGCCTCACCGGCATCGGGGGCCGCTTGTAGGAGATGCCCTTGCTGTCGCGCCACTCCTGGAGCTTTCTCCTTTGGATGAAGTCATAACAGTGGGTGAAATACAGCAGCATGTCAAATATGACCCCATTTCAAGTATCACATAAGCCTGCGAGAACCATGGGCAGATTTGTGCTGGATTGTATTATATTATAATAATCCAAATAGTATTAATAATAATGAGCGTAATATAGGGCTATGTTTGTTGCAGAGACTCTAGAATAACAGACACAGAGAGATAAAGTACACTGGTTATGTTCCATTAAGTCTTCTTTATTCAAGACTCTAGTTTCTAGTTAACTAGCTCTTTGCTAGTTGACTGATTTTTCAATGATACATGGCTATAGATGTGTGTGGGTTTTTCTGAGGTGTGAGAGTGGCTTGGGTCTATGGACACACACTCAATGCACTAAAATTATTCACAGTCCTTCGGGCGCTGCGTCCTGTGCGCTTACCCAAACTGTCCTGCCTACTGTTTTGAACAACTTTAATATTATTAAATATGACATGATTAATATTTGGGTTTTTCAGCATTAACCCCCTGGAGTCTAAGCCATTTTTTCCTATTTTTGGTTTGCCTGATCTCCTTGTGTAATAATGCTTGTATGTGTGTGTGTGACGGAGTTGTGGCATTACAATGTGGCCTTTTACAGCCACTACATTTGGCCTTTTACAGCCAAATCGCACATGTGTAGCTTATCATAATGAAGGTAATGTGTTCCATCGTGCATTACACAGGAAAAAGGCAGTTGCTGGGGATGGCGGTGCATGTCTGGCTGTGAATACCTTTCCCGCCTTGGTTCTGTGTATTGTGTGTACTGTCTGTGCTTGTGTGTCCTGCAGGTCCTTGGCTGGGTGGAGCTATGGTGCCAATTGATCTGCCAATTGAGTTAACTGAGAACACCTGGCAGGTTACTTAAGGCCCGCCTGCCTGAACACCAGCGTCCCTTCGGTCGGTCCCTTCACCATGCTTTGTTTGCTGCCGCTGTGTTGCTTTATTTTGCGTTACACTGACAACATGCACTTCACATTCGCCACTGCACGCATGCACTCTCATAAACCACTGATACTGACTTTCCTCCTTTGTTGTAGCCTGTGAGCTGGTCATAACATTATATTAAAGAACGAATAATAACAAATTAAGCAGTTGAGAACTACTGTGCGCGTATGGTGATGTATGTCCGACAACAAATCAGGCCAGTTTAGTTTTATATTATACCCCATCGTAAAATTGTATTGATTTATTTAATCTATTTGGTTTGTTTCAGATAGACGGAACACCCCCATATCCGCAATGATGAATTCAGTTTGACGTTCAATATTCCCCCTTTTCTGCTTCCTAATCTCATCACTTTATTTCAGATTAGTCTTTACACATATTTCCCTGTGTCACACGATGTCCTTGAGGTTGTTGCACATGTTTTTGTTGCCTGCCAATAAATAAACAGTTGTCAATTCATGATACTTTCTCATCTCTTAATTGTAATACTTAATACAATGTTAAGAATAGTTAAATAAACAAATATGCTACACGATAAATAGAAGGCTTCAAGTAGACCGTGTGATCGGCATTGGCCGATACTCCTTCCAGCGATTAGCCCCAAAAATCATGATCAGAGCACCCCAAATGTTTTGTGCAATTTTATCTTTTGTGTGGTTTAACCTATGGGTATATAAGGTTTAGTTTCGAGTTCTACTGGTCCGTCAGTGTCCACCATTGTTTTTTATATGAATGTGGCTGAACAGAATGGACTCAACTATAGGCAGTATAGCGCCATCTGACGATACAAGTATTAATTATTATTTTGTTATTACAAGTAACAACAAAAAAATCCCAATGGTCACATGAATGGATTTTTTCCCCCACCCCACGGTGTACTGCTCTACTCACATTCTCTCCTCCTGGGCAGCCGTTGACTTCTTCCCTTCTGTTTGGGGGACCCGGCAGCCCTGTAGTCCGGGGATCTTCTCCACACGTGTACCACAGCGAGGCAACGTCTGCGGAACGACTGGAAGGCCAGCTGTTGTGGTTCTCATGGGCGGTAAGGTGCGCTTCGTTGCCATGTTTTTTTTAAGCACATGCACTTTCTCCCCCAAATGTGTCCCTTGTCCACAGGCGGACCCACTACCGCCTCTGGATGCACCACGCGGGCTCTTTGCATCTGCGGATGCCCCAGAATTGACCACGCCTTGTCGCACGCTACCTGCCCCTTTGGCTTCAGAGCTCTTATCAGCAGTTTTCTTCGCTGGCCTGCCCTGCAAAGCTCCAGCTGGTTTTCCTACTCTCTGGGTAAGATCCAACCTGTCAGTTGCTATCATGGCTCTGTTGGAGAGGAGAGTCTTTTTACCTGCAGCAGAAGGCCGACCCGGTTGCAGTGGTTTGGTTGAGACCGGCTTGGCGTGGCTGTGGCTCCAAGGTTGATTCCGGGAGTCGGTGCTGGTGGCCCACGCTGCAGTGGACCCGCATTGGAAGGGCTTGTGTAACACAGCGCTCTGATTCGTTTTGGGGGCTGAAGGGGCACTGGTTGACCGTGCTCGGTTTGTGTTAGCCGTAGTGGCCGCAGTAATTGCAGAATGACCTGGGGTTGGGTTTGATTTTACATTCCTCTTTCGGGCACCGGCAGGACAAGTTCCTTTTCTAGTTTGTACGACAGGGCCCAGATTCCCACCGACACAGTGAGTTGCAATGGAACCTGATTTGGCATGAGCTGTCCTCTGGGGGTGTGTGACTGTCTGTGGTGCAGAGGAGCAGCCTGACTTTAAGGTGCTTGCGTGAACAGCAGGTTTCGCTAATGTCCTAGACTGCGTTGGGGGCTGATTGGTTGCGCCATGGCTTGCTTTGAGGGATGCAATTGTGTATGTCCTTGTAGACAATGGGTTTCCATTTCTTGACGGTGGCTGGGTCAGAACGGCGGGTGCAACTGGACGGTTGACTCTCTGTGATGCAGATAAGATGCCACCTTTCGGCAAAGTCTGTTTAACATGTACTTTACCAGTGGGTTGTAAGACATATTTAGCTGCTTTTACTTCATTTGTCCCTTTGTGCTTTGTTGTGGCAGTCGCAGGCCAGTTCTCTTTTCCGTTGGCTGGCTGTGAATGTGAGAAACAAGGGCTAGAGTCAAGGGAATGAACATGACAAGCAGTTCAATGAGGGCGACAAAATGTATTTGAACCAAAATCATCTCAAAAGGATGGAAAATGGAGGAAAGGGGGAGCCATGTCTTATATGGCTTATTGTTCATTATTCACAATTTTAACTATGATTAAAATACACATGAAACATTACCTCCAGGATAGAGAGGGTAGACTTCTTCCCGTAGTCATTACGTAGATAGGGCCTATACGTGAAAAATTAGTTACTGAAAGTGATGACCATTTAAAATAACTAGATTTTTGAAGCCATTGCATTGATTTGGGATACTTAAGTTAACGGTTTTGCTCACTTGGGATTGGGTGGCTTTAACTTTCCTTTGGCGGCCAGATATTCCATCAGCTTTTGTTGACGCAGTTCTGCAACGAGAGTGCAAGGGGATGTCATCATCACATTATGTAGAAAAAGTGTTGCAATACCCGTCTGTCATCACAAACTACTTACACTGTAAACTACTCATAAAACAATGACCGCAACTGTTTTACGAACATGAACAAACATGTTAACACAAATGCATGTTAATCGTTCAGATTTTAAACATTAAGCTATCACAATATATTCTATATATATTTTATATATACTATATATATTATATATAGTACAATATTATATATATATATTATATATATATTATATTTTATATATAGATATATTATATATAGGCTATATATATAATATAGATATTTTTCCATTATAGCCATTATATTTTTTTATATTCTCCATGGCGACGCGTGTTCATCCGTGTTCATACGGGGCTAACGGTTTGTCGCTCCGTCCGCCCATCGCTGAGCAGCTACTACTGTATTTTATTGAAGCAAACGCAAGTTTTACCACACACAGACATAATGTACACAAATCACCGGGGGGGCTTGATGAACCAACAAAACACAGGCCAGGCGAAACCAACGCAACCGTGCCATTACAACGAACTACACATTAGCATTATCCGGCTACATTTCGTCGACACTTCTGTTAGCGTTTTTGCTTAGCTACCTTTTCTGCCAAGTTTGGAATCTGTCCCCCCTTCGTCCATGGTTACAGATATACACAACCGGGTTACTTATGTTTTAGTTAGAGACTATTATGAGCTGTGGCTACTAGCTACTAGCTTAACTTCCTCCGAGGGAAACCACAACACTAGGGCGACCTGTGTTGTTCATCCGCTTCAAAACTGCCGGGTCGAATCGTTCCGCCCTTCTGATTGGCTGGTTTGAACATTCGAACCAGAGCTTCGAACGCCCCGTTCCCCAGATCTGATTGGTTGGCTGAAGCTGCGCGAATATATTTGTATTCTTAACGACCGTACTGTGTGAAGACAATTCTGAAATGTGTTTCTGAACACATTACACACGTTAGGAGGTCACTGCTGAAAAGACCGTATAACCTTTTAATGTTGAATTGTGGAGTTTGAAGATATGGTTATTTTATATCTATCATATGACCAATAATTAGGGTCACACTATACTCGGGTACACTATACACTCAGGTGGAATTTGTAGCTGTAGAAAATACAAATAGGAAGTCCTGTGTGTCAGCACATTTGAAGGCAAAACTTGGAGAATTTATTTTTCTAGAAATCACAAATTAAGAAACTCATAACGCGCACATTGTTGCTACGGTTTGCTGCAGACAGTGGATATGGTGCGAAAAACACATTCACACACAAAAAAGTGAAGACATGGACAAAAAGTGCACATCCACCACAAGTCCAGTGGCGCCACCAGGGGGTGGCCAGGGGGGGCCACGGCCCCCCCCATAAATTTGCTGGCCACCCCACTGGCCACCCCACTCGCCAGTCACATAGATTCTATCGTCAGTTATGTGTTTCATCCCAAATCATTTGGGCCAAATGCACAGCCAGCCAGGCCCAGGAAGCCGCTCGTGACCTTCCATCACTCACAGTGGCCCCGCCCCCTGGCAGCTATAGAGCGTAACAGTGACCGCCCCCTTTTTTAACAGCTCCGGTGCCGGAAGTAAATTTCCCATGCATTTATCTCGTCCACTTTTCGTAGAATCCTTATAAAAATAGTATTAAGCCTTTAACCAAGCCAATCGTTCGTTATGGTAGTCGTGACCATATTATGTTTGATTCGAGCATAAAAAGAATTTGGAAAACGGAAGAAAAGGCAAAGGTACAAGAGTGTGTACATTATTTTGTGAACAAGTGAATGAACTACTCATCCCATAAACCATTGCGAACCCTTTCCAACAACTTCCAACCCGATAGTTTAGCGTGCTTCTTGCACCTTTGTAATTATTATAGTGTTTATATTTTTAATAAAAGTTGTGTCATATATGGTGTGTGTATGTATAGTGTTTCATATAGTGTATATAGTGTTGTCATCGACATGGTACATGGTAATCAGAATCAGACTATTGATCCCTGGTGGGAAATTCTTGTAACTGTAAATCTTTTTGTTACACATAGCAAAGATATGAGTGTTTGTCAAACATACTGTATAGCCTGGTAATCAGAATCAGAAAGACTATTGATCCCTAGTGGGAAATTCTTGTTACACAGAGCAAAGACATGAGTGTTTCTGTACTTGCTTCTGTTTGTATCTGCCAGTACCTTCTTTTTCCCAGTAATTGTTTCGTATATATATATATATATATATATATATATATATATATATATATATATATATATATATATATATATATAATTGTTACAATAAATGTACACCTTTAAATTAAGCTGTATGTGTCTTTTTAAGGAAAAGGATAACTAGCCTATTTTAAAAACAATGAATCGCCTAACACATATACATAACACAATAAAACAAGATTGTTGTGGAACTCAGAATGTTAACTGTACTGTTATTAGTCTATGCACATTAGATCATTAGTAACATTAAATGTAACACAATAAACCCAAGTATATCAGTAGGCGTTTCCTTAAGTATTTCTGATAGTTTTCTAGTAGCCTGTATACTACAACAGTATAATAAAATCCAGAAATGATGGCTTTTAATTTTAGTGTGCCACCCCAAGATTTTAAGTGGCCCCATCTGGCCACCCCTATGAAAAATTTCTGGAGGCGCCCCTGCACAAGTCAGCATGTGAATGCATTCAATGCAACGCGAGTTGCACACCAGTATATTTTCTCACAAATAAAAAAAAAATATCTTGAGACCAACAACCTTTTTGGCCAATCAGAAGAGCTCGTTTGGGCCACGTGACCGGGATCAATAATCCCGCCTCCTACATCTTCCTGACTCAGGTGACACTGGTTTCTCTGGTGTTTCTGATATCACCCACCGCCATTACTCACATTCCTACCAGTTTTGCCAGGTTTTTTTTCTATATAAAAAAACGGGTTCTGGCGTGGGTCCTCATCAGGTGAGTCATCACCATGATGCGAAATGGACGTGAAATTAACCGTGTTTTTCTGAGTGAGTGATCGACAGGTCATATCAAAAAGGGTCACGGCATATCTGTCACCGTTTCGGTGAAACGGTGACAGAGGCCTACTTCATGATGAAGTCACGGCGTTAGCTGGAAGCAAAAAAACAAGGGACTCTAAAAACACGGCATTTCGCCCGGATGGGCGTGGTTTGTGTTGGACGTAGCCGTGCACGATTCAGAGAGCTGTGTACATTCAGAGAGCTGCTGTTTGTTGTTGTTTTGTGAGCACTCACACGCATTTTAACTGTAGTGTTCCCACTCACTTTATTGTAATTTTCTGTAGTTTTCTACATAACAGTTCTACGTATCTTAAGTTTCCTACTGGAATCATCAACACTTTGGACTTTGTGTTATTGTGAGAAATATTGGGCCAATTGCTCTGTCAGTTAGCATTGCGTTAGCTGTGCTGCGCTTTAAAACCGTACTCCTTAAAACGGAGGTTTTGGAGTTTAACACGCAGCTGCGCACGAAGTTGAACGTGATTGCTGTGTAATGACCTACACAGGATCAGCTGATTCCTAGTTAAACTCGGGTTAAACTGCTTGGAAACCGGAAGTACTCTGATTTCTAGTTATACCCCAGCAGATGCAGTCTTAACTTAATGTTGGATGCATTTTGTGCTGTAATTACCAACAAAAACTTAATGGGAATGTAAAGTGAACTTTAATATAATAAAACACAAATAATGTTGAAATATATTATGAAATAGTCTAGGCTACTTTTTGTGGAAATTAGAGTCTGGAATCTGAATCTGCCCTCACCTACGTCAATCAATCAATCAATTACTTGTCATTGTTTTCTCTTGGTGTGCATGCAAACGTGATTAATTAATTAATTGAAGACAAATTAATATGCGAGTAATAAGGCTAATTCCACGCCTATAAATTCTCGGAGAAGGAGAGGGTAGTTAGGATGAACATGTCTCGGATAGAGAACTATAACGAGGAGCAGAAGTTATATTTATTGTACTGCATTCGAGGTGTTGTGGACACGGTGGAAGATGCTAGGAAAGACACCACCACCATGCGCCGAAGAAAGTCTGTTTGGGATGATCTCTCAAACACATTTAACAGTAGATCTTCCAGCAGAAGACCGAGCAGCCGGCACATTTAAAGAATTTATGAAAGCGCTTGAAAGTGCGTAAAGCTATTGCTGAGCGGATGCACGACCAAGACCTGGGCCCCGTAACCCTATTTCGTAATATGATGACAACACTGGAGCCCCGTTACACCATCCCTTCCCGACAACACGTCACGGACATCGCTCTCCCGAAGTTGTACGGACAAGTCAAAGCGACGGTGCTGGACTCGCTGAAATCTGTTAACTTAGTTTTTTCATGTGTTTATCCAAAAAATCCTGCAAATGCTTGTATTTCTTCTCTTGTCAAATACAAATATAGATCCCTCTGTTTGAATTCAGCAAGCTGATGTTAAGCATGTAACAGCATTGTGTGTTTACTATGCTAGGACAGTTTTCCTACAATTAAATTCTTTAAAAGAAACTCAATATATCGTTGTTCCTACAGTATCGCAATATATCGTATCGTTGCCCCTGTATCGTGATACGTATCGTATCGCCAGATTCTTGCCAATACACACCCCTACCCAACAGGGTAAACAGTCTACATTTCCTATTAGGCCTACGTCAGTGGTTCTCAATCTCTTCCTTCCTCTCATTACATTTATGTTCCCCTTTCACGCCAGCGAAAATGATATCATTAAAAATGTATCTCTGTAAACCTGATGTCCTGCTTGACTGTCGTGCGACGTAGCCTAATGACTACTCCGCCATGCCCGTCAATTAACGGGAAAATAAGATTATATAGATTAATCATCAGCTGATTTGTTTTCAGAGTTTAGCCTGTACTTATTAGTAGGCTACTCAAACGTCTGCCCTTTTTTATTGGATAATGTTGCACTATTGTATTGCCCCACCTGGAAGTATGCAGTTCTCAACAGCAGTTCTCTCATCATGTTTTATTTGATAGGCCTACTTGAATTGACAATAGGCTACGTAATCACTAACACCAAAACGGGAAAGTATTCACAATGTTAACAGACATCGCTGCGCAATTTGGGAGAGGTCGCTCATATTCAATAGACACTTGCGGTCCCGGAGAGTGAGTGACCGTACATATTCAGAGAAACTCGTATTTTCTTCAGCCATTGTTAAAAAAGAAGCCAACAAAACTTGCTAGCCAGCGTTGGCTAACGTGTTCAGGGAATTATTCTGCCTCCACCTACGCGCCGCCCACAAAAAAACGTCATAATGTTTACTGACAGAAAAGGGGTCTATATTATTTTGTTTTGTTCAGTTTCTTATATGCAAAACCGGAACCCGTTATTCAACCGGGGCACTGTGGGCTTCAATATGTCGCTGTTTGTTTAACAATGCTGGCTTAGTTTTTCCAGTTATGAGTTGTTACGAGTAATGCTGTCTGAGATAAAAAAATTTGCCATTGGTTTTGGCTGTATGAATTGAGGCAGCTGGGAGGATTTGTTGGTTTAGCATTAAAAAAAACTAACAGCCTAGTCTAGTGTAACGTGATGTGCTTTAAAACACAATTGATGGTCTCCGGCGAGATTGGCTCATTTTTTTATCCTCCCAGTTGAACTGGGAGGAATCGCACTCCCACCCAATGCAAGCGGTTGTGAAATAGGCTCAGCACAGCACAGCATAGCGTTGAGGGCAGGACTAATGACTACATACTTACAGGATGTGCACATTCCCTCTAATTGACTGGGAGATTAGTGGCCTTAAACCCTGCTGTGATCCCCAAACTGCAGAGAGGTCCTGCTCTTTGAGACCCCCATGACCTGGACCCTCAGCATGCATGGGAGTAGACAGATATTGAGCTGCACTGGAGTATAAACACAGCATTTGGCTCTTAGTCAGCTGCAGATATGGCTTGACCCCAAAAGAATTCCAACAAAATGTTTCTCAGTGGTTTACAGTAGTATCAGATGTACTTAAAAACATACTAAAAGTTCACCAAAGTTTGACTCCAAGAAAGGCCCCATTTTCAAAATGGCGGCCACCAGGTCCTTAAAATGACCATTTCTCCTTTGTATTCCTCCTAGACCAGAAATACTGGTGCAAAATCTGGAAAGGAAATCATCCTTTCTTCCCACAAACTCAGTCTCTGCATTGAAGTTAACGATGGGGTGAGTATTTTCACCACGTCTCTGATGCGTATTGTCTTTGATGGAAGGACCTTCGCTATAACCATCAAAAATGACTGTTGCTTTACCATAATGGGGTATGGTAAAGTCTGCATATGACTGCAATGGCACCATAACTGTCACCCTTTTTCCATGCCAAGCGGTGAACCAGGGAGCCACCGTCAAGGACATAATGCTCAGTTGGTGGGATGGAATCCAGGACAGTTTTGTTCAATTTCTTGCTTGAGAACTCAGTGACTGCCTGCGCTAGGTGGGGCTTGTTGGCTTTACAGAAGATTTCCTTGCCTTTGAACAGGGCTGTAGGAAATGAGCAGAGCTCATAGCTCATTACATCGTCCAGTGAAAACTGTCCAGGGTTTTTTTGCCCGGTCTTTCCGTTTGACGGATATTCCAAAAACAGGTTTTCTAATCATCTGTTCAATTATCTCATTGCCAACAGTCTCAAACTCATGCACATTCACCTCCTCTTTGGCAACAACACCAGTTACAATGTTTCTCAGAGATGGGTCTGGAGAGAATGGTGTGCAATTGCTAAGCTGTTCCTTGATCTTTTCTAGATCAGAGTGATCTCTTTTCATCCTTGCTTCTGAGGATTCTCAGTGCTGCTCGCTGGTCGTGTAGGTGAGGTCATTGAATTCCTGCATGGCGTTGTTGTATTCAGATGTGATGGGTGTAGACATGGTCCACAATGCTTGCATGTCTTCAGTCATTCCACTTCCGTGGGTCAAGCCTCCACTGCTTTTCAAGGATCGCATCAATGTCTGCTCGATGACGAGGTCAGAGCTAAGGCCTGCCCAGTACTGGTTGCTGCGGCGAGTTAACACGTACTGAGTACTGTTACATGACATAGGCTAAATCGTTTACATCTCTGGTTCACCCCAAACAAAGATAAAACCTTACAGTAATCTCACAAAATCATGTATTCCATAAGTATAAACATGTCAGTGCAATTTAGACAAGTCCAATGGATTCATAGACCCAGAAAACATGGGGTTAGACACCAAGATTACTTGGCTAGGTCAAATAATGAAGGAGTTAGGATATTTTAAGGGCTTCCTGCCCATCTTGGACGCCATCTTGAAAATTACACCTTTCTAGTGGTCAAACTTTGGTAAACTTTTAGTATGTTATTAAGGACACCTAATACTACAAAAAACAGCTGAGAAACCTTTTGTTAGAATTTTTTTAGGGGTAGGTGTTTTTTTTTTCATATATGCAGCCGCCCATCTGTGTAGGGGTCATCTCTGATGAACGGTTTCTCATATTCCTCTGAAGAAAAACCAATAGAAATCCTGTTGCATGAGCTATGGATGGGCGATTTCACAGGCAAGGATTAGATACTATGAAGGATCCATGTGTATTTGTGAAGTATGATTGATTAATTACTTTTAAGAATAAATACTAAATAAAGAATACGCTTTATGTTTCTATTTTGTGGGCTAGCTGAAAATTAGCATTTTTCTATCGCGCAATAAGAGTCTCGCGTTATCGCAGCGCGGTAACGCCGATAACGGCCCAACACTATATATATATGGGCGATTTCACAAGCAAGGATTAGATACTATGAAGGATCCATGTGTATTTGTGAAGTATGATTGATTAATTACTTTTAATCTACACTCAATCACATATATATATATATATATATATATATATATATATATATATATATATATATATATATATATATGTGTGTGTGTGTGATGGAGTGTAGAAAAATAGTGGGAATAACATAAATGTGCTAATTTTCAGCTAGCCCACAAAATAGAAACAAAGCGTATTCTTTATTTAGTATTTATTCTTAAAAGTAATTAATCAATCATACTTCACAAATACACATGGGTCCTTCATAGTATCTAATCCTTGCTTGTGAAATCGCCCATATATATATATATATATATATATATATATATATACTGTATATTAGTGTTGGGCCGTTATCGGTGTTACCGCGCTGCGATAACGCGAGACTCTTATCGCGCGATAGAAAAATTATCGCCGTTAATCTATTGTCAAAGTTGGGTTGGGAGCTGGGTCTATACCGGATTTCCACCAAGGAAGGTAAGCGCCCTCGAGCCCTGCGTCCCCCCCCCCCGTCGGTCGTAGGTCTGGGCAGTGGCGCCTTAATGCACGGGCTTATCTGGGCTTCAGCCCTATTTAAAAAAAAGATGATAAACGTCTGTATTCGCGGTGTCATTACTGCCCCCCCGTCAACAATCGCTATATATATATATATATATATATATATATATATATATATATATATATATATATATATATATATATATGTATATATATATATATACTGTATATATATATATATGTATATATATATATATACTGTATATATATATATATACTGTATATATGAGTTACATTACACTCAAATACTTATGTTTCAACTGCTTGTAAATGTAATATGTTGCAGTCACAACTGCCAGTACCTTCATACGTTTTGCACTGAGATATACCAGTTACCATAGTCCTCATCACCCTGGGCCACTCCGGAGAAGGAGAGAGTCCAGCCCCTCTCCGGGAGTTGGTTACAGAGCCAGTACGTGCATAAGAGGTGAGCCCAACTATATCCAGTCGGTACCGCTCCACCTCCAGCACCAGCCCCACAGGGCTCCACGCTGTTTCTTCGGGCCGAGCCCCGTGGATCGAGGCCCGGCCACCCAGGTCTGGCTCCAGGAGGACCCCTCCAGGAGGGCCCCGGTTTCCCCATTCCGGGCGAGGTACCACAGTGCCTTTGTTGCCAATTCATTAGGGTCCTTTTGAATTTTTGCAGAAGACTCTTAATATAATATAATATAAATACATAAATAATATTTTATTTTTTTAAATGTAAATAGTGTTGCTGGTACCAAAACCATCCAAAGGAAAAGCATACCACTCGTACTGATGTATTATCATTTTATTTGTGTTAGTAAGCATGTAATAAATATTACAGAAAAGTACATGTGCATAAATATTAAATAAATTCAATTAATTAATTCTCTGCTCTTGTTCGTTTTATGCCTTCAAGCGAGATCACAAGTGCATCTACCCCATCTAGTGGTGGATGTTGACGATACAGCCATTACTTTGACGTTGAGGTTACTGTACTCGGTACATACACACTCAAAAACTGAAAACTCAAAAAATGTTTCCATACATCTGTGCATCCAGTTGACCATTACCAGGACTGAATTACGATTTTTTTTTTTGTTCAAAAATGAACTCAATGAAATGAAAATGAACAAAAATTCCAGTAAACCAAAAGTACACATACATGGCCACCAAATACTTAATGGCCATTGATTACTTGAAAAAAGTGTCTAAATATGATTTATATATATATATATATATATATATATATATATATATATATATATATATATATATATATATATATATATATATAGCCTTGAATTTTTGATAAGTCTGTTAGTGGCTGGCAGACTGTACTTTACTGTACTCAGTACATACGCGCTTAAAAAATCAAAATATGTTTCCTGTTTTTGGAAACACACCAAATCAGGACTGCTTATAGGCCTATGTGTTACAGTTTTTTTTTTTTTTTACCACTATTCCACTACATCAAAAGCACATTTATGGCCAATAAATACATTCCATCCAATCCATTGATTCCTTGAAAATCTAAAAATAATGTAAATATGATTTGAGCAAAGAGTATAAATATGATTTGAGCAAAGAGTATACATATTATGTGATATTTTATATAGGCATATATATATATATATATGCCTATATAAAAATTGCATTGCAATTACATTTGTAATACAAACGTAGGCAAATCTAGCGGACTGTGAAACTCTGGTAGCGGCTGGCAGACTGCTTACACATGTCTACGGGTAAGTTGTCTTCCGGGGCAGTACTGATGTACCAACCGGCATAACGGGCAGACATTAGGGAGCTGACGCTGAGCCCTGAGTCCCTCTTGTAGAACAGGAAGCGTGCCATGTCACTGTTCTTGCTGATGTACTTCAGATCGTCCTTGTTGTGCACTTCCTATAAGAGCAAGAATGAAAAAATGAATGGCGTCATGAGATTTTTTGTTTTTATTGTGAAACATATAAAGTCATAGCTAAAAAATCTACTTGCCAGGCAGAAGCAATAATTACAGAACATTCAATCAAGTATTCATTTGATTTGACAAATAACATGACATTTAAGTTATTTGGCAAATCAAATTCATATTTGATTGAATATCCTTAGTGAGTACCAAAGTCAGTAGGCGTACCTGTAGGCCTAATAAGTCTTAAACGCATTAGGCCTCCAGGCTCTTCTACAGGTAGTAGTAGTGGCCTACTCACTGTGTCTACAGCCTTACTGAGCCAACCATCAATCCCACAAATACAATAATTCTGAAGTGTTCACTCTTTCAAACTGACACTATACTGTGATTGTGGATACGGCTGGAAATCTAAACTCTAAATGTAGCGTTACTCTCTTTTTAGACTTATACAGTATGAACCATCAACAACACACACTCTACAGGGCTATAGATATATTAAGGGCTATACAAATAAAATGGACCTGACTTGACAGAAGCCATGTGTGTGTGGTCTATGCAGGCAGGTAGGTGGTCTTACCTCTAGGTTCAGGGTGGGTCGGTCTACTCCCTGTGAACACGATAGGTAATACTTTGTGTCTCTGATACCCAGAGCGACTGGCTGGGCCTCAGTGCTGGGCATGGGGTCCAAGTAGGTCGACATGTTCAAACTCACTAATGAATTGGAGGGAAAGAAGAAGAAGAAGAAGAAGAAGAAGAAGAAGAAAAGTTCAGCTATCTCTCCTTTGATAATTGTGTTGTGATTCAACACTTCATGTCTTCAATCATCATCACTACTCCTCCTCGAGCCAATCATTTGAAGAAGGAATACCCAGGCTAGACTAGTTGGCTGGTATGGTCAGAGCTATCTTAGCTATCTAAGTAAATATTGCATTTACTATTACTACTATGTAGTTATATAGAATGTTTTTATTCGAAGCAACTTACAGTGTATTTATTTTGAGATACATGTCATTAAGGAGCAGGTAGGGCATCTTGCTCAAGGACAGGCAGAAATGGGGATTGAACCCAGAACCTGGGAGTCAAACACCCCTCACCACGATTAGAGTATCCTGCCCCTATCCTGCCCCTTGTATAATATATGTATGTTGTATAACATACATTGTATAATATATACCTTCAGTACTTTATTAATCCTGAGAGGACTGTCACAATTGTTCTGCTCAAGACAGAATAATAATAATAATTTTAAAAAAATAGAGGATAGAAGTAAAATAATGAAGTACAACCAAAAATAAACACACAAAATACAGTGTGCAGGCCATAAAATATACACACACAAATGCACATCAAATATACGTCGGCGTCCCACCACTACAGAGTGGCTCAGACGCAGATGGGATGCATGAGGCCGAGCGGCGTACCTTGGAGGTTTTTGCTGCCGCCTTGCAGCCGGACGGCGTGCAGCTCCAGGGTGTCTCGCATCAGCACCAGGCTGCGCTTCACGGTGTCCGTCAGGGTGCACTGCTGCGGCGACTCCGCCTCCTGGCTGTAGGTTGGCTCGGGTGGCGCCGCTTCTGTGATCTCCAGCACCAGTTGTTCTGATTTGGAGCAGAATGAAGCGAGCTCAGGAAGCGAACGACCTCTCTCTCTCTCTCTCTGTGTTATTCTAATTAGTGGTAATTTTGATTGGATTTTTAGTTACTTGTCATGCATGATGTGAGACTAAATGTACTCGGCGTGTCCACTATCGAATCGTGACTGATGTGTAACATAGGACGTTTTGTCCGTGTGATAGAAACAAATAAAACGACAATATTCCAAAAGAATGGACATCTTGGGAAATGCTGATTTAATATTGTGTGTGTGTGTGTGTGTGTGTGTGTGTGTGTGTGTGTGTGTGCGCGCGCAAGCTTACCATCCACTGCGCTCTCTAACAAGATGTTGAGCAGGTCCTCGTCTCTGAACTCAGAGCTCATGACCATCTCTGATTGGCAGGTCTTCAACCGGTCCATGGCGATGACCAGGTTGACCACTTGTCTCATGGTCAGCGGGTGATGGACAATCTCCAGAGCCATGCCCTGTGGCATCATGTGATTCCGAAGCTCGCTTGATGAGGTTTTCTATCGGTGGAGAGGACACAACGGTAAGGGTTAGTCATTTTATTTAATGTGTTTATTTGTAAGGGACAAATACAGAGAGAACATGGACAGTTGCAGTTGCAGTAGCGTCCGGTGTATGGTACTACACGTGTATATAGCCCTAACTCATCTCCAACACCAGTCACCTTGATGGGCATTGATAGTTCAAGCAATCATTGAAGTTACATGTTACAGTTTAAAATCAGTGTCTATAGCAATAAGACAAGAACAGCATCCATGGTGCCAACTAAAAGCACCAAGGAGAAGAAGTCCTTCATCCTAAGTGATATTAGCCTCTTCAACTCAAGGTAGAAATCCCCTCAGATATGTGCATGTTTTGTATAACTCGGGTCAACTTCCCCATATTTCTGCTTTTTAAGGTTTTGGAATATTTTCAATGTCTCTTGGTGTCTTCGTGTATGTATATGCCAAGCGAAGCAAAAGGCAAATTTCCACCTTGTGTGGACAATAAAGTTGTAATGTATTGTCCGTGTCTGCAGGTGGTTATGTTTGGTGGCCGCGGGCAGATTGGAGATGGGCGACAACAGGTGATGCTGTGCTGAGAGGAAACTCACCTTCATGCTGCTGCATTCAATCTCCATGTCTTCGCTGTAGTTGGATAGCTGGCCAAGAGAACACAGACGCTTTTAATAATCACATTCACAGAGATACACCAGGAAATGCAGTATTAAAAACATGACATACTATAGAGGCCATTGATAAAGGACGTAAGAATAAGATGATAACATTTGACAAAATATCAATTGGGATCGAAGAATAAATAAATAAATACTAATAATAATATTACAATGACAAATAATAATAATAATAATAATAATAACAATAACAATAATAATAATAATAATAGATCATAGGTAATAGATAATAGACCATGATAATAGAATAATGGAAAATAAAGTAGACCACAATAAAAACCAGTGTCAAAAAGAAATCTCATTTACCTGTGATAGATTGCTGATTGCTGATTGTTACTCTTAGTAGTGGAGTAGTGGAAATAGTGGAAGTGTGAGTGAGTGCTACAAACTGTAAGGCTTAAATACGCCAGACAAGGGAATTTCCCCAGAGACACAGGAAGTGGGTGGTTTATGTTTCTGGTCATTATGATGTCTGTGATGTTGAAATAATGTAGTCAAACCGCTGCACAACAGAATGTCCAGGTGCTTCACACCTTCATATCACCTTCATATCACCTTTATCAGGACTGTACGCATGTACAGACATGTACAGCAAATCCTATTCTTATAAACCACCTGCACTGGAAGCTGTGTGGCAAAACAATGTGGGAAAATGAATAAATGAAATGTATTTATGATCAATATAGTGTTATATCAATATTGGGTTATTTGAAATGTCCGGTTTTAATATAAATATTTTAAAAAAAAATGCAATATGCCATATTTTCTATTCGTTACAACAATATATGTCATCATCTACAAGATAGCTAAATTCTACCATTACTTAATCCCTACATATTTGTGATGTAAAGACTTACTAGTGTTTTTTTTTAAATTGGGCAAAAGAAATTCCAACAACCAAAGCAGATCTGCTTGTTGTATACAGTTGAGTAACAGCGGCTAAGTCTTTGGTTTCATCACTTCCTGCTTAAATGCTTCGTGGAAAAGTGAAGGCAGAGCTCTCATAAAAAAAATGTGAAAAGATTTAGGCTTATGGGATCATCATTTTTAATAACCTATTACCAAGACTGGTGTCATGGCATGGCCATAATGCAATCAAACATCCACTGTGCTTACGTGCTCACACACTCCTGCTCCTGTCCTCAAACCTCTTGAGGCCTGGCCAGGTTTCTATGGTCATGCCCATTTAAAATCACAACTCTCAAAGAGATGCCTTTGCTAAATGTGTTTTTTGATTTTTTGATTATTTTATTATTATTTTAATTATTTTTAATCCATCGCTATTTCAGAGAGACAATAGAGTGTCATTGCTGGATTATGGCCCTTCTGTTTCAAAGTCAAGTCAATTTTATTTGTTCAGTCCTTAATCACAGTCTCAAAGGGCTTCACAGGCCAGCACTGTGGTTAGATGGGGCAGGGTGAACATGGAGGAAACCTCTAATCTAACTGTGGAGTGTGTGTGTGTGTGTGTGTGTGTGTGTGTGTGACTGATAGCTGGTTTACAGCCTCACCTGGCCTGAGTCAGACTGATTAGACTCTGGGCTGGGTGGGGCTGTAAACCTATGGTGCAGAACAATCATGGCACCCAGGATAAACCAGCTATCACCACACACACTGAGGACAGAGACACTGTCATGGCAGCACGTTACATCTGTGCTCGGCGAATACCATCTCCAATAAACGCATATCCCAACCAAGATCTACCTGTGTCCTGTGTCGGAGAAGTCCCATCTGGGGTGCCAGTGTTGCAGATCCTCCCTGCCACACACCATCTTAGTGGCTTTTGCTGGGGCCCTCAAGCCAATTTACTGTAAAAAAAATATTTCAGCATGGCAGTGGAAGGTGTATGATCACCAGCCCCATGACCAGTTTTACTGATTTTTTTACTAGCTTTACTAGATGCAATGAACACTGGTTATGAGGACATTACAGTTAAGGACTGGAGAGGGTTTTCCTCTGTGCCTTGAAAGGTAAGACATCAGGTGTGCTGTTGATGAAGTTCTCCGGCCTAACAGGGAGCAGAGACTGAATGCCCAATGAGACCGTAATATCTAATGTGATGAATACATAAGACATGTTTTTGCGCATATTTGTGCGTCCAGGAAATCTTTTACATTGACACATGTACGTTACATGTACACAGCCTGTCCAGTTTTGATGCAATACTTAGAATTTTGTTTTGGGTTTACTCAATGGGTTCATGCAGGTGGTTTAGTGTTATAACAAATTGTTTTACTGTTTTGAGAATGAGGTTAGAGCTTCAGGCGAAACACTTTTTTAAAATCTTTTTTTTCTTAATCTAAGCGATTGAGAAAAACTGTAATTAGTCATACATGTAAATTATCTGGATCATGTTGGTGAAAAAGGAGGACACTGGTGGGTTAGTCCGCCTATCAACCGTGGTGAACCAAGTAGTGAATAAAAAGAGTAGTTAAAAAGCAAGATATCAGAACACAAGTTCCATAGAGAAATATAGCTCGGGTTTATTGATAATGTTCTTCATTTTCAAAACTCATTGAGTCATTATAAAAACAGTATTTACAACTTGTTTCTCTTTTTTAAGTTAAGCACACCAGAAAGAATGGAGGACAGTCATTTTAATTTAATTTATTCAGAAGTCACTCCACTCAGTCTGCTCCCAAAACAAATTCAATGACATAAAAAAAGATTGTTTACAATGATTACAGTGTTCTGAGGTACAAAAAAAACACAAAACTGGGCACTCACACACACTTACATAGAACTCAAACCCTGTACACATTTGAAGGGGTGGGGGTGCACTGAACTCAATGACACACACACACACACACACACACACACACACACACACACACACACACACACACACACACACACACACACACACACACACACACACACACACACACACACACACACACAAAATTAGAACTGCTTAGACCTGCAAAAAACAACCCATCCGTCTAAAACTTTCAAGCTGTTTTTAAGACATAAGTGAGTCGCTCAGGAATGAACGTTGAACCAAGGAGCCGGCGAGTGACGGGGCGCATGGCAGACACATGACTCTCTCGAGCTTCTACTCATTTGATTAACATCAAGACATCTGCCGCTTGGGGAAAAGTACAGGGTCATGTATGGGAGTCAATAGAGAGCGGGGCTCAGGGAACCTGGGGTGATTAACAGTATTGCGCCACCGCGGCAGAGTTTCCTCTCACCACCCAACACGTCTGTGCAAAAGTGCTTCTAGTTATTGCATCATCGTTAACTGGGCAGCCATAGTCGGAAGGCCCCCGGGACATGTGGAGCAGAGGTCTTTAGCACTTCATTGCTAAAGGGAACACAGGAAGCTGTGAATGGTAGGTATCGAGTTAGAGGACACGCCGTTGTTCACCTGAATGAAGCAGGAGTCAGGTGTCATTGAAGCAGGGTGAGGCATGCACTGTTGCGCAAGTGGTGTGAGTCATGCAAGAAACATCGCACTTCCTTAACCACATTTGTATGTAGTGAAAAAAAGCAGTTGCAACGTTGGGAAATATGACCAGAGAAAATTCCCTGGCCTATACGCTCAGGCGTTGTTTTCGCAAAAATGTTGGCTGATTTATTCAGAATGATTCCATTGAAAAATGATTCGTCCCACTCTTGCATCTCCCCAAAAATATTTTCCCATACATAAACATACAAATTCTGGTCGTAATTTGGCAATCATGTAATGATTGACATAAAAATAAAAGACATATAAAACCATGAAATAACAAACAATAAAAACTCCTATTTCCACCAAATTAGCATCAAACAGAAAAGTCACATTTTAGACACTATACTAATATATTACACACATTTTGTTACTTTTCCATAAGTTATTTAAGTGTAAAATGCATAAAACCATTTTGGGAGTGAAAACATAATGCTTTTTGGTGTGTGAAGTTAACTGTCTAAAGCACGTATCTGATTATTTCAATACATAGAACACAAATCAAAATATTGGTTTCACTTCTTTGGCTTTTCCAAACTACACTGTAAAATAACCAAAAAAAAGTGCTTGCTAATTCCCCTTTCCAAGGAACTAGAAAAAATTCTGCTTTTGGTTAACAAAGGAATCAAACAGGGCCTCGCAGCAGGGGGGCTGCTGGCTGTCCAATGCCAAGACAAAAGTTCAACATGTTTTTTAGCATCTAGCATCTGTAGTTACTTCAGTAGTTTTGGATTTTGGTCTTGTACAAAACACACACACACACACACACACACACGGACCCCACCCCTCCATTCATACCAACCCAAACGTCCTTGACCCCAGCTGTCAAGGCAACATGACATGGGACAAGTGACATGGGCACCCACTGGAGAGTACACAGGGAGGTACACAGTCAAGTAAAGTACCCTAACATAATAGTCTCATCCTGTGTGATTGTCTAAATCGGTCTGCATCGCGATCCCTTCGGAATCTCCTGGCAACTATATAAGAAAGGCTGAAGGCTACATTACCACATGGGGGAAGCAATTATTCCTTCCCCACACACACACACACACACACACACAGACACAGACACACACACAGACACACACACACACACACACACACTACGTGAAAAGGTCTCCAATCTAGATTACACCTACACTCTCCACATGCTGGTCACACACGGAGCTGCATGGCGTGCGTGTGGGAGGCAGGATATGGGTGTGCATGCGGCAGAAGTTTGGAGTGGCTGTCTGGGGGAGGGGTGTACATGTAGCAGTGTACATGCAGTGTGACACACACACACACACACACACACACGCACACACACACACACACACACACACCCTGCAGTGAACTAACATCTGGTAAGGAAGTAGGTCTGTGATTTGGTGTCGGGAAAGGGCCCTTATGGTTCCAATAACTGGTGCAAGAGGTCACGAGATTAACCAACACACACCAACATGACCGGGGCGAAGGGTTTGGTATGTATGCCTGTGTGTGTGTGTGTGTGTGTGTGTGTGTGTGTGTGTGTGTGTGTGTGTGTGTGTGTGTGTGTGTGTGTGTGTGTGTGTGTGTGTGTGTGTGTGTGTGTGTGTGCGTGCGTTCAGGTAAGTCACGTGTGAACATGTAGGTTATATATATCTCCAGCCTAACATATGTACAAAACATGCGTGCACGCGACCCGTCTCATTGGACCGTACCCACTTGCAAGGAGTGTCTATAAATCATTTCCCCCCCCCCCCACCCACCCCCTACACACACACCCACACTAACTCATCTGTCCATTTGGCCCACACCTGTGGCATGCACATCCATATGACGCAGGACACGCATGCGGACTGGAGGGTCAGATGCTGCTCTCGGATTGGCTGTGGTGGTTGGCCGTAGAGAGCAGGGGGGACCGGGGGGACCCGGCCAGGCAGTTCTGCTCATTGAGCAGCAGCAGGGTGGTCTCGTCCGGCCCGTTCTCCGCAGGGGCATGGCTGTGAGACTCTGTGGCGGTGGCGGCAGTGAGCATGGCATTGTCCAGCCGGCTGGCGTGGTGAGTGCTCTCGGGGGACTGGGGTGTGCTGTCCTGCCGGGACGCCACCAAACCGTTCTGGTACTGGGACCGCGTGATCTGGTGGGGGGGGGGGGGCATTCCAGAACCTCATCAACATCAGCCAGTTATTGTATAGTACAGAATAGTAGTATTGTAGTATAGTAGTAGAATAGTAGTATTGATAGTACAGAATAGTGATTAATAAGGCTACCTTGACGAACTGCAGGTCAGTGAGCGCTCGGACGTAGAAGTCAGGGGTGTACTGCAGGGCGGGGCTACTGTTGTTCAGCTGGCTGTTGCTGCCGCTCACCGACAGCGCCTCGCTGCGGTCGGCACCGCTCAGTGAAGCCGTGCGGTTCAGCCCACTCAGGTGAGACGGGGAGCGAAACTCTGGGAAACACGTTAACATACAGAGTATTATTAGTCACAACTTGACCCTCAAAGGAAAAACATGCCATCTACGTGCAGAAAGACATGCGCACACAAAGGATTAAAGGAATGAATGGATTACAGCCATGAACTAATAACCAAGAGACAATGTTAGCAAACAGAGAAAGTCACGCAAGGGGTTAAAATGTAAAGTTAATATAAGGTTCAGAAGGTCTCTCACTCACACACACACACACACACACACACACAGGCACGTTTAGGACTAGCAGTGACCAGCAATATTTTCATTCATCAAGGCACTTCATTCATCAAGGCACATGAAGGTCCTGTAAGTCTGAGATCCCCTGCTATATGAGCAATCAAGCTTGGCGACAATCATTCGCCAGAAGCCATTCAAAACAAAAGGCATCCTGCTTCAATATATGAATGGCTAGTGAATGGATATTATTTGTAGTCATCAAAAACAGAATAAGCTTGTCAACAATGGTGGATTATGGAGGACTGAAACTTCCCAAATAGAAAAAAATTAAAATAAAATAAAAACAGAAATAAATGTAAACAGAAAAGAATAAATTAAGAAATAATTCAATATGAAAATAAATGAATACAAAAATAAGTTATTTGTCAAATAAATCAATTTGAATTATTTATTGTTCTATTTCTGTGCATATTTATTTATTTTCAAATCAACCTGCACATAAATGTGATAATTGATAGCTTTTATTTCTACATTCATTTTTTTAAATTCTATTTATTCATTTATTGATTCATTTATTTATTTATTCTCGATTTTGGCAGTTTCAGTCCTCCATAGTGGATAGGGTATCAAATGCACAATAATGTAAAAGTATTTCAAATTTGAACTTAATTAAAAATCCACAAACATCTAAAAAGAAAAAAGAAACATTCATTACACAAAGTTATTATATTTCCTGTTATTCTGTTTTCTATTGGTGACATGTATTATTAAAATATTTTAAACTCATTCTGGCAATTATAAATAAATAGGATTATCATTATCGAGGCTTAATGTTCAGCTTTAATGTTTAACGAATGTTTAAATACACACTAGTATCTGAAAACCCCAGTATTGTGTCTTTTTCTAAACACAAAGCTTTCACAAACGCTAACATCAAAACAAGTGAGTCACAAAATTGCGCAACTCAATATGTAATGTTACGGAAACAAGTTTTTTTAACTGTTTTTTTAACTGGTAACTTTCCATCTCTGGTTTGGCTTAGGCATTGTAAACAGACAAACGTTACTCCCACAGATAACATGGAAGCGTGTGTGTGTGTTTATTACACAGAGATAAAACCCTTTAAGACACTGAATCACAGACACACAGACACAGAAACAGACAGACACACACACACACACACACACACACACAAACACACACAGGAGGATTACCAGCCGAGTAGTTATGATTACCAGTAGGGGTGAGTCTTCCAGTGGGGGGTCTCAAGGAGTCATAGGAAACAGTTTTACCTGGACAGGTCAGTCGAGTTATCATTCAAGGAATTCAGCGAGGGGGGGGGGGTCATTTTTGAGCCGTTAAGCAAGTAGTTGGTTAGGCTGGTTTGGTTGGGTACAAACAACACATTGTTCCGACAAGTTCTGACACGCAAAGTGTGTTCATTTCGATATCCGGCGGAAATAAAGTGAACAATATCATACAACTGAAATAGTTAGCCAGTGACACTGTATGTCATTGGTCTTCGCAGGAAGGAGAAGTTGCAGACCGCAATTCTTTCAGAACACGCATATCAAGCACCACTCAGATGATAGACAGTTTCCCTGTGGCTTTTAATGTGGGTGAGGTAAGACACCAGTTTAGTTTTGTTAGAGTTAGTCACATTCCCCCAACAGGATCATCCTTAGATGCTAACCGTCAGTCATACAATGAGGCTCATCACACAGGCCCTGCCATCCATGTTAGTCAGAAGAAAAGGTAATGAGCAGCAGATCTCTAATGGACAACATTACAAGTAGAGGCCATTTACCCGGTGGCTACGTTGAAGAGCCAACCGTAAAATCAAACAGCAACAACTCTGTAGAAACATAGGTACTCACTGAACACCTTCCATAGCTATTTACTTATTTGTTTCATTTATTTTTTTGGTACTAATTACTAGCAGTGATGAGAGCCAATCACAAACACCAATGTCAATCACCTGTATTATGGCAGAGTCGGTGCTGTCCCCTTGGGTAAGATTGTACTGTTTAATTGTCGTCGTAAAGTGTACGATTAAAACTAGACACAAGGAGAAAAGAATAGGACAAACACCAAATGACCCCTACCCAGCCTAGGTGTTAAAAAGGACCCAGACATGCCGAAGGTTACCTGGGAACCGAGAAAACAGAGAGAACCTCTTAAAAGAGAGGTGGCGGGGACGAGGGGCAGCCACTGAGGGGGGAAAGAGAGAGAGAGATACGGATATATATAGGAGAGAGAGGGGTGGAAAGAGGAAGAGAAAGCAGAGAAGAACAGAGACAGGAGAGGTGGTGGAGTGGGTGAGTGAGTAGATGTGAGAGAGAGCGAGAGCGAGAGGGAGAACATAAGTCAACTCTCCCAGGAAGATAACATGATGGTCCAGGACCAGCGACAGCTCTTCCTGTGGTCCCGTTTCACTGTTCACAAGCATCATCTACACAAGACTGTGTCAGGGATGAAGTGTTTGTGCGTTCATAGGAGTAGACAATAGGGCTGAACCATATGGTCAGAAAATCATATTGCGATTACTACGATGATTCACTATTAGTGGGAATGATCATTTTTGCATCACAACTTTCATTTTCACAAAAATATACTATTAATAAAATAGTATATTTTTGTTCTTGTGTTCTTACATCTGGAGAAAAAAGGCCATGTGTAGGACAGGGCATCTCTGCAGAACTACAGTATTTAAAATAAAGGTTATACATTTACATTGACACAAAAAATTGTAGCTCCTGCGATTTGGATATAGCACTTGACCATATTAGGATTTTGATAATATTTCAATTAAATGTTTAGCCCTAGTAGACATGCGTGAAAGTGGGAATACTAGACAAGAGACAATATAACAAGAAATATACAAATTACAAAACAGCGGATCTGTAAGAGGAAAAACAAAACCATGAAAGTATTTTTGTTTTGAAGCAGCAACAGTAATAATGAAAAGAGAAGAGAGAAAACATGTGGGAAGACGGGAAGAGAGTTTGAATGTCATGTGACATTCAACATGTGTGTGTTCATAAGGTCAGCAAATCATACTGCTATATTGAGACAACAGTTCTCTGAAATGAATGCCCCCAAAAAAAGAGAGCGCGAGAGAGACTTTCACAGCTATTCCCCGTCGACACTAGGTGGCAGCAGATAGCCGTCCAATGCTGCTGCTGCTGCTGCGCGGCTAAAGTTACAGGTAACTCAACCCTATCCCAGAGAGAGCAGCGGGGACAGAGAGGAGTTGGAGGAGATGACAGTGAAGGAGAGGGGAGAAGAGGCGTTGGAGGAAGGGAGGAAAGGAGGAAAAACTTACCCAGTGTGGGGGCACTGAGCGCCATCACGCCGTAGAAGGAGAAGGGTCCGGTCTCAAACTTCATGTTCTCGTTGCCTGCTTCCACCTCCACTCGACCCTGATGGGGGAAACAGCAGGAGTAAACACAACAACAATAACAACAACTAGTTCATATGATAGCAAAGCAAATCCTGGGACATGTTGTGCGAGCTTCACACAAGGACCCCGATATGTAAAAATGTACACCGCTATAAAGATGCGGTGTACATTTTAGAGAGGTAGAGGCTGTGTGTTATGATGGAGGCAGAGTAAGAGGCTGTGTTATAAGGGAGGTAGAGGCTGTGTGTTATGATGGAGGTAGAGGCTGTGTGTTATGATGGAGGAAGAGGCTGTGTTATGATTGAGGAAGAGGTAGAGGCTGTGTGCCATGATAGAGGTAGAGGCTGTGTGTTATGATGGAGGTAGAGGCTATGTGCTAGATGAGGGTGTGTGTGTATGTGTGCATGCGTGAAGGTGTAGGTGTATGTATGTATGTATGTATGTATGTATGTATGTATGTAGGTGTGTGTGCGCGCGCGTATATATATGCGTGTGTGAAGGTGTGTGTGTGTATGTGTGCGTGCGTGCGTGCGTGCCTGCGTGAAGGTGTGTGTGTGTATATATGTACGTGAAGGTGTGTGTGTGTGTAGGTGTGTGAGTGTGTGTGCATGTATGGGTGTGTCCATCTAACCCTGTGCAGGAATGTGTAAACTGCAACAACAGGGCCTCTTCTAGTTCCATCTATCCCTCCCTCCACTCCTCCACCCATCCATCCATCTATCTATCCCTCCACTCCTCCACCCATCTATCTATCCCTTCCTCCACCCATATCTATCCCTCCACTCCTCCACCCATCTATCTATCCCTCCATCCACTCCTCCACCCATCTATCTATCCCTCCATCCACTCCTCCACCCATCTATCTATCCTTCCCTCCACTCCTCCACCCATCTATCTATCCCTCCCTCCACTCCTCCACCAATCCCTCCACTCCTCCACCCATCCATCTATCCATCTCTCCCTCGACTCCTCCACCCATCTATCTCTCTCCCTCCACTCCTCCACCCATCCATCCCTCTCCCTCCACTCCTCCACCCATCCATCCATCTATCTATCCCTCCCTCCACTAATCCATCCATCCATCTATCCATCTATATATCTATCTATCTATCCCTCCACTCCTCCACCCATCTATCCATCTATCCCTCCCTCCACCCATCCATCTACCGGTATTTATCCCTTCCTCCACTCCTCCACACCTCTATCCATCCATCCATCTATCCCTATCTCCACTCCTCCCCATCCATCTATCCCTCTCTCCACTCCTCCCCATCCATTGCTCCCCACTCCCAAACTGGAAAAACAAGAATTTGTACGTGTGTGTAGAGGTAGGGGTGTGTGTGTGTGTGTGTGTGTGTGTGTGTGTGTGTGTGTGTGTGTGTGTGTGTGTGTGTGTGTGTGTGTGTGTGTGTGTGTGTGTAGGTGTGTAGGTGTGTGTAGAGGTAGGCGTGTGCAGGGGCGCTGCCCGGGATTTTGTGCCCCATGAAAAGATATCACGTTGGGCGACACACCTGTCGGCGCGGTATATCCTCGCGCGCGTGTGGCACAAAATTAAACGTGACTTTTCTTCCACTATAACTTCCAGTGAGTCAGTTACCCCGTGTTCGCATCGCAGTCTCAACGTGTTTTAAACGCAAGAGGAGGGGGGGGAGGGGGGCAGGGGGGGGTGGTGGCGGTGCTCACTTAAAACTGTGTTTTTTTCTGTCCAACTTGTGGCTGACTAAAATAGGCCTATATTTCTATTTCACTATATTTCAATATTTAACTATTTCTATATAATATTGCCCCCCCCCCTCCAATAATAGTGTGCTCAGAGGGGCCCCTGTCAGTGCTGGGCCCTTGGAATCGTCCTAACTTTTCCCCCCCTTACGGTGTCCCTGGGTGTGTGTGTGTCTGTGTGTGTGTGTGTGTGTGTGTGTGTGTGTGTGTAAATGTAGGTGTGTGTTGATGTAGGTGTGTGTGTAGATATAGGTGTGTGTGTGTATTGCGTTTGCACATGCGTGTGAGATCAGTGTGAACAGATCATGGATTTGAACAGAACCAAAAGGCTGCTGGAGAACTCTTTGTGGGCCTGTGAGCACAGCCACCCACTACTAGCACAGACATTAATTACAACCTCCTGTCTGTCTCTCTGTCTCTCTCTCTCTGTCGCTCTCTCTGTCTCTCCACGATATGCCCCTTTCCAGGTATTTAAAGAGAAAGGGAGAGGCTTGGTTGTCAGTGTATGTGTACAGAGGGGGAGGCAGGGAGTGGGTGGGGGCAGGGAGAGAATAGAATAGACATGGAGGCAGTGGGGGGGAGGAGGAGGGAGGGGTGAGTGACAGATGTAAAGCCAGTATGTTCTGGTCAGACCCGTTCTCCTTGATCAGTCGGTGTGCCAGCTTTCTGAACACACACACACACACACACACTTAACACGCATGCACACAATCTCTCTCACACACACACACCAGGCGCAGCGTTATGGGTGGGCCTAACAGGCCTGGGCCCACCCACTTGTACAACTGGCCCATCCAAAATGACAGGGTGAACATTTTATTTTATTTTTAATTATTAAAATTAACATCTAAATTCAGAATAAATACTAAAAACGTCCCCCTTTATATATATAAAAAGGAAATATAATATTTATTTGGTTACTAACATGTGTGATGTCTGAACCAATCACAACAGGCCATTTTACGTCCGCTGTGTACAGTTGACGTTTGGCATTTTACTGTAGTTAGCCTTCAGGCAGAAGACCTCCTACATCCATCTCTGATGTTAGGCTTACTTGTTTAATGACATAGGCTATTGTAAGGACTTGTTTATTTTAAAATGTCCAGATATTTTATTACTTTATGAAATAAATGTCTGTGAGTTTAAAAGAAGTGGGCTACGCATTTCTGATTTGATTTGGCTTTTTCGTGCATTTGGTTAAACACATTACCGGTAACAGGAGAGAGACAGTGAGAGCGAGAGAGAGAGAGAGAGAGGTCCGCTGGGTGAGCTAGATTAACTTTTAACGGGAGAGAGAGCAGTGCACCGCGCTGTCAAAGCTCGTCTCAGCAGAAATGGTGTGTGCCTTCAAGGCAATATAGACACGAACGAGTCATTCAGGAATAATTTCCAACTATATGTATGTTAGTGTTATTTTTTCCTGAGAAGTGGCCCATCCAAAATTACTCTGGCCCATCCAAAATTGAAATCCTGGCGCCGCGCCTGACACACACACACACACACACACACACACACACACACACACACACACACACACACACACACACACACACACACACACACACACACACACACACACACACACACACACACACACACACACACACACACACACACATTTTCCACTAGAGGGCGCCATCAACAGTGTCTCGTCTTCACCAGACAGTGAGATTGAGATAAGAGGATTCATCCATTGCGACTCGATCTAGCACTAGACTCAAAACAGGCAATCAGTTTGAAAGTGCAGTCTCGAGTCAGTTTGACAGGAGAACACTAGCTTTATTTTGATGTTTTTTAGCATATTTTTTTGGATTTCTAATTTATTTTTCAGTTCACTGTTATTTTAACTATTGTTTCATACCTCTGCCATACTTTATGGTGAACATTGTCCTGCTAGTACATTTTTTGCCTCAGAAATAAACAAGTACTCTTGTTCAATTATACATTGTCTTCATCTGAACCCAATATCATGACTTTATTGTATCGTGAAATCAATATTGTGTATTGTATCGTGAGTTGAGTCCATCGTCGCACCCCTAATGAACACGCATACACACACATAGCCAGTGATGCATAATGTAGGTAGGTAGGGAGAGAGAGAGAGAGAGACGACCTTTGACCAGCAGGCAGCAGCAGTAAAGGACTGACTCCAGGGTCTAAAGAGCACAAATAAACACCTCTGGATTAATCTGCGACAGCGCTAGTGCTGCTTTATGAAGTTAAGTGCTGTTACATGCCAAGACTAGGACAGCTGATGCCACTACGTAATTACTTTAACACATTATTATTTTAACCCCACCACTGTGTATAAGCACCAGAGCAGAGAGACTGAAATAAGGTGGTTTTATGCTTGAGGTGTCCGTGAAGGCGTGATGGACTCACAACCAAAATGATGTCCCATGTAAAGAGTAAAGACACTAGACATGGATAATATCGTGAGGAGAAAAAGCACAGAGCATAAAGCGGCCAACGTTTCCATGATACGATATCGCGTCAGCGCATTTCAGTGCGGAGAGGGAGAGTGTGAGCCATGCATACATAATACAGGGTATCTGCAGGTTTCAACCAGTTCAATTTAAGACTTTTTAATACCTTTTTAGTATCACTGAGAGAACACAATTTAATACCGATTTCACAGCCTAACGGCAAATAGGTAAATGACAATCCTCAACTTGGAATTGTTTGATAAGCATACACATTTATTTGTATTGTCATTTGTTTATTTGTTCTAATTCTGTCCATTTATCTCAGCAGTGCTGCTTGTCTAACAGCAAAAGTATCTTGCACACACGCATCAAGTTATCGCACCAGTGCAGGGTCCGACAGTCGCAAAATAAATGTAAGACCTATGCAAATTATATTTGAGATGCCTTTTAAGGCCTTAAATTGATATTTTTGAATTTAAGACTTTTTCATACTTTAAGTACCGCCGCGGGTACCCTGTAATACTAATACAAGGACTCTCAGCTAGGTGGTAGATCAAAAGACTAGATATGAAAAATGATCACAATCCATTAAGCAGTCAAAGGTCCCTTTTTTTCAGTCATTGCCTTTTCTCACACACACACACAAAGCCCTGCACTAACCCTGCACTGACGGATATGCACAGTGCTAAACATAAACCTTTGACTATTTATTTTAAGGCGCAGCCACTGACAGTGGGTAATAGTGCACTAGTGGGGGGGCTGGGCAGAGACCGGGGATCAACCAGGTCCTTGAACCGGGCGCAACAGGTGTGACAGCCAGGTGAGTCTCGTTGTGTGTTGAGCCAGGGAGGAGAAGACTGTAAATAAAGGGTGGGCAGATGGTATAAATAAGCGGGGCAGGGCACTGAGGACACGCTGTACTCACGTTGGAGCCAGCCGGCCCTGAGGAAGGCTCGGCGGGGGATAGATGAGCCCTCTGTCAACAGAACTGGACATGGGGCTCAGGAAAATTATGAGGTCGGAGGTGGGCCAGAATTGGGGATCCTCTCGTTAAAGGATCCCCAATGAAGGTGTGCGCACGAGTTTTGCGCAACAAGTGCAAGAGTGTGTGTGTGTGTGTGTGTGTTCATGTGGAGCCACAAAGGGGCTACACATGAATAGGTGAACACGTGCAGTATTTCTTGATAACTTATAAGCTACAAAGTGGGGGTGGCAAACAGCTCATAGACTGTACGTCTGTGTGTGTGTGTGTGTGTGTGTGTGTGTGTGTGTGTGTGTGTGTGTGTGTGTGTGTGTGTGTGTGTGTGTGTGTGTGTGTGTGTGTGTGTTTTGGCCAACACCCATTTGTAACCATACGTTTGTCATGGGTCAAAAGGGAGGCATGGGTTAATGGTTAATATGAAAAACTGATCTCGTCTTAGTAGGAGTAGGCTATATGATGCTGTGAGTCTGCTGTTATTCGACATAGACACACACACGCACACACACACACACACACACACAGTATAATAACACACGTACAAACACACAAACAGTATAATAACAAATGTACAAACACACACAGTATAAGTGTGTGTTATTATACTGTGTGTGTGTGTGTGTGTGTGTGTGTGTGTGTTGCCTAAGGTCAGATCTGAGTCTCACATGCTCCCACACACAAAACGTGCACACACACACACACACACACAAACACAAAAAACAAACAACATAAACACATGATGACAGAGCTTGTAAACATGCATACACCAATATTCTCTCTCACACACACACACACACACACACACACACTCAGTGCTATAAAAGGAGTGGAACAAAGTTACGCATTGACAGTGAAATATCTGTCTGTTATGATGGGCCCAGTTCTCATGAATCCGTTTCTACCGACCTCCTACGCAACAGCCATATACACACACATGCAAACACACACACGCAAACACGCAAACACACACACACACATAAACACAAACTAACACACACACAAGATAGTGGGAAGACAACAACGCAACTATGTCTTCAAGCCAGGTAATAGTGATATCTTTTAGATTTGTTACTAATAAAACATAAAATACAATTGGGTTTCCACTTCATAAAATATTAGTCTGACTCAGGTATGCGTTTTGATGTCACATCCTCTCACTGAGGATGTCTTTTCACTATCTGGCCATTCTGTTTCATAAACAGCCGAGCCGGATCATATTTTTGCCTGGAAAAACATCCCATAAACTCTTCTTACTATCGATTTATTCAAAAAAAACGACAAAAGGTCTACTCAACGCGAATCAATGTGTAAACCGTAATAAACGCTGTGTTTACGCCGACCCTCGCATGAACCTTCAACAGTTGCCAGCACGTGACTGCACACATGTCTGCAGTTTCAATGGATAGATGTACATTTCAGTAAGTCAGTCAGTCAGTCAGGATTCCTGATCGAATGCTACCCCCCCTATGTCACCACCAACAGTGTAATGGATTAATCCACATGTGGGGTCCACATCCTGCCTCCCACGAGGACCGTTCCATAATGACGTTGGGGGGGGGGGGGGCGGAAACTGTAATGATTCAGGGATTAAGATTCCAAGTTAATGACTGTTTAGGGACGATGACATAACCAAGTTGTGGGAAATGAAGTGTGTGTGTGTGTGTGTGTGTGTGTGTGTGTGTGTGTGTGTGTGTGTGTGTGTGTGTGTGTGTGTGTGTGTGTGTGTGTGTGTGTGTGTGTGTGTGTGTGTGTGTGTGTGAGGAGGAGGAGGTGGGGGCAGTTGTATTTTGAGCTGCAGCTCATGATACATCAAGGAGCATTTTTCCCACCTTATGGGATTGAAGATCCTATTTATATGTAGACAAAGTGTATATAGTCAACACAGAGGAGGGACATGTTTCTATAATTAAAATGCGGGTTGTGTGCGGCAGAGAGCATGACTGTGTGTGTATGTGTGTTATGCTCATGCATGTGTGTCCAATACAGTTCATATGAAATCTATGAACTGTATGCACAGACAGACACAGACACAGACACACACACGATCAATTAGCAAGCAGCAGGCCCTTAAACACTTCACACACACTCTCTCTCTCTCTCTCTCTCTCTCTCTCTCTCTCTCTCTCTCTCTCTCTCTCTCTCTCTCTCTCTCTCTCTCTCTCTCTCTCTCTCTCTCTCTCTCTCTCTCTCTCTCTCTCTCTCTCTCTCTCTCTCTCTCTCTCTCTCTCTCTCTCTCTCTCCGCTATGAATAATAGACCGTTGCCATGGATGCTATTTCCAATCGTAGAATTTAACCGACTCATTTTTAAATCATTAAAATACATTTTTGTTGTGGTATTTTGTGTCAAATTATTGATTTCTTTAGAAGGTTGCCATGTAATTTCGCGTTGGGGTCCTGCATCACCCTGTCTGGGTTTATTTCACAATAATAACCGGCTCACTGTACATTATCCCTTACGTAGTAATGGCACGAGACCAACTCGGGATCACAAAGCTCAAAGCCACCAGCTAATCTGGGTGTGTAGTTGATTGGCTTCGGACCAGAACTGGCCCAATGACTACTCTACTGTGAGTAGACCCAATGCTACAGAGTGTTAAGTGTGTTGGCATGTCATTCAGCAATGTCACCATCCATCACCCAATCAGATTAGTGTTCATTACCTTGAGAATGTGATCAGTTCTCCTTAAAACTTTGGACATACATAGCAAGATGGAGATTTTAAAGGCATAGTGAAGCTTTCATATGATAAATCGACTCGAATACTTGCATTACTTAGACACACACACACACACACACACACACACACACACACACACACACACACACACACACACACACACACACACACACACACACACACACACACACACACACACACACACACACACACACACACGGGTGTGATGGGTCCTGTAGGAGGCGAAGGGCGACTGTGGCCATCTGTCACGCGCCGGGGATTATAATTGGACGGACCGGAGTGTCCAACATGGACGACACTAAGCCCCCTGCCCCTCTGGGGGAGAGGTGGACCTGTGCTCTGAAGACACATGAAGACAACTCAATTGTGTGACGCGACAGAAGGCAAACTGGGGTTGCCGGGAGTTTGATCGATTTCCCCTCAGTGTTGTTTTTAATGAATCAATGCAACTGCAACTGATGTTGCATTGACGTTTGACCCCAAAAAGAGCCATCAGTTATTTTTACTGATTGTTATATAGAACACTTAAAGTGGCTGTAGACAACTTTTTTGCTTTAACTTATCAATATGATATAAATGTTGATTGCACAGTGTAATGGCTACAGAATAATGATCCAATCGGCGGTTAGATTGGTTCCATTAGCTTCCCTATAAGCCTTGCTTTCACTATGCAGCCCTGTCTGCCACCGGCTCTGATCTCCCGGGAAAAATTAAGGCTCCATTTACATCACAAAGGAAGTATGTCAACCATTGCGTGCGCACCCAAACCAGGAGGAATGGCGTTTTTGTTTACCCGGTAGTTATCGGTAGCTATCCCCATTAGCTATCCCCAGTAGTGGAAATGGCGGACGGTAGAACATCCGAAGTGAAGCAAATCTGATGACGCTACTTATATCTGCGTGCTACGTTTTAGTTTCATTGAGTATACTACCTGAATAAACCTCATGTCGCGACTCGGCAGGCGATCCAGTCAGGCGACCAACCCAGTTCGCTTTTCTCAATACATACTAAAGAATTTGTATCTGCTTTCATGTCTCCATTATAGACTAAACAAATGTTTTCTTCTACTCCCCCTTCCACCCCGAAGCCGACCCCTGCTGCCGATACTTGTTTGTACGAAGCAGTACTCCAACTATGGCATTACTATGCAATGCACATCATTACAATAGCTTTTGCCTGTTCCCAAATTTAATATAAAATTATGACAATTTCACTTTAACTCTTCAGTGAACATGCTTCTTTCTTTCTTATATCCAAAGGGCTACATCAGGTCAAAATATATTTAATAGTGTGTGTGTGTGTGTGTGTGTGAACTGGCAAAATATTGCTCTGTATCAGCAGTAATTGGTAGCCTCTACATATGGAGGCGTAGATGTCACCTGTACCCTTAATGTGCATTATGGACTAGGTTATTGGCTGCTGTTGTACACCTTTCTATCAAATTTGGATTATGCCATGATATATGCTTATCTTCTAATCCAAATAAAGCGTTAAAATGTGTGTGTGTGTGTGTGTGTGTGTGTGTGCGTGCGTGCGTGCGTGCGTGCGTAGGATACACACAGACTATTTGTAGGATAGCTAAACCTAGCAATTACAGTGCACTTAGAAACTTGTTCTGTTGACATCCTTGCAGTACCGACCGTGATATATTTTCGTTTTACTTTCTACTGACAAATGTACTTATTGTAAGTGGCTTTGGACAAAAGCGTCTGCTAAATACCCTAAATGAAAATGAAAATGTGTGTACCTGCAGAATGAGAACAAAGAAGTCAACAGCCTTGCCCCGCTGGTAGATGTAGTGATGCGGCGAGCGCTTGTCATCGGTGTTGAACTTGATTTCCTGGATGACTTCCGGGTGGCGCAGCATACGCAGCAACACCTTGTCCATCACCTGGGATGGACTGAACAGGCTCACCTCTGGGGGGCACAGAGGGGGTGTGTATGTGAGAGAGAGAGCGAGAGCGAGAGAGCGAGACAGACAGACAGACAGACAGACAGACAGAGAGACAGACAGAGTTTGTGCACGTGTACGTGTGTGAGTTTGTGTGGTGGGGTGGGAGAGAGACACATAGGATTCATTATTATGAATTCAATTAAATGTACAAAATGACATGCATGCCCATCAGCGTCTGCCGCTAAACAACTAAATAGCAACTCTCAGTAAATAAAAAGAGGTGGCCCCTAGCTTTGTGGAAATTAGCAATGTAGAAGTAGTTTTGAGAATGATCATATGAACATCAAGCAATCCCTTTATTTTTGCATGCTGAGGCCTGGGTGTGTACTGTTCAATGGGTGCATGCTAGCAGGAATGTATTGAACAGAATACAATTAAATAAATATCATTCTATAGAATTTCCTTGAATAAAATAAAATGACAAATGCTGGAATAAAGAAAGAAAGAAAGAAAGAAAAAAGGAAAGAAGTAAAGTCTCCTGTATTAAGACTTCTGCATCATACAGGCTCAGTGCCAACATCCTCTATGCGGCATGTATCAGATTACAGTTGCTAACCAGACAGACCCAGCACCAGATCACATGTTGTCGAGGGGATTTGTGGAGTACCTCTTTAGCATAACGCCACGTCAGCTTGTGCTAGGTAGATGGAGACACAGCCATGCAGCTGAAATCCTAATGTTTCCATAGCACGAATGTGCTTAACAACCTGACTTCTGACTTCGATATGTTGAGGCAGTTAAGCAAATATATGTATACTCGGGCTTAAATATGTCTGTTTGTTTGCACATATATGCTCATACACAATCTGTAGTGTATATGCACAGATTATGCCATGATTTGATGAAAAAAGGCACAACATTTATGTGTTGTCCGTTCCCTACCTGTGGCCAGGAAGCGATGGGCAGCCAGCAGCAGCTGAGGAGAAATCTTGACTTTTGATTCGCTCTCGTGTTTGAAGGCAGAGAAGTCCCTCTTGTTCTTATTGGGCGCCACCTTTTTCCTGTTGAGGTTATCCGCTGCGGGAGAGGAGGAAGACAACGTTATTGGTTTTAAAAACACAGCCCTCTGCCACACACTCTTGAAGTCATTGAACTTTAGATGTCAAGAGTGAGTCTTCTAATCATCTTGTACTAAATCAGAAGACCAATCAAGAAACAACGACTGCATAGCAGCTGTGAATGATAAGCATATATTGATCAACTCAACACACTGTAAAGGTCCGATTCATCCAGGATCTCCGACTTGATAATCTCCTCGATGACGTCTTCTAGAGTAACCAACCCCAGCACCTCGTAGAAGGGGTCTCCCTCGCCCTCATTGTTTACCTTCTGGACAATGGCCAGGTGAGATTTCCCTAGAGTGGGGGGGAAACACATAGTATGAAATGATTAGTCTGTCGTTCAGTTACCCGTTCGCCCTTCAAACAATGGTGTTGCAGTGCTTGAGTGTTCGAGTTAAGAGTCACATTTGAGTTTTGATCGTGGGAGATGACCAAGATCAACAAGTCATTAAACAGTGACGTTATTGAACAATTACGAATGGAATCCCTATCTTATTAATCTATTAATCACACGAATGGCACATTCATGTACACAGTAGGGGAAGTTAAGCAACTTGCCTACTTCCTGAACCACACACCACCAACACCAGATGCAGCCGCAGTAATCACATACAATGATGTGCATGCTCTCATTTCACAGAGCAGTACCGGTGATACGGACTGAAAATACACACAGGCTTTTCGATGAACCTTTCACCTAGAGCTTTATCAATGCTGCAAACAGAGCAAACATCTCCACCACCTTTAATGGCTTAATAAGCCACAGACACACACGACTCCATTGTGTGAGCCTGGCTGTATGGGCTGAATTATTAATGGCACCTGCGGAGTGCCATTATGGTATGAACAGCAAGGCGCGCACGCACACGCACACGCACACGCACCCACACACACTTTGATCCAGCCTACTTGAAATAGGTATAAAATAAGCACACTAAAAGATGAAAGGGAGGAAGTGAGGGAGGGCGACAGGCAGCAGCACAACAAAGATCATACGGCTCCCCACTCACTAGCACTTATCAGGCAGTCAAATCTATCTTAACATTTCTTCCTTTAGGGTCCAAAATGTACTTTTAGAATTTTGTCTTTTTACTTGCAAAAGTGGAAAAGTCCACCGGCCGAGCAATTGTTTTAATATGCAACTGATTTATTTTTTTACCAGCCAAATTGTCAAATCTAGGTGGTGTTCATTTTGGACCCTGATTTGGTCCATAGTGGACGTTGGCCTGGGCGTTCTGGAAGGCTGCCACTCAGACTCCTCAGACAGTGAGGAAACAGCCTCAAACTGGGAAGACCGCGGTCCAGACAGTTAGGAAACATCCCTTAAATAGGGAGGGCCTCGGCCCAGACAGTGACCTAACATCTCTCCAACATGGAGGGCCTCGGTCCAGACAGTAAGGAAAGAGCCCTGAAACCAGGAGGGCCTCGGTCCAGACAAGTGAGGAAACAGCCTCAAACTGGGTTGAACTTTATTGTAATTACCATGTTGCTGAGATGTAGATGTAAATTAGCCTCTTAGCTGAAACATTTACATTGAAGTGTGAACTAAAATGTTGACTGTTGTGTACTGTCCCTGCCAAATAAATCTTAAATAAATACAACACCCCCCCCCGGGTTGGAGGCTGGACCAAGGCCCTACATCCCCCTGTTTTGGGGATGTTTTGGTGGTGACGTCGCGCATTGTATATTTAGTCTGGCTCGTCAGGTCTCTGGAGGGTGGGAGGGGGAAATGACCGAGCAGACGGCACACTCATCCCTGCCTCCTGGTCCTGGTCATTAGGCCAGAGAGGCCCCAGGGAGCGGCTCTGTTGAAGATGGACACGGTGTGCTAGCAGTGAGTCACTGGTATAAGATGGGGGCAGAGGATTCAGCAGTGTGTGTATAGTCAGACAACAATCATCTAATTCCTGTCTATCACATTATAGCCGTTATGTTCATCACTGATGTTTAAAAATAAAGACCTTTGAAAGATAAAATAGGGGGGAGGAGGGTCCAAAATCAGCCAATCCACTTGTACAGTTGAGGTATGACTTTGAAAGTGTGCTGATGGAAAGCCAATAATGGAGCGACACTAGGGCATCTCAAGGTGCAACCGTTATTGGATCATTGTTTACTTCGTACAAGAGATCATTAAGACTCTAATAAAAGATAGAAATGATGCAATGGAAAGCCAACACAAAGGTTACTACGACTGCGCCCGTGCATGCGACCTATGCCTTAGCTCCCCATAGAGCCGAGTCAATATTTTAGAGGAAGTAAGACCCCAGGGGACATACTTTATTGTTGCACACTGGAGTCTATTGAGTCTCCAAGGGGGGAACACACACACACACACAACCAATGGAAGCTGCTAAAAGATCGCCACAAACACAAAACAATTCAGATGGCGATGATTTGAACGGGGAAACGGCACACGAACCGACAGATCGACGATTTGAGATATATATATATATATATATATATATATATATATATATATATTTTTTTTTTTTTAACATCGGGTGACCGATGGGGGCTGACCCGTCGCGCTTCTGTTGACCTCGGCTCCATTCGGCCGTTACCCCGCTGGCCTGCGTGTTTGTTGACATGCGACATCATCCTTCACAAAAGGGAGCAGAGGGAGAGCTATGGGTCTGTAAGGGAGAGGAATGCCATGCCATGCATACCACCCACACACACAAACACAGCCCAGTGCATAGCCAGCGCGCTGACCGCCAACACCAAACCGGCAAACAGGCCGTGCACAAAAAAAGGGGGACAACACACACACAGACCCACATACACCCACACACAAGAGGAATGCAGGTACAGGCATAGTACGTAACACACACACACACACACACACACGATGACTAGATCTGGTCATACTCATCTAACCTGTTGTTCCATTGACTATTGGCTAAAACTGGACTCCATGACAAAAAGCGAAGAATGTTATTCTGACATTATTGACAACACAAAAGAACACAATAAAAACATGACGCGGTCCTGACTCCTGCAACATGATTGGTTTTCTTCATCCTTCATTCATATTTACGCATTTACTTCTTCTTCCTATGTACTGTAAATAGATATACTGCTACACATTCATCGTCAATACTGATTATTCTAGAGAAATCATTACTATTATTATATTAACAACAAAGAGTCAACAACAAGTCAAATATAAATTATGGCTTTCTTGACAGAAAGGCTGGAACGAGAATAAATAGGAGAAACACTTCACAAAACTCTTGCATCTTACATAATATGATTGCAAAACCACATGAGAAATGAAAGAAGGGCGTGTTAAAGTGAAACAGTCATTTCTACTGAAAGCTGGAAGTGTTGATGCGACTGGTGCGCACACACACACACACAGTCTGTGTGTGCACGGTCAGCACTAACAACAAGACAGGAAGAACAAGAAGCATGTGTGTGTGTGTGCACACATACACAAAAACCCACTGACTGGATGAGAGTTGATAGGCCAAGTGTGTGTGTGTGTGTGTGTGTGTGTGTGTGTGTGTGTGTGTGTGTGTGTGTGTGTGTGTGTGTGTGTGTGTGTGTGTGTTCGTTCTAGACAATCATTTGAATTGTCTCCATATGCCACTTCCAAGAAAGCAAATCTTTGCTAGATTTCTGAAGTCATTTGAATGTCTGTCTATAGACCTTTATGACCTTCCATCCAACATGACCTCCGCATCCAACATGACCTCCGCATCCAACATGACCTCCGCATCCAACATGACCTCCGCATCCAACATGACCTCCGCATCCAACATGACCTCCGCATCCAACATGACCTCGCATCCAACATGACCTCGCATCCAACATGACCTCCATTTCCAACATGACCTCACATCCAACATACTTCACTAACCGACTTAATGGTTAACGGACAAGGAAAGGAAAGGGGTAGGGGTACCCATCAACTCAGCAAAAAGGATACTGATTTCTGTATAGTAGGTAATTTAAGACTGGCCTGCGATGTGCCGTCGCAATGACCGCCTCCATTTTGGAAGCATAGGAGCATTGCAATGTTAGTTATTATCTTAGTAGTAATGCTTTTTGGTCAGTTTAGTAATTAATTGTGGAATTGATTGACATTAGGGGGGGCAATGTGTGTGAAACTGCATCAGCGTGGCAGTTTCCCATAATGCATTCTGATTAACGACTCATTTATTGTTGTGTTGTCATTCTCACAATGTCAGCATGAAGGCTTTAAATCTCAGCGTAACCATGTAGGAATCAGGATGTTGATGTGACTAAAGGGTTGGGTTGGATGTAGCCCCTGGGACTAAAGATGGCACAGAATAGCCCTCACGCGGAAGCATGTGATCTTATACTCCCAGACGGGGTGGCTTCAGAAACAATGGGTTTCAGTAAGAGAAACGTGTCCCTTTATTTCATAGCCCATTTCTCTGTCGAGTCACTCTGAACCCAGCAGCATTCGTCCAACGTTAGCCACATTGGCGGATGGGTGAACATTCTGCAAGAGGCTGTCACAATAGCATGTGTGACATTTGAAATGTGGGAACGCAATCACAGCGTATTTTGTTCCTTAAAATAAAATGAGTTGTGAAATGACGACTAAAAGTGTGACTGTGTGTTCTCAGTGTGACTCAGCAAAACTTATCATAGAAACATGGAACGGTCCATAGTGCTGAGAAAGCTGTGTTCTTTCAACAAAGACATTGAGGTACAGAGAGTGGTTTTATGACACACCATATACAGCGATAAGAGAAACATCAGGCGATATGGAGTTACAAAAGAGAGAAACACAGTTAGACCGTACTACTAGGTACCTGGTAAGGTACTGGTCAAATCACATTAACATAAGACTGTGTGTGTGTGTGTGTGTGTGTGTGTGTGTGTGTGTGTGTGTGTGTGTGTGTGTGTGTGTGTGTGTGTGTGTGTGTGTGTGTGTGTGTGTGTGTGTGTGTTGCAAAGTTCATGCAGTGCACAATTTAAGGAGACGTGACAGTAGACATTGAATAACTAAAATGGTGAGGGGTGGGGTCTTAAGAGATCATTGTATGCATGTTTGTATATTCTATGTAAAATGTGACCATTTAGATGGATACACAAAGAACCACGATAGACCAGATAGGCATGGATAAAAAGGAGAGCCACTAACCAAGGGAATGGAAAGAAGCAGCAGCCTTAAGAAACAACTTCTGTGATCATTAAACCAGCCCTTGTGACTGAGTCCTTACAACCCGCCCTAAGGACTGGGTGGGGTGGCTAGCCAAGAGCCTGGATACAGAACACAATGCAGACGACATACATTCTGGACAAACCTGACAACTAAAGCACTAAACAAGACCAAGAAGCAGCTAACTGTCATTAGTAAGAGTTGTGAAAGACACTGCTTTCCATGAAACATTTTCCATGAATGAATGACAACGTTTTTCTTTGTCACAATCTTGTTGATTAGTTGATAAAACACAATATATACATATAACTACAGTTTAAATGAGAAATCTGCATCCACCCTTCCATGAAAACGATAAAAAACTGATTAAACTCTCTCAGTAAGTTGTATTTGTTATTAATCCCCCATTTATTAGGGGAATAATTTCGTATTGCAGTCATTATGAGGCCTTTTACAGTCCATCTTATCTTGTGTTGTTTCTTTGTGATTGTGTTGCTAACGTTGCATCACTTGGGCAACATGCTAATGTTAACTGCTATCTTTTTGCTAACTTTACCACCAGAAGTTCAATTTCAAGATCCTTCTATTAAGTGTCACTATCCAAGCTACTCCTTGCGCCTGACATGTAATAAAGAGAGAAATCCATCACATGGCCGTGTACACCTCACCATGGGATGGCATCGCCATGGCCACCGGCGCCAAGGAGGTAAAGAGCAGAACTCATGATGCACGTCGCAGGGGGGCGGTGCGGTTACGGCCCGACACGACAGGTTGGCGGTCAGTCGGTCCCAGCCGTAACCATGTCAACAAGAACCCGCTTGGAACCTGAGACCCGTAATAAACTGGCAGCCCTGAGTGTTTGTATCCATCTATGGCTGTCTAACAAAACATTAGCTCTTAAACCCAGGGGGGGGGGGGGGGGGCAGAGGTCCTGTGACTCTGTAACTTTGCAGAGCAGTCGGCCGAGAGGAACTATGGATCCTATTTACCTAGCAGCCATCTTGGTTCCATCTTGGTTCTAAGCGCTAGCGGGGTGGGGGAACTGGAGTGCTTCAAATCAAGATGGCTGCTTGGTGAATAAGGCCCATAGAGTTATCCATTACTGTGTGTTATAATGGCGTCACTCAAAGGAAAAGCCATTCCAAAGCAAGCACGAAAGGAGAAAAGGAGATGAAGTCAGGGCAACGTTGTATCTGTCTTTATATCTATGATTCATAACAATTGGGATAGCCTTTAGAGACTAAATGTTTACCTCGAGTCCTGGGTGATGTCAAACCTAGACTACATCCCAAACAGGGGGGTCTCAAAACTGGATCAAAACACAGCTTGAATGTTAGAGTGGTAGTAAAGCAATTACTCTTCACTGTCCATATGGACTATGGACACGCGGCAGTGTGTGTGTGTGTGTGTGTGTGTGTGTGCATGTGTGTGCACGTGCGTGCGTGTGTATATATATACACACTGTCTGTGACCTTGAGACAAGATGCCAGGGAGAGAAAAAATACACCCCTGTGGGAGATGGCGGCAGTGTGACTGGCGCACGCACGCGCACGCACGCACGCACGCACGCACACACACACACACACACACACACACACACACACACACACACACACACACACACACACACACACACACACACACACACACACACACACACACACACACACACACACACACACACAGCGTAATTGTGTTTTTGTGTGCACTCCTGAGAATGTGTTTGTTGTCTTGGGACAGGAAAGGCAAAAGAGTATATATTTACCAAGCCCATTGATTTCTCAGGCACTCCGCGCCGAGTTTCAGACTATTGTTGTCTGCTTTGTAAACTACGAGCAGTATCATAGTTTAAATGGACCATAAAGGCAGCATTTGATAAGTCCGATACGACTACTTTGGCAACGGATGAATAGAGCAATTTGCAAAAGCAAAGGTGAGGGTTTGTTATTGGCAGCGTCCAGGCTAGTTGATGTTTGTTTATGGTGGTGGATGGGTCGGAGGAGGAAGGAATGTAAATGTGCATGTGTGCGGTTGTGCCTGTGATCAGACACGCCACCACAATATCCTTTTCAATGTTGTCTCTGGACCAACGTGACGGATGGATGGCGTGGCTGAACAAAGGAAGAATCGAATAAAGAAAGAATGAATGAATGAATGAATAATCATGACCCCTTATTTATCAAATACACTCCATCATAAACTAGTACCACCTACCATCTCCTGCAACCTTACCAACTACCACACACACCTTTCTTGAACTCCTCCAGCATGGAGTCCAGCTTGGTGTCGTGGAACACAAAGTGGACCGGGTGGTTGTAGAACTTGGTGATGGTCTTCAGCGTGGTGCAGTCGTCCGGGTCCACGAAGGCCAGGTCCTTGACGTACAGCACGTCCACGATGTTGGACCGCTCGTCCTCGAACACGGGGATCCGGGTGTAGCCGCTCTCCATCACCTCGGACATGGTGTTGAAGTCCAGCACGGCGTCGCCCTGCATCATGAAGCAGTTGCCCAGCGGGGTCATCACGTCCTCCACCGTCTTGGTCCTGAGCTCCAGGGCGCCCTGGATCATGTTCAGCTCCTCCTTCACCAGGTCGTTGTAGGGCTCGGTCACCTTCAGCATCTCCACCAGCTTCTCCCGGTTGTACACGGTGCCGATCTCCTGGCCCAGGACGCAGTCCAGCAGCTTGCTGATGGGCCACGACAGCGGGAAGGTCAGCAGCATGAACAGCTTGGTCACCAGGATGGTGTTGGCCCCCACGGCCAGCCCGTGGCGGGAGCACAGGGCCTGCGGCACGATCTCCCCGAAGACCACGATGCCGCTGGTGGACGCCACCACGGCGCCCACGCCGCTGCCGATCAGGTCGTCCAGCAGGATGGTGAGCGTGGTGTTGACCAGCACGTTGCCTAGCAACAGCGAGCACAGCAGGTAGTTCCCCTTGCGGCGGATGGGCTCGATCTTGCGGGCGTACCTCTTCTCCTTGTCGGTGCCGCAGCTCTGGACGATGCGCAGCTCCATGGGGTCCAGCGCCATCAGACCCAGGTTCAGGCCGCTGAACATGCCGGAGAGGACCAGGAGGCAGGCGATGATGATCACCTGCAGCCACAGGGGCAGCAGCGACGTCTTCTCCTCCACGACCCGCAGGCGGCCGTCGTCCTCGCCCAGCATGTACCACTGGCCGTCCTGGGCGTCGCGCACGCACAGGCTGTACATCTTCGCCTTCTCGCTCTTGCGCAGGGGCTTCACCCTGACGTTCAGGACCCCGCTGGTGCCCGGGCCGCTGACGTTCATGGCGCCCCGTATGACTAAGTCCTTGGTGTACTCGGAGCAAGTCCTGTTAAAGGGGCCACCGTTGTAGCTGTCGCCGCTGTCGTCGCTGTCGCTGTCGCGGTCCGTCTCCGTAAACTTGACGATGGCAGACGTCTCCGGGAGGATGTGCACCCCGTAAAACCTGAGGAAGGTGTTGCTCTCCTCGGTCACCTGGATGACCCCGTCGTCCGTGGTGTTGGCCTCCCTGTCGCTGCGCTCCAGCCGCATGCCGATGATCCGCGTGCCGCCGCCGAGGTCCGCCAGCCCCGCCTCGCCCCGTCCGCCGGCCAAAAGACGCGAAAAAACCAGTAAAGTTAGTGTGAACGCCTGTCCACTCCAGCCCGTCGCCATGTTTGTTTCACTCTCTGGGAGAACTGGGGGAACTGACGTCACTTACTCGTTTTCGCGCAGCCCCGCCCACTCTTGAGCATAACACCCGAATCTGGCCAATCGGGACGCGATACGTCACTTGGGTTTCTTGAGCGAGCCCCCTTATTTTTATTTCTCAACGTTCAGCGGCTGCATTTCTTAAAGGGGCCGCAGCGTTTGAAGCTCCGCCCTCGCAAGCATGGCAGCAGGGCTCACTTCCGCAAGTGCGTCCACGTCCAAGACGTGACTGTCAATTTCAAAGCTTTACCTGCTGCTATTGATATAAGTACTACTATTAATATAATATAATATAATATAACATATTATAATATAATATATTATAATATATTATAATATAACATATTATAATATAACATAATATATTATAATATAATATAATATAACATAACATAATATAATATAACATATTATAATATAATATAATATAATATAATATAACACTTTAGTATCAATATTGTTCAGTAGCCTCTAAATGCTGTTGTTCCTAGTGCCTTTCTTAATGTGTTAATACGCAAACGTGTATAACCGGGGTAACTGTGAATCGGTTTAAATGATTAGAATATGTAATTGAGACGAGAGAGAGCCTTAGAGTGAAACAGAAGTGGTCGTACCAGCCGTAAAACGTTTTATTGTACAGGTCTAAGGACACAGACAACACAAAACAGTGCAACAGGTCGGAGGAGAGATTCAATGAAATGACGCACTAGTTGTGGCTGCGCTGCGCCCCCTTGTGGTGGCACTGAGGACCACCAGGCATACAGAGTAAGGAGTGAATATGGTCAACTAAAATGTGGACTGGTGTGTGGCAAGAGCAACTGCAAAAGGACAAAGGGATGTTACAAAATACAAACCCAGCCAACTGATACAGAAAGGTTAGACGATAAAGCGAATACAAATCTAGCACAAAAAAAGCAGAAGAAATGTAGACACCGACAGAAAAGAGGGAAGAAGGCATTGTCATCATTTTGACATCTTTGATGTCAAGTTTTATGATCTCTAGAAAAGCTTGATTGACTGTCTGCTTCCTCTAATGCCCATTTATGGGTGTTCCCTTTGCTATGAACAAAATTTGTTTGATTCTTCTTTTTTTAAATTATATTCTATAATGCAATTCCTGTATGCATAACTTATGAAATAACATGTTTTTATTTTTAGAAAATTAATTGTTCAATGAGCCTCAATAGCGACCATTAGAGCACAACACATGATAGCCTAATAATATTATAATTATTATAGTAAAGATTATTTCTCAGAAATATTTTTGTATGTTTTTAATTCAAACATATACATTTATATGTATAGTGTGCATAGTCCGTTGATGTAATTATCCAAATGTTTGGAATGAGTGCATAAAATGGAGCAGACTAAGAAGGACATGTTCTGTCTCACTGACCCATCGCTGAAAAACACTTTCAACCAACCATGTTAGCTATTTCTTAACTGGATTATAATAAATTAATACAGCCTCACATGTTTTTCAGTGCATTTGGTTTCCTTGTTTTTGCATATATTAACATATAACATAACACAATCTCATATCACATGAAACCCAGTATAGTTGTACAACACTATTATGCTAGTTTTTAAAAGCTCTTCTTTAAATGGACACATTTGGTTTCTGTTAATTCTCTCTCTCTCACACACACACACACACGCGCACGCACGCGCACACACACACACACACACACACACACACACACACACACACACACACACACACACACACACACACACACACACACACACACACACACACACACACACACACACTTCATATAATTGCATTACATACCATTACCTCCATATATATGGAGTACTACACCTGTTTCACTTTACAGTACAAAATGTTGTCATTCAATTGACTGAGATTAAAACCTACATTCAAACATTTTCAGAGAACTCACACATAACAGTGACATCACTAAAAATAAATAACAGCTGCAAATTGCACCCTATTCAAAGTTTAGATTAAAGTTTGTAATATTGCCATTAAAATATGTTTAAACAAAACAATTATATAGAGTAGACTGAGTGCTTACTGAGAATGTCAAGTATACATTCCATATCATCAAACAAATCTGCCATGTAAAATACATATGAATTATATAATTATCACATCAACTTGTCCAGTGGTCATCAGATTGCCATTCTGTATTTTTTACAGGTAGCTTTATATATTGGAACCACCAGGATTTCTCCCTGAAAGCTGTGAAAAAAGCAAAGGAAAGACTGATTGTATTCAAGTATCAGGGCGTTCAAGCCATTTGTGCGGATGCAGTCTGGTCAACAACAATGAGATTTCTGGGTTCTTCTTTGTCAAGCCCATTTACCACTTCTGATTGGATGCTGCTACCGGCCTTCGGAGACTGTAATTGGCCAGGGAGCAGGACATCAACGGTAAACTGGATTCGTTTAGACTTGAGGAGGCTGTAAGTGTTGTCAAAGCGGAGTACATCTGGAAATATAAAAATAAAAAAGGCGGATGGGTTGGTCAAATCCACATTGGTTTTGTTCAAAACCATGAGCGGAACCTTGTTTTCTAAAACGTCTAAAAGGTAATGAATCATGCTGGCATGTCTACTGGAAAAGTGGACAAAATACTGGATCTGATCTCACATTAAAAAGATATGTCATCATACCTTTTTAATGTGAAGACACTCCAAAGCAACTTGTAATAATAATATTATTCTCTAATGAAATGTAGCTGGAAGTACATGGCTAACTCCGAGTTGACATTGACACTTGTGAAACAGCTGCCCACTTACAAACTCCCGGCTGTTGACAGGTGAGTGTGTTTTCCTCGGGCACTAAATGGGAGTTGTAGCGCTGGCTATGAACGACCTCCTTCATCTGTGCTGCCTTCTGCCATTGTCCTTTATTAGCCTTGAGGAAAACCCCGAAGCCAATGTCGGCCCCCTCACTGGCAAACTGCCACCTATGATGAAATGAAAAGAACAAATTAGACACTATTGTATAATATTTCAATAATCATATTCAATATTTTTCAAGTCAATTTTATTTGTATAGTGCTTAATCACTGTCACCAGTGTCACGGTCGTTTTTACAGGGTAAAAAATCCCAGTGCAAAAAAGTAAGTATGAATGTTGTTCTGCAAACATCTACAAATGAAACAGACAGAAATATTATTTTTGTTGTTGTGGCCAATCTCACCACAATCTACCCGGATGGGTCGCAACCGAAAGTTAAAAAAAAAAAATGTTATAATATCAATATTACCATGAGAGAACTGACCTGAGAATGCATCCAGGAGATAGTATTTCATACTCCAGCTGTAGGGACGACCCTCGGTTCACCATCTCAGTCTGTTCATAAGTCAGCTGCACTTGGTCCCGAACGTAGTAGGACTTTGGCACTGTGGCTACATAGTGGAGCTGGAGACACACACACACACACACACACACACACACACACACGATTATGATGAGCATCATTATTATAATCATAATTATTATTATCACAATTATCTATGACAATATATGTCATCTTTTATTATAATTATTATTATTATTATTTGTAAACATATTAATGAGTTGCTAAAATCATTTAGACGAAATTCATTATATAAGACAAAGCATGACTTACGTGTGTTGCGGCACATTTTTAATTGGTCAGGACGAGTAATGTAACACGATTTATTATATCTTGTCTTTTTAGCACATATTCAGTTTAAGATATAAGATTATACAGTGACAGGCCCTTTTTAGCCTTTCCGTTTATATTTGGCAACCAAATCACACCGATGCTGTGAAGCCAAAATGCTATCCACCGAGCTACCCTACTCGATGGCACTGTCTTTACCCCCTTCCCATGACGACCGAACCCAAAAACCAATTCTATTGGCCAAACCATAGAGTGACCACAATGAGCCTTTTATGCCATCTGTTCAAACAGGAGGTTCCTCTACAATACCCACAATATGCTCAGAAGATATACCAACATGATAAAAAATATTTTAAAAATAAAAAATAAACACACATACACATACACCAATCTGTATTGTAAAAGCAATTCTTCAAACCAAAATGGGATGACAGGTTTTTGAGCATAGAGGGTCTTTAATATTACTAATATGCAATATTAGTTCACTAATCAGAGAAGAAACAGCGCTAGAAGGGTTAACACTGTTTTGATCACATTTATAGAAAGACATAGTTCAATTCTAGTTAATGATCACTAAGGTTACATGTTCATAAACCTGTGGACATAAACACTTGCAAACTGGAAATACACAGAGATAAATAAAACACCCTGCCTGCTATTACACATCGTACAACATCACCAACAATCACATGAGTGCAAAACCCAGAGAAATACTATTGGCCAAACCAGAGAGCAATTCGGCAAGAGTTCTTGCCGTTAAACTTCACATTAAGATTACATCAGGAATATAAACTAACGTAATATGCCCTCAGATCATCTCGATCGTACCTTGTCTAATGGAGGTTTTTCAAAGTAACTCTAGATGTGGAAGTGGATCAATTCAACACCTACACTAATGCAGCGCCTAGAGAGTAGACTATGTGGTGACCTCATGAACCTCTTCTAACGGGACATAAGCCCAAATAAAAGGCAATGAAACATGATTCAACATGACACAATGTACAACAAGTATGGGGGTATTATTGAGACAATATTATTTGTGTGTGCGTATCTCAATCTGTGTGTGTGTAATAAGATTTGTGTGTATTCACATTTGTGTGTATTCACATTTGTGTGTGCGTAATAAGATGTGTCTGTCTGTATTCACATGTGTGTGTGTGTGTAAAGAAATCTGTGTGTCTGTATTCACATTTGTGTGTGTGTAAAGAAATCTGTGTGTCTGTATTCACATTTGTGTGTGCGTAATAAGATTTGTGTGTCTGTATTCACATTTGTGTGTGTGTAAGAAAATGCGTACTGAGATCTGTAAATGTCTGTCATCAGTTATAACTCAGGCGGGAGCTCTGATTGGCCGTCTTTTTACACGTGGATTTTGGCACACACGTTAATGACACTGGCCATTTTAGATAGAAAATATAATATAAACTTCGAAAAACTCATGGGTAAGTTAACGTTTGTTTTCCTCATAAATAAACGCATTGTAAAGCCCATGAGTTGTTCTAAGTTTCCGACGACCGGCCAGTGTCATTAACGGCAGCCATCTTACCCATGACAATGACACGCTTAACATCACTGGGTGCTGCGTGCCGACTAGTGGTGTGTAGACTGTATTGCGTGAAGTTACAGACAAATCGTTTTTACACACGGATCGCAAATTTGCAGATCTGCACGGCAGAAGTGTGCCAAAATCCACGTGTAAAAAGACGGCCAATCAGAGCTCCCGCCTGAGTTATAACTGATGACAGACATTTACAGATCTCACACACAAATGTGAATACAGACACACAAATCTTACTACGCACACACAAATGTGAATACAGACACACAGATTTCTTTACACACACACAAATGTGAATACAGACACACAAATCTTATTACGCACACACAAATGTGAATACACACAAATGTGAATACACACAAATCGTATTACACACACACAGATTGAGACACGCACACACAAATAATATTGTCTCAATAATACCCCCATAAACAAGCCTCGTTTTGTGTCCAACTATCTTAAGTAATACAGTACCAAGGGACAACACAATCTGCCAAATCCTTCCATTAGAAGCAAACAAAATAACAAAACAAAATTAAATGAACAACAAATAAAACATTTTTTTCCTACAATGTCCCAGGCCTTCACAAATTTCCATGACGAAAAAAAAAAAAAAATCACTCCTTCTCCTCCTCATGTCTGCTCTGGGCCCAATTATTTATCTAAAGAAAACAGTAACAAACTTCCAGTCAGTTGGCGAATCTAGAAAACTGCCGGAGAGGGAGGAGCTACTGAAGCAGCTGGAGTCGAGGCTGTGATCTACAGGGAAACGCTGTGCAGTCGATGGGTATCAGCGGTTCTCAGGAGCAGACGCTATGACTATCCTAGCGAAGCTGCTATGCAGAAAAGGCAATTGACATAGATGTCAATAAACGGCTTTGCTAACATCTTTGACGGGGTACTGAGATAAGACATTTGGACGGTGTACTGAGATAAGACACTCTGTCAATGTGGATCTTATTGATAAGAATGTCGTCAGTTTGAAACAGAAAGACAAAAACAATTCTGTACCATGTTAGAGAACCATTTGGATCAAGTGAGTTCTCAATGACCTTGAGGTGCATTCCTCTCCAAGAGGAACATTTATTTTTAACATTTACATGAATAGGGCAGAGTTCATCCCCTTTTACTAGCATAGAAAAAAAATGTATAGAATAAATTGGAAAAAGTCATTTTAATTAGAACTTTAATTAGTCAATATCAATGTACTTCATCAGAGAAAAAAACATTTCTAGACTCATTTAATGTAAGCCAAGCTCTAAAAAAAAAACAAAAAAAACAACAGCTACAGTTTTGCATTTGGATGAGCAGTTTCTCTGGGCAAGTTAAAGGAGTTAAAGCAGTGAAATAGTCATTCATTTTGGCCTCACTTGTTTTCACTTAGTTTTCACTTGGATATGTGCATTTTTTGAATTGCCTTTGGATGTTTGTTAGATGTTGTTTGTGTTAAAATTGTGTGTTGGGTAAACAAATAAATACTGTAAACACACTGGCCAATGAGTTGCAAATCCTTACATATTTACTTTTTTTTTTATCATAATAATTTAATAATTTAATATCCTACATTTCATTTTTAATAGTGTGTGTTTGACTCTTTCTGAGTTCAGAAAGACATGTCTCTCTCCATTGAACAGCTAAACTGAATCATGTTGATGTTGGCGCTGCTAAAGAGAAACGACCGATCAAAGCTACTGTGTGTCCCCCGGGACCCGGGCTGACTTACCAGGGTCCGACAGCGGGGGTCTCCGTCGGGGTCAGTCAGCTTGCCCCCGTAGATCACAGGCAGCTCTTCTGGGGCGATGTACTGCTGTAACACCTCCTGCCAGTTGGCTGTGGAACAACATGCAGAGGGAGGAAGAATGAATGGGTGTAGAGTTGGAGGAAATGCACTACGATACTTTGGCTGTGACACTGCATGACATTAATGACATTTGTCTTTATAGCTAGCTTGATAAGTTATGGTAATGGTAAATTATTGTCAATGCAGACACAAGTCGCAGCCGTGCAGCTGTCACTTGTATGCTCACACCAATATAATGTCAGTAAGATAGGCCTCTTGGTGTCTTGACATTTAAGCACAGGGATGATATTGTACATCATATTGTGTATTAGGGGTGTCACGATTCTGATTTTGAATCGAAGATCGATCAAAATGAGATTTTGATTTCGATCATCGAAATCAAAAGCAGGATCCAAAGAAATAGAATAATATATAATAAAATAGGGTTAGGGTTAACCCATTTTTTTTTAAAGCTGTGTTTGTGGGGCTGCCATCTAGTGGCTCTTCTTTTTGTTTTTGTGTTAAACAGTTATTTCACCAAATTGGTGAAATACATTTTTGTTATATTAAAATACATTATTTAAACCATATGGTCATATGGAAATATAGTGGTTATTTCACACATACCATGTAGCCTATCTTTTTAAAGAAGAATTTGAAGTTGCCAGGGCATAAAACTAATGATTTGTCGATCTTTACCAATCAAGACTCGATACTCGGCATAGCTGTCATTTTAGCTGACATTTCTTTTTAATCGGCTTTTAATCGTTTGTTTAAATCGAAAATCGAATCAAATCGTGACGTTAAAATCAAAAGTCTAACATATTTACATTAAAAGTAAGCATGTGTGCTGCAGAGGACATCTACAGTATGTGGCATGTGTATTGTATTGTGTAAACTGACAGAAGCATGGTTCAGGCATGTAATGGGCCTTAATTCACCTAGCGGCCATCTTGGTTCCATCTTGGTGCCATCTTGGTGCCTATCTAGCTGGGTGGGGGAACTGAATGCGTAATTCAGCATTCAGTTCCCCCACCCAACGCAAGTGAACTGGTAATGTTTATTATGATGGATAAGCTTACCCCCCAGAATGAAGATCTTCTGTTGCGTGTTCTCACATAAGAAGTGCTTGACAAGGTTGTAGGCAGCAGGGAACAGCTTTGGGGCTGCAGAGGGGGAGAAAGACGGTTGAAAAGTTGAAAAATAGTGTTAAGAATGACTTCCTAGCATTGTCAAACTTTCAAACTGGTTGATGTGAATGCATGGGTTGTCCCCTACTGTTGTGTTCTTCATAATGGATTTTTGTAATACCATTTCAAATTGGATTTCAGCATACAGTTCAAATAGATTGATGAGCTAATCACATATCGTCCTAACTTGTGGTCGAACAAACTTTGACTGTCAATAATGTGGACACTGACATCGTGTGTTTACAGTTCTATTACTTATTGTGCATATAGATATATTCTGTTGTAGATCTTTTTGCATATTACTAAATTTGTATCTCTTTAATTCTTATTTCTGTCCTGTACTTCTGCTATGACATGCAACATTTCCTGTCTGGGCTTAATAAAGTATATTTAATCTCAAGTGTGTCAGACTGAAACATTTTCAACAAATGTGCATCGAAACTGGTATCCTATAGGGGATTTCACAGAGTCAGCGAGTGGAACAATGTATTACTTCGGTTACCTCTGAGACAGGAAGGGTCTGATCTACATCTCCCTGATAGTGCTTCAATATAAAATCAGTGGCAGGCCACTTTATAAAGTACACCTGTACAACTGCCTGTGAATGCAAATATTTAATCAGCCAATTATCTGGCAGCAACTCAACACTTACAGACATGCTCAAGAGAGAGTTAGCCGTTCAGACCAAATGTGATCCAAGTGACTTTCACTGTGTATGTGTCTACTGCTCTATGTCTTTGTTTGCTACCAAGAACAAAAATATATAACTGTACCTTTGATGACAAACAGCCTTTTCAGCCGCTCGGGATAGTTTTCTTCAAACATCTGGATGATCTTTAAATATAAAGAAGCATGTTTTGAAAACACTTAAACCTTTGACTTCTCTGTTTGAGGTACTATCTATCTAACTATCTGAAATAGGGGATGTTTTAGCTGTTGTTGTATCCTGTTAATGGGTAGTGGGGGAAAACTATATTTTCCTTCAATATTTTTCATGTTTTTTAGGATAGAATGACTTTGTGTGTTTTACTGTACGCACATTATGATTGTATGTCTGTCTAATTGTCTCATGAATGTCCAACTATGACAGGACAATTTTCTGAACAAATCAGACAATAAAGTGATATCTTATCTCATCTTATCTTAATATGGTGTCATCCCAGCTTAATTTAGTGATGGAAAAAACACGTGGAGAGCGTTTACAGTCAAATGACCAGAACCAAAACAGCATGGTGGTCATCCATGGGCAATAAATGAAGCCAGCGGAGAAAATACACTTTAACAATTTCAATGGATTCATTTATGGATTGTAAAGTATATGTATATGTGTATGAGAAGTGTGTGTATGTGTGTGTACCTCTGAAAATGTATCAATGGCAGGTTTCCATATGTGTTTCAGCCCTAAGCCCTCAACATCAAAGATCATGGTGATCGATTCCACGTTCTTTCCCAACTAGGAGAAAAAAGATGAAATGTAGTACAAAGTACAAAAACTAACAAAACAACAACAAAACAGACAGATGGGCAAAGAGATGTCCATGTGTATTCCAAGTATCTTGGTTGTTGGTGGAATTTGTATAATGCAAATCTGTGGTTAGGTAGGTGCTTGAGAACGCTGATACTTAAACCTGCACTATGTACGTTTTCCCATTAGCAACCTCTAGTTGCTTGAATTGTAGATGACTTTTTCAGACGTACATTTTGACACGCTTCGACCCTTCTGAATGACGTCAAATGTCAAGGCTCACGTTATTTAGGACGGAAACAAAGGAAATTGAATTCTGCCAGCATCCAGCCAGGTAACACCAGAATGTTTTTTACGTGACCTTATTAAAACCCCCAAATATTGTTATGAAAGTCCGGGAAAATGGTGCCAGATATGTCATAAGATCCCATGCGAAGATGCGACAAAGATTTCAGTAGGGAGCAGCCAGATTAAAACAATTTGTAGAAATTTGTAAAAATTCACAGAAAGCTGCAGGAGGAAGGAAGCAGCCCACCAAGTAATGTTTATCATGTAATGTTTAGAGTTGTACTATTTAGTTCAATGTGTTTAGATGTTGAGAAGAGTGTTCCACGCAAGTGACTCAGACATGACGCAATTCTTCTGACTAGACTACAGCTTTAGTTTTCAGTAAAAAAACAACAACTAAAAAACGTGTGCAGTGCAGTTCTCTCGGGATACTTGATTGTGGACTCAAAGCTGCACTTGTAAGGCAATAGTACAATACACTATCTTGATTGAGTGGTACGGTACAGTCATAAAATAAAGATATGGAGTTATCGTCAGAGAGCAAGTTAAGACACTAGTTTTAGTTTGATGAAGTTACATTATGCTAACTATAATATTTTTGAATAACCAGATACATCTGTATCATGACCCTGGATGGACTTTTTTAAATTGATCAGCATTGGGATAGAGAGCTATATGCTAGTGTCCTGTCTGGGATGAATTAAGTACATCTTACTAAAAGTAAAAAGTAAAAGTCCCCATGATTATCAGGATAATCAGTTTCATCTTATCGCATAGCCCTCTGCAACCTATACTCGTCCTGGGACACTGTAGCGTAGCTTCATGTTCTGCTATTGCACAAGTTGCTTCAGTCTCCTTTCTGCTCTTTACCCTCTGGGACTGCAGGTCACATTCCCTCTGGAGAATCTCACAGTCTCTGATCTTGGACTTGATGAAGTCCTGCTTGGATGCAGACAGGAAGAGACCTTTGGGATCCATCGGGCCGATGATGTCATACCAGATAGGGCTGCCCTCCCGGTCGTAGCCGCACATCGCCCCAGAGAGATACTTCTCTAACACCTGCCCATGGTAGGAATAGAAGTTTTAACCATTGACTAATGATACAGGAGTATGTATATTCTAATGATTTATATATATATATATATATATATATATTTTTTTTTATTATTATTTTTTTTTTTTTTTAAATCACAGTACAAATGTCAGGGTCCAAAATTTACTTTTAGAATTTTGTCTCTTTACCTGCCAGAATGAAAAAATCTACCGGCTATGCAAATGTTTTAATATGCAAACCTGCATTTATTGTACCTGCCAAATGATCAAATCTATCCGCCATTGGCTAGTGGCAGGTGTTGATTTTGGACCCTGACAAATGTGGAGTTTGAATTTATTAAGTGTATTTCTTACACAAACAACATTTTTTCCTAGAGACTTCGTTGGCAAAATCAACCAACATAGAGCAAGGTGCAGTAGTCGCTGCAAGTGTCTCAGCAGCTCATGAAAGCTTTACCTCTGGAGGCCTCCATTCAGTTATGATGGTGTCCACGTACATGTGTTTCCTGAACTCCAAGTGCTGTCGTGGGAAGGAGAAGTGAGATCATATTACATATAAAATATTCCACGTTATATTTGCTTAAACAACGTACACAACTCCCTTTTGTGTTCCTCTACTAGCAGATAGTCTGCCTCACCGCTGGATGTAGGTTTTCAGTATAAGCCTGCCATCTGGGAGACTATTTCAGTCGGCATTCTCCTCCGCTACCGCTATCTGCGTGTTACCTTGTCAAGTCCTGCAGCATGCAATAAGGTAGGGCTGCTTGTTTCTTTCGGTGAATGCTTGCAAAAATATACAAAAAATACGTCCAAAACAAGTCAACCCCCTGACACTATTTTGCAAGGGCACCATCACTGCATCCTGGGCTTAGCGCCACCCGAGACAATTGTGATTGGTTTAAAGAAATACAAACAAGACAGTGCGTTTTTTTTTTTCCTTTATGATAGTAAGTAGAGCCAGAACTTTCTCCAGCGCTGGCACAGCACTAAAAGGCAGTGTGGAGATCGGTTTGGCTATGCAGGACTAGCTAGCAGACTCACACTCCCTGCATAATATTTCCACACAAGCCCTCTCTACTCTTCCACACAGATAGGTCTGACAGACAGTTAGCATAAACAATAAGATGTTATTGCCCCACCATGCCCTCCCTAGTCATTGTGTTTTTCCCATGCACTTCTCCTCCACTCTGACGTCCTCAGGGAACCACAGACTGCTTAGCTAAATGCGCTTCTCTCTGTATATACGAGTAGAAGGCCTAATAATTGCTGATCCTGTCTCCACATTATCTTATTAGATCCAATGTGTCATATCAACAATGTGTCATATCAAGCCATTGCAGGCTTTATATGATGGGGAGAGGATGTTGCATACAAGGTAATAATGTTATATTATACTGTGTCTGCCATCAAGGACATGGTAATGGTTTTACAAAAAGGTTTCTGTTTGTGGCCATTTGTTGAATTGGTTCGATTTCTACATCTGACATCTAATGGTTTTCATATGTGAATCATCAGACTTGGGAATGTAACATTATGTGTAGTTGAGGGGAGTAAAACCTAATTTAATGTCGCTGTATGATCCATGCAGAAGGGTAATGTAATGACGTCATATTTGGTTTGCACCGGCTCGCACAGTTCACATGACTTTAAGTCTCTGATTCCCCCGATTGGCAAATTTAAGTAGAATACATTAAAACTGAACCACAAACATGATGCAAATAATACATAGTGCCCCAGCAGGTTGTGCTGTGTACCCAGTACCATAGGGTGTAGTGAGTTAGTGATTAGCTTACAAGATTATTGAAGCTAAATCCTGTAGTATCAGCATATTGAGGATCATCTCCATCATTGACTGTACACACAGAGTGTATTCATGCTGACATGTAGGCCTACAGAATAAACCATGACCAGTCAAACTAGTGCAACCAGTGCAACCAGTGTTGACCACATAATATATGTAACATGGGATGTAATATTGTTGAAATATCGGAAAATTATGCTGACCTATACCTGCAATACCAAATTCTCTTCCAAGTTCCCGTTGTTTCAAAAATGTTGTCATTTTGAAAGACAGGATGAACCAACCAACCCCACAAAAAGATGTGTGCGCACTCGCACGCGCGCGCGCACGCACGCACGCACGCACGCACGCACGCACGCACGCACGCACGCACGCACGCACGCACGCACGCACGCACGCACGCACACACACACACACACACACACACACACACACACACACACACACACACACACACACACACACACACACACACACACACACACACACACACACACTGGGTCTTACCTTTCGTAGCATTGCTTCAGACTTCTGAAGATTAAAGTTTCTGGCTAAAAAACAGAAAGAAGAGAAAAACAGCGTAGGACATATGAATGAAACCGTCAATCTGCATTATTGCAAAAATATGTCCGTTTATGTGTCTATTTTAGATTAAAAAAAGGAAACCTCACTTCTCCTTATTTATCCCGCCTCCAAAACCCAACTGTCACTAATATTGGAGAAGTGCTTAGTCACGGTGAAAATGGACCTTGTGTGCCCCTGTAGTCAAGACCCGTGACATACTTGATATACACAGTTATATACGGTACACATTTTTATGTTTCATTCTATTCACTGAAATATTTAGCTGCTTTTTCATATTTGGCTGCTTTACTGACTTACCAGTACAACCAACCAACACAATAAAATGTCAAATGAATTAGCATGTACAGAAAGCTTGTGGCAACAGTGTGTGTGTGTGTGTGTGTAGGTGTTTGTGGGGGTGGGGGGTTATGTAGTGGACGTGAATCTGTTCAGTCTGTAGCAGTTAATGCAATTACACAAGGATTAAAGTGACGCGCCGGATCGCTCACCCAACCTGCCACTTCGAGCACAGCATGTCAACATTCATATCGCCATTGTGTGCGTGCGCCTGCCTCATTGTTCCCCTCTAGTCTTCCTTTGTCTTGCCCTGGGTTCAACATTGATCTGGGCTTGACTGATCGCTGCATATATACATGCACTGTGTTGCCATCCAACACATCACATGGCACCCCTCCTGCCATGACAGAGCGACGCAACAGGTCCGTTTTTACCTCTCAGCCATCGCAACAGGAAGTGATCGCTCTGGGCAGGAAGTTGGGGAAGAAGGTCACTGACCTGCTCTCGAAACTGTAGCAATGAGGATAAAAGAGACAGGAGAGAGAGAGAGAGAGAGAGAGAGAGAGAGAGAGAGAGAGAGCGAGAGAGAGAGACAGAGACAGAGACAGAGAGAGAGAGACAGAGAGAGAGAGAGACAGAGAGACAAGCAGCAAGGGAAGGAGGGGTGAGAGAGAGAGAGAGAGAGAGAGAGAGAGAGACAGAGAGACAAGCAGCAAGGGAAGGAGGGGTGAGAGAGAGAGAGAGAGAGAGAGATACACCACTTCACTCATCAGGACTTACAGGAATACAATAACTATAATTGAACGATTTAAAGGGTTTTTAATTTAATACTTGAGGTGTGGCATTCGTGGAAAATCTGGTGTGATGAGTACAAACGTGCACATTTAAATCTTACCGTTGATCTCCTATGACACACAACATGCAGACTGGCCCATAACACCATAATAACACCATAATAACACCACAGTAACACCAAAATAACACCATAATAACACCATAATAACGCTGCAAAGTGGCCCACTGTAAAAAGTGTTGGTGGCGGTGTCAAAAGAAACGACGGGTTTGTTTTTTTTACATCCTATTAACATAGTTACTGCAAACAAAACAAAAAAAACACAAATGTGTCGCAGCACGTTTTAAATGCACCGGGGGGGGGGGGGGGGGGGGGGGGGGCGACTGTCATGTCAGCCCCAATAACAGCATGACGACGGACATATAAAATAGCGTTTTTTGAAAGATAACGCAACGACGCCATGCGGATCAGCAGCAGTACACACAGCCAACCTGCCTGCACGTCCCCAGACTCACCTGCTCCAGGGCGCTGGCCTGCTTGGCGCTCAGGTTCCCGACCACGCCACTCATCACGCCGTTGGAAAGACCTAATAATAAAAGTGTTATTAATGATAACAAAAATGTTAGACTTTAATCCAATTCGCAGTTCTGTAGCCCGACATGCGACCTGCTCGGTCGGCTGCTGGTCGGACGATGCTGCTGCGGCGGCTCCTCCTCCTCTCCGCCCAGGGAGGCGGGCTTTAGAAGGGGGGCGTCGCCTAGTCCTACGTCAACTTGTTGCTGTGTTGTTATTATTATCTTATTTTTTTATCCTTTTTTTTTTTTTTTTTTACCGTGCGTGCAGGTACATTTCGGCGCTATTGCGTTCGCAGCTAGTTGTTGTTGTTGTTGTTGTTGTGGTGGTGGTGGTGGTGGTGGTGATTGTTGTTGTGGTTGTTGTTATACAGTATACAGCCGAGGTCACTAACAGGCGGACCGCGGTCCGGGTCCGGACCCAGACGCCGTCCTATGCGGACCCAGACCTATAATCAATAAACTATTGAGGGATTCTACATTATGACGGGGCGCTTCTATTTTAACCAGCGCAGCTTTTCTAGTCTTTACGGCATTTGGTTAGCGGCCCTTACAGACCAATTGCATGTGAGTTAAGTATCCCACGTGACGCTGCTCAGCCAATCAAATTTATGGGGGGGCGATCGTAAGCCACCCCGGACCTACGACCGACGGGGGGGCAGGTAGACACCGCTAGACACCGCTAGACATACGGGACTCATACCGGTGATCGCGGCTTTAGTTCCCCGTGTCTGATCGCTGTAATTCGGAGCGTGAATATCGGTTGAATATCTAATATCTTTCTAACTTTAAAAAACACTTTAGTATTTTTAAGCCGATAGTCGCACATCCCTCGTAACTACGCCGTGAAGGTGAACCCTCCCGGACTCCGCTATTAACATGAACCGCTCCGCAGGAGGAGCCGCACACGCACCGGACACCACAATACAAACACACATGTTTTACATTTGATTTTAAATAAAGTTGTCTGCAGTTATACGGTTAAATACGATTATTAAAACCCTAATTATGACAGTCCTGGACCGGCCCAAAAATGTGCATCGGCTCACCCGGTACGCCCGATGGCCAGTCCACCCTTGCTTGTCCCGTTAGTTAAAAATAGTAATCCAATTGTGAAATCCGTGTTGTAATCGGCAGCATACAAGCTAGTTATCTTGAAAAGTAAATAAAGATTCAGACGTGCTGCGTGATGATGTGTTCAGGTTGGCTCAGTAAAACGACGATTAGGTTATCATGATGCGTTCAAGTGTAATGTAAAGAAAAGGGAAATTGAGATTTTGGCGAGAAACATGAGTAATACAGTTGTATAGTATATTACAAATCTGGAGGATCATGAAAGGCAGACATGTTAATTTTTCTGCAAAAAAACCCCTGTTAAATTATGAGATTATATTTTATTTCCTTTTGTGTGACCCATATACATTATGACTTATTTTTCATTTGGTGCTGCTGATATATTCTTTCTATTGTTAGTTGTATGTCATTTCGAAGTGGCCTATTACATTAGCCATGTTTATTGAAGGCTAGAAACGTTTTTGTTATGCTCACTTGTTAAGCAATACCAGTTCTGTTGAAAACAAATTGTCGCGTCGTCTTTCCACCAAATAATAGAAAAGTATCGATAGTGGTATCGATAAAGACTCGGATCGATAAGGAGTATCGATAAAGGTATCGATATCAATAAATATTAACGATCCCCATCCCTAGAGACGAGTGAGCGCGAGACAGGGAGAGATGACGGAGAGACGAGTGAACGGGAGACAGGGAGAGAAGACGAGTGAACGGGAGACAGGGAGAGACAGTACACATGTATACTTCAATGATTAGTGACAATAAATATTTTTGAATTGTGAATTTGACTTTCTTTAATTTAACAGTCAGTTGCAGATGTTGATACAACTATAAGGCTATATATATATATATATATATATATATATATATATATATATATATATATATATATATATATATATATATATATATCCGGACCTTCGCTTGAGGAAATTTTCTCTCACTGGACCTCTTGAAATTTTAGTTGAATACCCCTGGTATACAGTGTTGCACAGCATATAAGGGCAGCATATCTTTGGTTTTATTGCGAGGGGATGGGTGGGACGGGTGCCATCTTGCCCTGCCCTCCCTCACCTGGGGCGACCCAGGTGAGGAGCTAGGTGAGGAGGAGCCAGGTGAGAAGCCAGGTGAGGAGCCAGGACAGGTGAGGAGCTAGGTGAGGAAGCCAGGTGAGGAGCTAGGTGAGGAGCCAGGTGAGGAGCCAGGTGAGGAGCTAGGTGAGGAAGCCAGGTGAGGAGCTAGGTGAGGAAGCCAGGTGAGGAGCTAGGTGAGGAGCCAGGTGAGGAAGCCAGGTGAGGAAGCCAGGTGAGGAGCTAGGTGAGGAGCCAGGTGAGGAGCTAGGTGAGGAGCCAGGTGAGGAGCCAGGTGAGGAAGCCAGGTGAGGAGCTAGGTGAGGAGCCAGGTGAGGAGCTAGGTGAGGAGCCAGGTGAGGAGCTAGGTGAGGAGCTAGGGGAAGGAGCCAGGTGAAGGAGCCAGGCGAGGAGCTAGGTGAGGAGCTAGGGGAAGGAGCCAGGTGAAGGAGCCAGGCGAGGAGCTAGGTGAGGAGCTAGGGGAAGGAGCCAGGTGAGGGAGCCAAGTGAGGAGCCAGGTGAGGAGCTAGGTGAAAGTGGGCTGTCTGTCTGCGTCTCCTAACTTTCTCACGCGAGGGGCGTGCTTCTCTCACTGTGAATTGTACATAGCCTATGTGCTTTATGTACTTGGGAAAAAAACTGAACTAAATCTCCCCCAGTGGTACCGCCTTGTTACATTAATTCCTGAACCAGAGTAAAAGTCAGCCATGAGATGATAGCTGGGTGTGGTCGTTATATCCCAGCAGCAGGCTATGATTATGCCGAACTATCCCTGCAATACTATCTTGTCAAGTATTTGCAAAGTAGTCATGTTGTCATTTTGAAAGACAGGATGATGAAATCGGTTGGTGGTTGTTAGGAGTTGTGTATGGTATGTCAATATAAACTTGGTATTATTCTTTATTATAGTTGTGTGTGGGGGAATGTGCACCAATTCTTCATGTTGAGACTACATGAGGGCAGAGCGACCAGCTTATCTGTAAGGTTTCTCCTGCAGCAGCCCAAGGTGTCATGTCTCCTCCTCCACTCAGTATAAAGTGTATAAACTAGTAACTCTTGTGTGCCTGCTTCAGCCAGTAGGCCTACTCCGTGACATTGTTGTTACTTCTCCAAATACTCAGACATTGTTTTCACCAAGCACGTGATCCTACACATACTTGTTTTTGACTCAGTGTATCTGTGACCTGAATAAACCAGAAGCATAGTGATCTCTCCACATAGTTTCTTAGTTTCCCTATATACAGACTGGGGGAGGAGACATTGCACCTTGGGCTGCAGGAGAAACCTTACAGGCGTCTGAAGGACAAGATGGTCGCTCTGTAGTCTCAACATGAAGAATTGGTGCACTGAAGTGGACATTTACCAACACACTATAATACAGAATAAAGAATAATACCAAGTTCAAATTGACATACCACACACAACTCCTAACAGTGGTTATTATCCCAACTGATATTATAAAAGTGCTTAGAATAACACTCATAGATATGCATCCGGTAAATCCTCAATTGAATCCTGAAAAGTGTTATAAAGAGTAGCCTATATAATGTACTTGTCTCGGAAATATTGGTGATCTTAGATCTATGTTTAATCACAACCGTTAGGGGTGCTTAATAATAATAATAATAATAATAATAATAATAATAATAATAATAATAGTTGATTTAGTATATTATTGAAGTATAATATACTAAATAATATAAATAAATCCATTATTTAGTATCATAAATAAATAATACTAAATACTAAATAATAATAATAATAATAATAATAATAATAATAATAATAATAATAATAATATAACGTATACGCAAAGATATATATGTTTTCAGTCAAATATTTAACGTATCCTAGCCTCATTTCCGTCGCAGACCGGAAGTTGTTTTCGCTTGTTTACATTCTGTGATCCTCTGCCTCCCCGAGCCGTCCCTGCGGATGATGGGCGAAACCGTTACTTATTGATGGCTTTTTTTTCCCAACTTTTCCTCCTTACACACTGAATTAAGCGATGGCCTCCCCTTGTTCCCGGTGCTACCTGTGTGTCACGGTCCTCCTGTGGGCCACGTCCTGCTGGATCCAGATGCTGGTGACGGGGGAGCGGGTGGTGGTGCTGGTGGAGGTGTGCGTGCTGACGGAGGAGCAGCGCCAGGGGGGCGGCGGCGCGGTGCTGCAGGGACAGCTGGTCCCGGATCACCGCCAGGACCACCACCACCAGGACCACCACATGGGGAAACCACGACCCGACCTCGAGGGAGACCTCATATTGGTAGGTCACCTCGTTCATTCAGATCCGGGGGTCCGAAATAAAAAACACCTGCCAACCTGCCAATGGCTGGTGGTAGGTTGGACTTAAAGTGACTGTTGGGGGTGCTTAATAATAATTGATTTAGTATATTATTGTAAGTATTGAAATTATACTTGTTGAAGTATTTAAATTAATGCATTGAAATAAGAGAGGGGGTTGAGAGAGAGAGAGACAGACAGACAGACAGACAGACAGACAGACAGACAGAGAGACAGAGAGAGAGATCTCATTAAACAGATCACAATATGTTCATACCAATCCAACCCACGTTAACGTAAAGTTGCTTTTCCAACTCTTTTCATCCAAATAATGAACCTTGAATTACCTTGAGCTCCTCTGGTCTTGGTCTCCAGTGGTCCAGTGGCTGTTGATATTTGCTGTCATTAGGTGCAGGATGAGCGACCCCAGGTGACCGAAGGGGAAGGGGAAGGGGAAGCTGACGCTCAGGACAGAGAGCCGTGGATAGGAGTAGTCCCGTTGAAGATGGAGGAAACCAAATCTTCTACTGGGAACCAGGAGTCTTTTGCCGATACAGTAGTCAATAAAGTCAGTGCTACATGACGAGAGTTTTTCATGTTTTTCCTTTTGTTATTGTTCTCTGGTTGGTCCAACCTCTAATTCCATATCTATTACATACTATAATATTTGATTGCTTCTTATGTTGGTCATTTTGAACAGTCAAGGATCACTTAGTCATTTCTCAATTGCACAAAAAAAAAGATATCGTATAAGTATATTAAATCAAGACCAAAAATAAGCATTCTGTGTTTTTCCCAGATGAAACGAGCCTTGGTACTGGGGGCCTCTGCACTGATCATTCTGGCCCTCAACCACAACACCGTCAGTGAGGTAAATGACAAGCAGAAGAACCCGGTGTATATGTGTAGCTATGTTGAGATGGTTAAGATGCTTTGGGAAGACACCACCCCGCTGTTACCTGTGCCCTGCACTCTTATCACATAGTGGAATGATGTAAACATGTGCAGGATCTTATACACAAACTGAACTAAAATGAACAAAACTCTGCTTAAAGATGTTCCAAGATGTGTCAATTTATTTATTTATTTTCACCCCTGTGATGAGTGATGAGACTAAATACTTGTGGTTGTTTTTGTTTTCTGTGTTATCTGTATGTGTTTGTATGCATGTATGTACTGTATGTATTGTCCATTTGTATCCTTTTTGTTTTTGTGTTTTTGTAAAGCGTCTTTGGGTACCTAGAAAAACGCTATATAAAACCTATGTATTATTATTATTATTATTATTATTATTATTATTATTATTATTATTATTATTATTATTATTATCACTGTGGTTAGGGTGTCACCATGTCACAAAATGTCACCTTTTAAACAGTGGTAATTACTAGTTTGCATTTTAGTTACATGAACTTAAGTTATAATATAAAAACTTTAGTTAAAATATAAACTCAAATACAATAAATTGATTAAAATCCAGCTACTCGCAGATTCACTTGGCACAAATGAATAGAAAACATTTGTTTATAAAGTACTAACCTTGTATATAACTATAAATAGAGTTAGGAACAGGGCAACTAGAAGACAACAGGGGCCTATTGTCTCTCTGCCTATGTTATGATATTGCTGATACACACCGTTGCCTTTTTATTTTTTTCGACTTTGGGTAGCTCTCTTTTTTTCACCCTACACGTGTTTACATCCCTGGTTCACAGATGGACTTGTCCCAAGTGTTGTCCAAACCCATCATCGTCATCCAGACATCGGAGAATGTCACCAAGCTAATCGGCGCTCTGCTCAGGTACAGCACACACACACACACACACACCTCACGCCCGGTGACAAGCATGGCCTCCATGGGAGAGAAGCTTAGCTACCTAGCAACCAATATAGATAATATATAAAATAGACCATTACATTTCTCTGAGTCGTCATGGTTTTTCAAACCATTCAAAAAGTATTCATTATGACAATTCCTTTTTTGTATCCAAACATATTTGCCTTAAAATATGCCAGTGTTCCTTTTTGAATTTGGTCTGAAATATTTGACACATGGTTGCTTTGTTTGAACAAAGCGTCCAGCTAGCGGTGATTGATGGGGAAACCGTGATCTTAAATGTTGACTATAGAAACCCATTGACGAGTCAATTGATTTCTGTACAGGGGCCTTCACGCAACAGCCAAGATCACATACAAGAGTATATTACAGGACAACCTGGTGGTGAGTCACCATACCATCATTAATAACCTGGTAAAACAGTTTTTTTGGTTATAAGGAAGGAATAAACCACGGCGGGCTGCCCTGTTATTGGAAAATAATGTATGACAGGGGAGGTGATGTGGCTGAGTTTGCTTACTACCGCTGAAGTATATTATTCTCCAATAACGGGAAACCCCAAAGTGGTTTATTCTGCTTTTAACACAGTGGCCAACAATTATTAGATGTGAGTTACTTTCATCCGTAATATTATTGGGTTTTATTGACTTAAAGCTGAAATTAAAATTTTCTTCAGCTGTGCTTTGAGCATATTGTTTTTGCGTTGCGTTGTTGGTCGATTGGTAGAAGAATAAACGGAAGAAGATTGCACACCCTTGTGTGGTGGTTGGGTGGTTGTAACAGCAGCCCGCTGTGGGGATCAGAGGGCAGGCTACAGCGCGTGCATTACGTCAGGTTTCTGTCCCGTGTGTGTAGGGGGCCACCCTGACCCTATGGTCGTCCTGCGGCCGCTCGAGAGGCGGTCTGTACGGAGAGTGGCAGGGGGTCATCTGTACCGGGGAGACCAACTCCCAGGTCCAGGTGAGATGATCCCACTTCACACCTGCACACGGTGGGAATGCACTGCAGAATGCATGTGTACTGCAAGCATGCAACTTCCAACACTGGATTGTGTAATATCATGCGAGTGAATATTCTGTTGACTTAAACATATTCCGTTGATCATTTTGAGCTTGAATAAATAGGTTTTTTTTCTATAACATTTTAGATATAACAATATTATGCTTTAATTATATGCTTGATATTGTTTTGGTATAACCCCTAAGACACACTAGTCTGTCTAAATACTTGAATGAATGAATGAATGAATGAAAAGCTGAGTTTGGGTCTGGATTTTGACAGAAGTACCTGCAGCAGCTTTGGAACACTGTTCTGCTAGTGGCTGTGGTCCTCAGCACAGGGGTCATAGTTCAAGCCCGCTGGCAGTACCAGGACAACCAGCTCAATGATGACTTGGAGGTAAACGCTATGTTCCATCTGTTACTATGGTCCATTAATAACATCTACTCTTTATTACTGCTTTACTTGCAAAATAGATTTTCAATGGTCTTAGTGAGACCAACCTGGTTAAAACAAAGGTTAAATAAAATAAATAAATGGACATGTTTTGTATTTTATTCATATGAAACTACTCTCATTGAGATCTCATGATTGCATTGTATTTTTTATTTTCGCCAGTCATCCAAACAGGACATACTAAGGAGAATGTCCTCCCTGAAGACCAAGACGTACTGCCAGCCCAAGCCCTGGTGTGACTCAGCCCAGCCGATGGAGACGGAGAACTGTGCCGTCTGCCTGGAGCCCTTCAACAATAACCAGGTCAGTGTTAGAGCCATACCTGTCGACCCTCCCATTTTTCTCACATATTTTACCCTTCTCTCCTGCTGTCCTCTCGTTTAAATATTTTACAAGAACATAAACCATTGAGTAACCACCTTATTGTAGTCACTTGTAGGAACTAGTTAACCAAATCCTTGTCACACATATTTCAAAGCAAGTGGTTGCCAAGTGGTGATTTTAGGATTCACCCTTGTCTAAATGTAAGGGGTATGTGGACAGTGGTAGGACGACCCAGGGCGGGGCCCCTGAAAATGTCCCTTATTTTCAAATAAGATGTAATTTATATGCTATATCAATTTAAAATGTTTTCTATAAACAGGTGTTCTTTGTTAAAGGCAAAACAAACACCCTTGCTTGATCTATCGACATTTAATAAAAATGCATGCTTCGCATGGGTCCATAGAGGGCAATTTGAGTCCATATTTTTACGTCTTCTCTTTCCATCTAAAAGAAGTAATTTTAGGGTTTGGTTTTCCTTTGAAAGGAAAAGACTACTACTACTAGTGTTTGTTCTTGTGTGTGTGTGCCCTGCAGTGTCTGCGGGTGCTGCCGTGCCGCCACGAGTACCACAGAGATTGTGTGGACCCCTGGCTGATCCTGCAGCACACCTGTCCTCTGTGCAAACGCAGCATACTTGGTACACCGATCCCTTATCCTACAAGTGTGAGATGGCATGAAACACTATGCAGAGACGCACATTGACCTGGCTCCTGGCAGAAGTGGGCGTGTCTGTGATCAGATACTACAGCATTATCTCAGACGTCTTGGTTTTTTGCGTCACCCGTTGGCAAACATTTGACAGCTAGGTGCTGTGGAAAGGGGAAACTCACTGTGTGTGTGTGTGTGTGTGTGTGTGTGTGTGTGTGTGTGTGTGTGTGTGTGTGTGTGTGTGTGTGTGTGTGTGTGTGTGTGTGTGTGGCCAAGTTACACCACATCCTTCAAGCTTTCATCACCATTGTTGACCAAGGCAAATGTCCCCAACTTTACCGCATGTTATGCACATATTTGCCCTGCACATGCTTTGGAACATGTTTTTCACACCGTGATCCTCTTCTCGTACTCCTATGTTCAGGTAACATCTGCAAAGACAGTTAATGGTGGAAGCAGATGCTGGTCGCCCCCCTGGTCTTCAGCCAGGACAACACCTCCTCCGCTATTTCCTCCCTCCGGCCGCCCCCCCCCCACCCCAGAGCATGGCTATAAGTATGTGCTTGACATAAATGGACCACTTGGCTCACTGCAGCTACAGCATGGGGGCTAACCCTAGCCCTGTTCAGTCCCCTGATTTTGGGCCGGGAGTAGGGCAACCCAGAGAGAGACACATGGTGAGTCGGTATGGATAAATGTTACAAGTCAAGTTTGCTTGTTGTCATTCATCCACATACATAGTATACGACGGCTGAAATGAAATGTCGTTCCTCGCGGACCAAGGTGCTAACACAAAAGTGCAACAGTCACGAAACAGGAAAACGTACAATTACAAAACAACAAACAGAACTACGAAGGCAGGGCTCTGTGGCATGGTGTGACGGCTGTCAAGAAGATACAAAAGGTCTAATACTGTAATACTGTACCGCTGTGGATGAAAAGGTACTTAGTCACCAAATCATGTTACTGTATCATTGTGCAACTATTTTGCCAGTATTATGTGTGTCTGTGTGTGGCTGTGAACAAACCCACTTAACTGCTGGCTCCTGAAAAGTAGGGATATTTCCCTCCCAAAAAGAATTTCGGGAATTAACCCAGTCTCTCCCTGGAATAGCCTTGTTCAGGGTGTTAACATTGCATGGGCTTACACTCCAGCAAAACAATGATCCATAGAAGAAATGCACAGTTGTAGTTGTAATGCCGACCACTAAACCCTTTGTGTAGATGTAGCATATTAAGACTATAAGGGGAACAGAGAATATCTACAAGTGCAGCCATAAAGGCGGACGACAATGCACAGTCTATTCCACAACGGAAGCCGCTATTCATATAGGAAGCATCAGGGCAATCACACGTCAGAGCAGGTTATTGGATCGGCTACATTTATTTCATGTCAAAGTTCTCGGGAACCCACAAACAGGAAGGAGAGGGAGGACAGGTTGTCAGGAGAAATCCCGATACAACTCCCTACGCAGAAGGTCATTTGGTTCCTCTGGAGTTGGGCTGCAACTAACGATTATTTTCGTCATCGATTAGTCTAACGATAATTTTTCAGATTTAAGCATTTAGTCTAGAAAATGTCCTAATAGCAAATGCATCATCACAAGTTACCAGAGTCCAAAGTGATGTCTTAAATTCGCTTGCTTTATCAGCATTATAAGTATTCATTTTATGATCCATGAACCAAACATTTGAATTTCGGAAGCATCAAGCAGCAGATGTTTGGTATTTGTACTTGATAAATGACCTAAACGATTAATTAAAAACTATTTTTTTATAGATCGACTAATGGATTAACTGTTGCAGCCCCACTCTGGAGTCCATGGTTTATGACCATGCCCTTGATTGTGTTGTTTGTAATGCTGTGAGATGCGAGGTAGGTACAAAAAAAACACTGATTCTGTTATACTGGGCCATGTAGCAAATGACACAGAAGGGCATAGTCGGTGAGTCGCTTGTGCAGAGGTACACTGCTCTCTCTGTGTAGCCGATAACATGCAGCCATAGCCACACCTTATTGATTATGACATTAGGTCCAACTGTCGTGAACTCACGAAAAAGGACCAATCAGAAGTAAATAAAATAGTATGATTTGCGTTTGGTAACGTGCAGCACTGAATAAATCCATAAACCATAGCACAGGGGTGAGAGTTTTGTGTAGCACAACATCCCAAAAGTTCAATTTGAAAAAATAAAACATCCAAGTTTATTTTACATTATTTTCCTCATCTCCCCTTTCTCTGGACACAACAGAGCACACTCCAAGATGGAAACTTACTATACTATGACTACTAGTATGGGTTATTCATTTGTGACATGAATTTGAGAAAGGACATTTTGCCTTTAATCTGGTGTTTCCAGCATGTTTCACCAACTGGAATGTATACTTGATTTAGGTGTAATTGTCTTGTTTCCTTTGACAAATATTATCAAGGGACGGTATTGTAGTATTCAGTTTATTATGTGTTTTAATGACAACTCCAAATAAAGCAACCACAAATGTGCTTTTCTGTTACAAAATGCTCCGATAGATTTGCTATTGTCATAAAAAAAAAAAACTTGTTGTGAAAAGTAGCTCTCACATTTGAGAGGGGAATTTTCTCTTTACAGCATGTGCTCTCCTGCACACACACACACACTCGAGGTGTGATGAGAGCGGCTAAAGTACGTTAAATGTAGTTTTGCCGACGCTCGGTTTTGGTGAATGAGAGAAGATGCGGGCGGGGTGGACAAGCTCTCCTCCCCAAATACTCCAGTAGAGTAAGTAGTGAAACCTTGTTTACCTGCTCCACCGTTGTTCTGCATGGTTCGTCGGGTTGTTCTTCCAGATGCAGCAAGAGCATCTTCTCCTTCTCTTCCATTTATTTTCCTATGTTGTTCTTTCAATGATAATGATGTAAAAAAAAACAACCATTAATTTCTTCATTCTACATATTAATAAACTAAAGAATAAAGAAAATCTTGCTTCTTTTTCTCAAATCAAAATCACAGGCTGACACATTCAGCACTTTGGCTTTTTAAAAAGGAAATTGAACTGAAAGAATAACAAAAATGTCTGGAGACGTTTCCTGAAGTCAGGCCGCTTTTTAGCCTCCGACAGCAAAAAAAGATATGACCTTGATGGAGAAAAAAAAAAACAACTAGGGCAACTTCTCATGAACTGAAAAATCTCGAGGCATGAACGAGCTCAACTCTCAAGTCACGCCTTTTGATGGAACAAATTGAACTTACAGGAGTTATGGCAGTCGCTAGGATATGACAAAACTGTTGGAACAATAGCCAATAGGATGACATAGTCCTCCATCTTTAGTCTCCCCAAAACTGCCCCTTTCACTTGCACAGTCTCTTCTACTTTTCTATCTGCCGTCCGTCCATCTGTCTATCCGTCTTCGATTCTTTGGGATTCTTCGACTTCCTGTCCTACATGGGAGGGTTTCAGGAGGGAATCATGCCCTTGTTCCTCTTGCGGTCGGCCATGTTGCGGCGGTTGTGATTGGCCCCACGGCCCTTGCTGGCCTCCTTCTTGCGGCGATCCTGGGCAGTCTCCTGGGTCTGCCCCTGGCCCTTGGGCCTGCCCACCACGCTGCCCGCTGGCTCGGGACGATAGCTGCGGCACAGAGCAGAGACGGGCGTGTGGGAGTTTAGAACCAATGTTTGAGACCCAGTTGTGTGTGTGTGTGCATTTGTGATTTGATGCTAAATTATGCTAGCATGATTCGTACACATAGATGGAACCGAACCAAACTCTCGCTCACTCTGACAGCAAGAGATGCTAAAGAGAGAGATAGCAACACTTACCCCTTCCTCTGCTGGACAGCTGCCCTCCTGGCCTCCGCCCTCTCTCTCAGCAGGGCCGGGTCCTGGACAAACTGGTCCCTGGGCGCGTGGTTCTGGAGATGGAAAGAAAGAGAAAACATGCTCTTAAAGTTACAACACGCTCTTAAAATAACAACATGCTCCTAAAGTAACAAGGAAAGAAGCACCAACACAGGGATAATTTTAATGCATGTTTTGTTGTGGAAAAAACTTCATACAACACTTAACGTAACTTGACAAAATAAGAGAGTTCGGTAGGATCTGAAGCATGAAAGGACTTTATTTGTACTAGAGAGCAAGCACAAATATAGCCGAGTTGGTTTGACAAAGAACTGATATTCTTGACTCAGACTTCAGGTTATATTGGCTCCCTTTGTGGTTTCCTCCTCCATGCATTAATCACCCAATCACAACAACCTACACATTGTTTACCTATTCAAACCTAAAGATTAGGCTCCTCCCCTGTGGCCCTTTCACAGCTCCACACCAGCTGGGCATACCATTACACTTCTGCAGCACATGTACTTGTGAGATAAAATACTATTACTATACTACTAACTACAAACTAAATCACTGACTTGAGGTATATATAACCAATTATTGGATCGGCTACATTTATTACACATTTTATACCAATCTTGAGTAAAGTAACAACTCAAAGTAAACAAATGTACCTGTAACAAATATGAGTCACCATAAAGATGCGTGGCAACCTGTATGAGCACAATGAAAATCACATCGACCCAATAAATATTCATTCAACCAATTGACTACAATACCACAATTTATGCTTGTAGGATCCCCTCAGAGTATGCAATGATTAAACTTTAAATGTAACGTTAACTAATTAAACATAAGGAAATATAAGTAGACTAGAGACAAAGAGACTAGAGTGTGTGACTGCAAGTGACTCTTCCCAGGTCTACTTTTACGACAGAGTTGTCAGTTGACCCCCCTCTGACTGGGAGACAAAAAGGGGTAAAGATGTGTGTTTAGACTCATTGGGTGCTTGCATTATCTTGCTGTGTAATTGACAACTGCAGGGGGCCGTATGATCAACATAATAAACAAGTTTCATCCTAGTGTTGGCAGGATGCTTACGTGAGTGTCTAGGTGATCCCCCTGACCTGTGACTCTGTTCTGTTCCTCTCAGGGCAACCCTGAGAATCTAACTATATTGGGGGCACTAAACATCTGAGGTTTATTTATATAAGAGTTTCCCATCTGTGATTCTCTGTATTTCTCCACACTTATTAGATTCATATAGCATAATGGCAAGATAATAATTATGTATCATCATTAAATGTAAGGGTACATTTCTCAGGGTATATTTTCCCACAGTTTCTGGTACGTTACCTCCACAGTCCTGGCGTCTTCCTCTTCATCTTCCTCTTGCTCAAACTGTGGTTTGTTTCCGGTCCTCAGTACCAGTGGGATGGTGAAAGGCCTGCAGGGAGAAAAAGACTTGAGGTCAAGTGTTGCCTCACCTAAACAACACTTTCAAAAGCTTAAGACTCCATTATGTGCATCAGTCTCCCCCTTTCGCCAGTCTACCCCTTTCGCCAGTCTACCCCGTCTAAGTCTACCTCTGTCTCAGTCTGCTGTTAAATATACACAGCCTAGTAGCCTAGCAACCACCTTCTCCATGCACCAGGTAGACACCAGGCCAGTGCTCTAGCTCTAGCCCCCCGCCCCCCCCCCCAACCCCCTCGTCCCCCAGGCCCTACCTCCGGCTCAGCAGACTGTCTCCATCCAGGTCGTTGGCCCCCACTTGGTTGACGTCGTAGGTGTCGTCGTACTCGTCGTCGTAGTCCCCGTCTAGGGTGTAGGCGGCGCCCGGCTCCACCATGACCTCATCCACCACCGTCTCGTAGGCCCGGTAGCGCTCCCGCTGCTCCTCGATGTGTTGTTTGTCGCCGAGGATCTCCTGCGCACTCTCGCCTTTCCTAAAAAAAAATGTTAGTTACATTGTTAGTGAGTCATACATTCCTGTTTACAATGGCAACCTGGCAAGAACACAAAAACAAAGCGGCTCGGGGGCTCAACCCACTAGCCAGGCGATGCACCTCGTAGCGATCAGCTTCCATTCCAACCTGTGATCCTATGCTGCATGTCATTTCCTCTCTCTTTCAACCCACTTTCCTGTCTCTCTTCACGCTCCTGTCCACACAAATGCATCAAAATCCCATGGAGAATACAAAAACACAGTAATGCATAGAAAACATGTATCACACTGACAAGGCATGATAGGGATATCAATAGGGGGTAAGTGAAGTGTCTTTGCTATCGTTAGTCCTGTTATGTTCAGAATGTCAAAGAGGATGAGTGAATCTTCTGCTGTGTGTGTGTGTGTGTGAGAGATGTTCTGCAAATAATTATTTTTTTCCGCAGGATTGAATTATTAAAAGGTATTTTTTTCCCCCAAACACTTCAGGGAAATCCAATTAGTGGTGGCTTCAGCGAAAAAGCCATCATAGCCTTTAAAAACAAAGGGCTCAGTTTCTGTCAACAGAGACATTTATTTGTGAAACCAGTGATATAATCAGCTGAAAGTGTTTTGTGTTTCTGAGAGAACTGGCCATATCAAACCATGTAGGAGTCACACTCACAAGCCTGAGGCTATAAAAATGTGTTATATAGCCTCATAAGCCAAAGTATGTAATTCTGCTTAAATCATAACGTAACATAAATCAAATCATCTTTGTACAAAACAACTATCTTTGTTTATTTTTACATCGATAGAAAACAAGGAGTGTTCCAGTACTTCCATTACTAATGTTAATGAACATTTAAGCTTACTTATTTAAGAATATTTATGCTTACTACTTAACTTATTTGCATCATGTGGAAAGTATGAAGATACCTGGGGTGGAGAAGATGCAAAGAAATATAGACACATAGATCCCCACGGCCCACAGCCGACCTGTAGGCGTCCTTAAGCAAGATAACGGCTGACCTCAGATACAGCAGTACTATGTTATATGGATGAACGAAGCTTTCAGAAGGGGATTTTAATAAGTGTATTTCTACAGTGGCCAGTCTACACAGTGTTGATTTTAAGCTTTTACAGACAGACACTTTTTCTAAGAATGTCGGTGTCCGGACAGGATATTTTAGCTTGTCCTCCCCATGGTCTTGCTTCTTGGGAAACAATTACTGAGTTACAGACCCACGTGTCAGTCATTAAGTCACGACCCAAAGATAAAAAAATGTATTTACCAATATTGCAGTTATCGACAATGCCTTCATGTACTGTTAAAAACATGGAGCGAACAAAAAGCTGCAACAATTGGGGCTAAACTCAATGAAATAGTAAGCCATTGAAACATGAATTAACAGCTTCTTTCTAAAGATTACGGTTTGGCATATGCTCCGCGGCACACTCAAAGCGCCCTCGTGACCACGACCCACCAGTTGAGAACCATTGCACTAAATGACCAAATAGTAAACTGGTAAAATATGCGTCCGAAAAGGAAGAAGTCCTCCTCACCTCCTGCCCTTCCAGATGCGGGACATGTCCACCTGGTCCCTGTGGAACACGTCAAACTCGTCGTCGTCGAACACATTGGACCTGTTGCTCAGTACAGCCGGGAGGTCCTCCTTCGGGGGTCTGCGGAGGACACAAGGGGGAGTCCTGTCTTAGTGACTGACTACTACTGTATAGGATTTCATTAAGACGTCAAATGTCTTCGGTAAGATGAAACATTTCTGGTGTTAACGGCAGCGAAAAAGGACAAAAGTGCCAATCAAATGAGAGTATAAGAAAACAAATAATGGGAATACAAATACAATAAAGATACACAATAAGTCTATTGTATTACATGTGATTGCATGGTCATCAAATAATCGTTTACATGTGCATAAGGGTGCGACAAATGTGAAAGTCCAACTGTGACATAATTAAATAATACTAATTAAAGTGGGGTGGGTCTGCAATGCAGTCTGAATGTGTTCATATCAATCTGCCTAAAAGTCATTTTCTAATAGGGCTTGTACATCAGAATGCATCATTTATTGTTGCCAATGCTCCGACATATTGAGAGGACTCAAGAGAGTTGCAGTACTGTAAAATCCTAAATCAATGTAAATATACCGTAACCTAGGCTAATGAAAGGCTAATTTGTTTTGCCGCGTCTCGCATGAGAAGCACTGTGGCAGTTTCGAACACAACTTCTCCCCATAACGACAAATCGTTTCACAATTAATGACTAAACAATGACCAAAAATCCATTACGCCTACTACCAACACAACGCCTAACATCCCAATGCTCCTACGCTACGAAAATGGAGGCTGTCATTGCGCTGTGATGTGGCGATGTACAAGCCCTATAAGCACCCCATTCATATGACCCATCACTAAAGCTACATGAGTAGCCCAGTGTTCACCGACAGGAAGACCCCTTCATAGCGTTGTAAACACCACACTAGACACGGTCTACACTTCCCTTTGAGGGGCTTGAAGCAGACCACACAATTGAGACGCTCGGGGACCCAAGAGCATGCAATTCATAAAGCTCTCAATAACAAAAATATCCTGGGATTTAGAAGTGGTCATTTTATCGACTGATCTCCTTCTCTGTCTGTACGCTATAATGATGGGTCTGTCTGTAGCACGATTGCACTGAATTGCTGCTGCCCATCTTGGTCAGAATGCTCTTGGAAACGAGATTATTAATCTCAACCAGCCTTTCCTGGTTAAATAAATGTTAAATCAATAAAACAATTGAATAATAATATTTCGATCCAAACCTCAATTGTTCTGAGTGCATGTTTTCTTACATACAGCATCAGACTTTCTCTTGACAATTCAGGGGAAATTCAGGATAGAAGAACGGTGTGTTTATAATTTCTATAGAAATGTGTACTGTCTATTCTGTGTGCTGGTGAACAAACACTACAGTGTGCAGTGTGGCATTACCTGGGCATGGCCCGGTCCAGCGTGTCCAGGCGGGGGGCCAGTTGCTGCTCCAGGATGTTGTGGATGACCAGCTCGGGGCTGTAGTCATACTCCTGGAGACAGGCCAGCAGGAAGCCCTCCCCCAGGTCTGGAAGCAGCTCTTTGATGGAGGATAGCAGGGACTCTAGCTCCCCCACACTCAGTGAACACACAGCGCCCTACACACACACACACACACACACACACACACACACACACACACACACACACACACACACACACACACACACACACACACACACACACACACACACACACACACACACACACACACACAGTTAAACTCTTTGATGCGCGAGTATGCATGGATATGCTGCATTGATTAATTAGCATTAAGATGGATAATGGTAATACATTTCAGAACATAGGGGAAAGAAATACTATTATAAATAATAAGTCACATTAAAACATTCAAAAAGCCTACAAATTACGTAGCAGATAATTTGACAGAGAGGTGAGGACGCAGAGCGGTTTTAAAAAGGTGAGTTTAGAAGATGTGTATGTTTGCACTGGGCTGATATCTCCCCCTAGTGGCAGTACATGTATATTGCACACGTGTACATTGTGGACATGAAGTAACCGATTCGCATTAACAATGATGGTCTAGAAACATAGTGACCTATTCTTGCTTAGACAGTGAATGCAAATATGGGTGCAATGTCGTCAACAACACCAATGAAAACAATACTTAAGCTAACAGTAAGCTACTTAAGCAAAGAAAACAGTACTTAAATTAATAATCTCAAGATTTTCATGTAAATAAATGTCTGTTGGGTCACCATCTATCGCCGAATGAGGTAACACAATGGTGATTGCGCCTATGGCCCACTGATGAAAGCCCTTGCATTTTGCAGTATTATGAATGTTACCAACTGGGTTGACACACCTGCAATTACCGCTTATCCCCATAGGCGTCGCCAAAGAGAACGAAACAGAAATCCTTGATTGCAACTTTAAGGCAAGTCAATACTTACGTTATTTCCTTTATGGGGCATATAAAGTGGGGCTTCGGCTCCCCTGGGTGACTCCCCACCCTCCCCCGACTCCCTCTGCCCCAGGGGGGAGGCACGGCCACCCACTGCCCCCCCCTGGGCTGCTGGGAGGGCTTTAGTCTGCAGGTGGCCTTGTGGTCTCCTCCTGCCCACACTGTCCCAGGCACTCTGCACCCCTTGGAGCAGGTAGGACGTCCGTGTCTCATCTCTGAAGCCAGACGGGACAGAGCACAAACCTTCAGCGGCACCACATCACCCCCATACTGGCCTGACTTCATTCACTCCCAGTCAAATTTACAAAGCAATATTTTATATTATTAATACAATCCTACATTCCATGTGTGTACTACAATTATGTGTGCAATCATCCTGTGCAATTATCCATCATGGTTATATCTGTATAAGTGAAAGATGTATAGTGTATATAGTTTTTATCTTCATCTTATTATTTTTAATTGTTTTTTTAATTCATTTATCACTCTTTTCCTCTACTTTTGACTCTTAACTACTGTAACAAGTGAATTCCCCTGGTGTGGGATTAATTAAGTTCATCTTATCCCTATTTTTTTCACCCTGCCATTTCAGTCAAACGGAGACTATTTTGCCTTCTACCCATCATCTGTCCATTGTATTTTAAGCTGCAACTTGGGAGTGTTTATTTACCTATGTGGTACAGCCCTTCGGTCAACCCTGGCTGTTTTTAGATGTGCTTTATAAATACATTGACAAGACTACTGGGGTTCTGCAGTTGCAGCAGCGTCCAATGATGTGGACAATTGTGAGAGTCCAAAAGGAGTCGAGCATCCATTTAAGCCACAGTCACTATGTGTACTAGGCCACTCAGGGAACATGTACAACGCATGTGGTTGCCAATGATGAGTCTGATTGGCTCAAATTGGGCCAAGTGACTCACTTGATGAAATACTTTGTGTGTTAATAAGGTAAATACCAGTAAATTTAGTTACGTTGAATCAGCTGGCACTTATCTAAGCCAATCTAGCCTTGAAGCAATCGGCTTTGTAATAGGTAAATATAGACCATACATTTGGTTAATCTTGTCCAGCAGTTAGGGTGCGCTGAAAGGTACTGGTTACTGGTACAATCCCTAATGTCTGTCTACCTGTGTGGGCATCCTCAAGCAAGAGGCCTAACCGCTACCTGCTCATTAATGAAAATCCCTGCTTGGGATAAAAGCTTCTGCTAATGGACTAAATAGTGAATAGTAATATGATGTACATGAGAGGCAGAGCCTGCTGCAGTAGGCTGATGTCCTCGGCGATGGGGAACTGTTCGTCGTAGTCCGACAGGAACCTGGAAAGGAAAACACAACATGCATTACTACATTATTGTTTGCATATACGAACACACAGGCAGACACTCACACATTATTGAACTATTTAACAGCAACGTTCTTTAAACTATATTTATTATATTTGTTATTGTTTTTTTATAGCATTACAAACCAACACAGATCTAAAAGTATTTGCTTATAAATATAATTTCTCTATAGTGTTACACCTACCTTTTTTCAGGGAGAAATGATGTGAAATGTTGTAGGAGTTCCTCTGCGAATGTTTGGATATTTTCCCCTCTGAAAAACAGCAGCCATGTTGACGTGTTCACCACCCACAGGATAACTCAACAATCCCATGAGACCACACATGACATTATTTTGGACCACTAATATTCCCTAGGCAGAAGATTATTTATCATGCGTTAAGAACTTCAATATGTATTGTGATTTTTAAGTATTGCGATTCTACAAGTATTGTAATTTGATATTATGATTTATTGCGATTTATGTTATGTTTTGAACACTAGTATACCATGGTAAAAAGTCGAATCATCCACTTTTAGAGACTGTATATCATGACTGTATATCATAATAAAATAAAATAGTTTTTTTTTTTAAACCACGCTACTTAAGTGGATTTTTTATCCCACCATTACTAAGCATAACATAATAGTGTTGAGCTCACCCCTCCAGGATGGGCTGTAGGCAGGACTGCTGCAGCAGCAAGTGGGCCACCTCCACCATCCTCTTACAGGAGTGGCACATCCTCTTCCACAAGTCCTCCTTAAGGCTACGGTTGGGGGGGGGGGGGGGGGGGGGGGGTTAGAGAAGCACCGTGTCAGTACACTGCAGGACAGCATGCAGACACCATCTGAGTACACATACACACACTTACACACACTTACACACACACACACACTATGGGGGGTGAGAAGGGTCACGGGGGACTAGACACACGTACATACATTTGTGTGATTATTGACTAAAAGTCCCACATGTGTGTACGTTAGGGTGACCAGACGTCCTAAGAAATTCGGGACAGTCCCGAAATCTAAGCGTTTGTCCCGAATCCCGAATCCAGCCCTAATTGTCCCGAAAATGATACTCAAGCAGAATACCGAGTAGTTATTTTCTGATAAACATTAAAAACTGTCCATACTCAGTCCGTAGAGAGGTTGAGTCGACTCGCACCCCCCCCCCCCCCCCCATCGACAATCGCGCAGCCCCCCCCCCCCTGTCGACAATCGCGCAGCCCCCCCCCCCCTGTCGACAATCGCGCAGCCCCCCCCCCCCTGTCGACAATCGCGCACCCACCCCCCCAGAATTTTGTTCCCAGTCCATCACTGCCTACACCCCCCCCCCCCCCCCAACAAAAAAAAAAAAGTCCTGAATTTCAGCCAATCTCATCTGGTCACCCTAGTGTACGTACATCTGCGTGTGATGAGTACAACTCAGCATGCAGACTGCACGTTCGTGTGCACGTGTGACTCCGAAACACGCGCGTGCGTGTGTGTGTACGTACGTCTGCGTGCGCATTTTGCATCATGCACACGCGCATTCTGCATCATGCACATGCACACGCGCGTGCGCACGTGTATCATTATTGTTGTTTTATCTGTTTTTGTCATTTAGTCTATTATTAATCGTTTTTTGTTTTAGCTGTATTGTCATTCATGTTGTTTTATTTTCATTTTTATTTTTCTAATCCATTCAGGCGCTCCTCTGTGTTATAGGAACATGAATGACAATATAGCTAAAACAAAAAACGATTAACAATAGACTCATATTATTAGCCTATAATTATGAATAGGCCTATTATTATCCTAGTTTCATTGATTGATTACCTGGAAACGTCTATCTAGTCCATAAACCGATAAAACAACAATAATGATACAAGTGCGCACACGCGTGTGCATGTGCATGATGCAGAATGCGCACGCAGATATACGGACACACGTGTGCGCGTGTTTAGGAGTCACACGTGCGCACGAACGTGCGGTCTGCATGCTGAGTTGTACTCATCACAGGCAGACGTACGTACGTGCACACGTGGGACTTTTAGTAAAAAAAACACACAAACGTATGTACGCATGTCTAGTCCCCCGTGACCCTTCTCACACACACACACACACACACACACCTTCCCTGAGCTAGGACTGGGCAATGTATCGATATTATGATATGAGACTAAATAATGTCTTACATTTTGGTTATCGCAATATCAGGCATACAGGTAAGTGTTGTCTTTTCCTGGTTTTAAGTTTCCTGGTGATCAAGTTTAGAACATTCATGTTTTTGAGCTGGTGTTTTTTAAAATTTCAAACCAACAAGGGGGGGGGGGTGGGGGGGGGGGGGGGGAAATCCCCCCAAAAAATTATTTCAAACCAATAAGGGTGGGAAAAAAATCCACGCCTTGTTTATAATATGCAAAGTCATTGGGGGTCAGTGGCGGCCTAAAGGTTAGAGAAGCGGGTTTGTGACCAGAAGGTTGCCGGTTAATTCCCCAAGGCTGGCAGGAAAAAATTTGGGCAGGGGAAGTAAATGAATAAGACTCTCCCCTCCCTCCCCCCCACCATTGGAAGTGCCCCTTCAGCAAGGCACCTTACACCCAACTGCTCCAATGGAGCTGCTCAGGGGCAGGGGCTCAAGACTGTGGTTTTATTGGGCAGTTCCAAGGTGTGACTGTTGAGGAACTGTGAGTGTGAAGCACGGTGTTGCTGAAAAAGAGAATCTGTGCTCAGGGAACCTACCGTAGGCAAATACATTTAAAAAAGAGGCAGGTACTCGTGTGCAAGTGCCTTGGCCAAACGCAATCATATATACAAAAAAATTTGAATACACACATCCCTTACCCTTTGTCTGTAAAGTTCCTCTTTCTCACCGCCTTCTCCATGTCCGGAACAGCAGACTCATAAAATGAGACCAGTCTGTATTGTCATGAGGAGAACAGGAGAGAAGACTTGATTAACAACAGGTTATCTACAGGTTTCAACCAGTTCACCTCAAGACTTTTTAATACAATCAATTTCACAGCCCAGCGGTGTATAGGTAAATGACAGTCCCCATCCTGGAATTGTTTTATAAGTATACAAATGTATTGACATGTGCAATATAGCGCATGATGTTCACGCCAGTGCAGTGGTCAACACAGCTTGTGCACGCCACAGGATAAATATCTATTTCCTGGAAAAATCATACGTTTATTGGTCTGAGGTTTATTATTTTTCATCTCCAGACAGTTGCAAAAAATACTTAAGACTTATGCAAATTATATTTTTAATGCCTTTAATAGACATTGAATTTAATACCTCTGCGGATACCCTGACTCTGTAATGGACAGGGGTTGGATGGGCAGCTGATGGACCGGGCCTACCTGCTGAGGAAGCCGTGGGACTGGAAGGTGGAGCAGGCGGGGGGGTAGATGTCCAGGAAGGCATGGATGGTGGTGGTGGAGTCACACAGGTACAGAACCAGGTCTACCAGGTCCTGAGAGAGAGACACACACACACACACACGCGCACACGTCATTTGGTCTTGCATTACCGAGAGTGCATACAACAGTTTTAAGCATTCCGATTGGCCGCCAGTAGGAAACAAACTACTTTCCCTGGTAGTGTTGATTCTACCGTAGCTATACGAGCGAGCGAGTGAGTGAATGAGCAAGCGAGTGATTGAATGAGCGAGTGAGTGAGTGCGTGCGTGTAAGCGAATGAGCGTAAGTAAGTGAGTGAGCGAGCGAGTGAGTGAGTGAGCGTATGAGCGAGAGAGTGAGTACCTGCTGGCTCATGGTCATGGCGGTGGGTCGACCGTTAGCGTTCAGCTTCAGGGGCTCCATGGCACCGGCTCCTTCACACTGAAGACCACACTTGTCCAAGATGGTGTCAAACACCTCCAGATCAACAGAGAGACGTTACGTTAAGGCTGGGCAATAATTCAATATTATTATGTCGTCTTTGAATGGTATTGTATCATTATGAAATGAAGATATCTACTTATCACGTCGCAAGGTTTATAGCTTAAATTCATTACCATAAGTAGATATGCCCTTAAATGATCAAAATATGAGGTTTGAAACTTTGAAGTATATGGGAATTTATAGTGTGGTAAACGACTAGCAATGTCTCAGTTAAGCTTTTTAGATGATACTTATCGATATCATGTAAAATTCCCCATGATTATTGTGAGAATACATTTTCCCCATATCGCCCAACCCTACGTTACGCATCTCAGATGCAAATAAACCTGTGACAGTGCTTCAGTATTTCCCATCGTCTGGACAAAAAAAAGACAGCACTCTTTCTCTCACTCACTCACAATGTTGAAATGGCCAGCAGTTATCCAGTTGAGTTGGACTTACTTGCAGTACCGAAGGCACCGTCTCATCCAGGTCACTGTAGTAGCCAGGCTGCTGCGTGAAGATGTTTCCTAAAATATTATAAACAAAATATATTTATAAAAGTGACTCATCATGTAATCATCAAAATGGTTGAAGAAAATGGTTGAAGAAAAAACATGGCTCTTAATGATTTAGAAGGACCACTATGGAAGACTCAAAGTTAGATTTTGCAATTGGTTGCAGTCTCGAGTGAATCCAGAGCTTGTTTGCCCTTTAACAAGCAGGATAAAGAATATCTTGGCCAGGCAGATGAGGACATAGCAGATAATATTGTTATGTCAACACATCTCTACAGACACTTTGGGGTCCATTTACAGTCCGACAGTCCGATCAATAAAACTGGCACCGTGGAAGATTTTAATGATTGCCCGGATGTCTGGCATATTTCATGTTGAAATGTGAAAGTGCCAACGTCAACAGCCTACCTATCATCTTATGCAACAGCTGGGTGTTGCCCTTCCCGAAGAGCACACACAGGTCGAGGATCTTGGGAATGTCGAACAGAAAGTTTTCATAGATGATCTCACCGAAAACAGTTGGGGTCAAGAAGTTCTCCTGGGAGAGGAAGTGAGAAAATCACACACTGGAAAGACACCGCGAGTTACTCAGACTAGATGACACAACAATAATACAGATGATGCATTACACATCACGAATATGACTCCCTCGCTCAGTCTGGCGAGGATGGAGCAAAATATGTTGCCAAATCACAACCAACAGTGTGAACAATCTGAACTTGTGCCTCACTGATGAATCCTAAACACCAAAACGGATGGATTCTACAGATGTACAGAATATAAATAATCTAAGTCAGAAACACAGTCACATACAGTCCAGAAACCAGAACATTTATCTTCTTTTTTTTAATTCTTTGCTACATTTCTCCCATTGTTTTGCTCTCATTTCCTTTCAACCCATTAACCCAACATGCTCAACATGTTCTCTGGGTTGTTACCAGCAGCGCAGACCAAGCCCAGTTATAACTGCCCCCCCCCCCCCCCCTCCCATCAGCATCATACCCATGTGCTTCATACCCATACGGAGCCCTGGGCGGTCTCTACCTTGGACTCTTTGTGTGTGGCCATACGGAGGAAGGTCATGAAGACGGCCCGGTGGATGCAGCGCTGCACGTCTGCCACGGCTGGAGAGCAAGGCAGCCCCGCGGGGTCCAGGCCACGGGAGGCGTGGCACAGGTACGAGTCCAGACACTTTTGCAGCGTCTCGTCGAACACGACCTAGCAACCCAGCAGGGGAAGGAGGATGAGGACGATGTCTAATAGGATAGGTGTTATTTTTAGGTATTTGAGGATCACGTTTATCATGCACAATTCAAGTACAAGCTCAGTTCAACAGTCTCTCTAGTCTGAATATGTTTGTCTTAATCCAAAATGATTATGAAACTGAAATGAACATATCATTCACAACATATAATTTAACATGTCTCAGTTTGCAAGAGAAGGACTGACATCTACTTTTGAGATATGTCACCGTATCCATATTACGTTTTTTTTCTTTGACTTGTATTATTTGCAGTGATTTTTGTATCCTAAAATGAAATAATGGTCACAGCATTGATCACCGATTGAAAGAAATAATGCGACTCCCCAAACACCCTTCTCTAACTCATAGCCATGACAACGCAGGACGGACCTGGCACCAGAACTTGTCATGGGGTAATGCCAAAAGCCACTCCAGGTCTTCAGTGATGAACTTGGCATGTTCCAGGAACTCCTCCACCTGAGCAGGTGAGCCGTCCTCGGGGGGAGGTCTGTAGGGCACAAAACACCGCTCTTCCTTCCTGTCTGGATGCTAGTGGAGGAAATGTACAGCATTAGTATATTAGTATACTCCATTAATGTTACTGACAGAGTTGGTGGTACGCTGCACGACATTACGTTGGAGAAGGCAGTGGTGTTTTGTTTAAGTGGCGAGGCTTAAAGGATAACTTCAGGATTTTTCAACCTGGAACCTATTATTTTGGGTCTCAGGGACTAATGCAGACAACAATTTTTGCAATCGGTGCAGTTTTGAGCAAGAGGGCTTCAGCCATCAGCCGCGAAAAAAGGCAGTAATGTAAAACATTAGCACCCTGTCAATGTCCTCTAAAAGTGCTTGATTTATCAGTGCGTGTTTGACAACATTATGGAAAGGATCCCTACAGAGAAATAAAACATTTGTTGTTACCTTTTGCTCGATCCAGTGTCTGTTATTGTGTCTAACCAAGTCTCGCCAAGGAGAAGTCTCGCTGTGACCACTCCTCAGCGAGACGCCCTCTCGCTCAACACTGACGTTTTGCAAAAATGGTTGTCCGCATGAGTCCCCAAGACTCAAAATGATGAGGAAAATAGGGTCCAAGTTAATAACCAGAAATAGAAGCATGCCTCAAGTCCTTCCATTTAAAATGCCCAGGCCATTGCATTATTACTCTGCCAGGAGGACCTAAGCAACACACACACACACACACACACACACACACACACACACACACACACACACACACACACACACACACACACACACACACACACACACACACACACACACACACACACACACACACACACACACACACGATGACTCACCAGAGCAGGCAAGGTTCGGTCTTTTCCGACCGCGCTCGGTTCGGTCACCTGTTGTTCATCCAGCGGTACTATGGCACAGGCCATGATCCCTCTCTCTAGTCGCTTCTGTAACGAAAACACAAAAACAATGGTATAACCATTATTAAACTAATAAGACTAAACACCTCACAGTTGTTGTGCCTCCTGAACCAGTGCTACCAAACCCACAGCTAGCCCCCCAAAACAGGAGAGGTTGTGTTTTTCTCATCAGATGAAGAAACATCAGCCAACTATTTAGTTAAACGTTAGCCTGCCTGTCATAAACCAATGAACCAAGCCTTCAAATGTTTAATGTTGACCCTAAACTGAACTATGATTAAACACCCAAGCCAACATGGACATAAGGATTCAACTAAAAACACAACATATTTTTTTGTGTGTGACCAAAATCGTATGTATGTATGATTATGAGTGTAGTGTGCGTATTAAAGAGATGAGGACTTTGTGATCAGTAATGACTGCATATGTATTCACGTGGAGACGTTGTTAGGCCGTTCAACTTCACAGCTAGCCACTTCAGAAGTGACAGCGCGTCAATGGGACAGGCTAACGTGGCTAGCCGGCTTGGCGGCTAACACCAAATGCCTCCCTGTTTAAAACAGATAAGACGTTTAATGTACAGAAGTTAAAACTTACCTCTAACTTTCAATATCCACAATATGTCAAAGCCATTGCATTAAATCACACCACAAGCCTGGTCACACTGCTGGTGCTCTCACTCTCATGGGGCTCTCTGAACAGGCCCGGAAGTGGCAGGAGTTATTTAAATGACGCATGCGCAAATACGCACTTCGACTCCTGACGTACGTAGAGCCACCTAGCGGGACGAAAGCGGTACTGCAGCAATACTTCATCGTACCAACAGTCCTTGCGGGATAAGTCATTGTTTAATACGTCGATAATGTATTTATGTAATAGATCCATAATTATCTAATGAAAATAATATTCAACGATCCTTAAAAAAAAACTATAAGCCCTGAATGTTTTGTTTAGGTAGACGTTCATATGATAATCTCACCATTTTACCTATATACTTTTTGACCAGCAAGTGGTCAATATGGAAATCTCTACTGCCAAGGTTTTAGAAATAAACACAATCACAATATTTTCATGGAAAAGGATGTTTATATATAAAACACATTCCCACAACACACAGAAAATGCTGAAGTTTTCTATAAAATATAGATTGGTTATAACATTTTCCACTTAGTCCACATATATGCCATACAATGGCAAGATGTGTTCAATATGTCAAATCATCATTGGTTTTGTTTGAGTAGCCTAATCATCTTTTGACTGTGACATAAAATATTGTAGTCTGGGAATATTTTTTGTATGCATGTACAATGATTTGAGTTAAAGCCATCCCTCAAACTGCATTTGAAAAGTAACAATTCACTGGGAACTTTTGCAATGCATAAACCGTTTGACAAAGATAAACACATAAAACAATGAATACATCATCAATAAGATGAACTTATTTATGTGGACTTCACTTGAGGTAAAAAGCAACAACAAATCATTTATCTTCTGTGCATATATTAAAGCATACAAGTAATGAGAATAAAAATCACATGGCTCAAGCAATAAATTATCCACCATAGACTTCAATACCGTATGGTACACTATTGCAAGGCTTGGAAATGCAATGCCTTAACAGAACAAAACAAATAATGGCTTCCTGTTAATATACATCTACCGCTAAACTATGATGTACATGTTGATTGAAATACTCTAAACAAATCACATAAAATATTGTGCGTCTTAGTATGCTCTAGCTGCATCAGAAAGTTGGGGAACTAGACTTCAAGAAGAATAATCTACACACATGGTCCCACCGTGGCCCCCACATGTGCTCAATCTAACCATTTCCAAACTATTAAGCCCCCCCTTGCCAGACCGCAGTATTGAGTTTAATTAACCCAGTAGATTGACAGGAGTAGCCATTTTTAAATATCAAACATGCTGCATGTATGAGCAAACTGCCAAATGTTGCCATGCCCAACTTAACTCAGCCACAGCAAACTGCCACATATCAAAATACTCCTGTCCCTCAATCGTTTGACATAATGAACAAGTTATTGTGTTGGGCACAACCTACAGAAAAAAAAACCAAGGGACTAGCCAAGCAATTTCGCCAACTACAGAATATGTAGTTCCTATAAGAACTAGACAGATACCAATTCTTATAAGATCGCATTTGCAACATATGCACCCATGTGATTCAGTATACAGTATCTGAACAAAACATTTAAATAGCCTGAAATTCTTATCTTCCTATAGGAAAACAGTATACAAGATGTGTGAGGAAGAGTTCTGCGTCCATTACCTGGAATATAACCAGGGCCATTTCCGGCCCCTGGTTATATTCCTAAGCCACATCCTATACCTACTTCACGCCCACATAGCAAACCCCTTTCTCAATTTTCACTTCCTGGACAGAACCTTAAATGACCTTGGAAGTTGGATGAAAGATCAGTTTATGAAATGTGCTTCATTGATCTAGTGAGCTCAGTATAAAAACTAAAAGCTACCTAGGATCTACTTTTAAAAGGCAAAACTAAAGTCTTAAGCCATCTACAATGGATTTACCTAGACCATAGTATAAAATAGGGATTTACACACAAGATATTTGAAGTCAAGAGGGTGATATGTTACAATGTAGCCCTTCGCCATTCTTCATGGCCTGCCCATATTTGGTCTCTCGACAGATTACAATTTTCTACACAAAACAAAAAGACAAACAAATCCACACACACACACACACACACACACACACACACACACACACACACACACACACACACACACACACACACACACACACACACACACACACACACACACACACAGAGTCTAGTCAGTTCCATGAGCGACACTCAAAATCCCAGCAGTCAATGGTTACCATTTTGGTTCTGAATTAAAAAAAGAAAGACAAAAAAAAAAGGACACTGAATGGGTTCAAGACATCTAGAAAGTAACTGCTATCCCTGCTTGGGAATGTTTATAAGCACAAACGATTATGAATATAAATGCGTATCCTTCCAGTCAAAGTAGGCCTAAGTAGAGAACGAGGAGTTGAAGAAGAGCAGAGAGCCAAAATGGCTGATCAATAGCGTAGTGAATGAAGGACAGTTTCAGCAGGCGGTTGAGTATTGCACATCAGTTCATGTTCAGCATACGGGGCCGTACAGTGGTCACGCTCATGAATAGCTTCTCAAAGTACTTTGGAGAAAAGACTGGAGTTATCTCTAGCCTAGCAGACAGGAGTAGTGCACATAGAGGGGTTAACACACAGAAGAAAGCTAAAGAAACAAAAGAAGGAACAAAAAAACAGGGACAAGGTGCCCTTCACAACTCTCCAGAAATCAGACTGCATATGAACAAGTACTGCAATGGCTGGCTTGTGGTGCGTTCCTGCCGCACGAAAGCCTCACCGAGAGGAATGAGGTAAACCTAGATTTAAAAGAGTGAAAGAACAAGAGGAAAACATTTCAAGCCCATTATGCTATACAGTTTGCACCGACATACAGCTCTTTAAGTCCGGGGTCCAGGTGTCTTATTGACCGTGTGTTTCCAGTGCTAGTCCAGTCTGATCTGGCCAGAGTAGGTGGTGAGGAGAAGCATGATGGCGAAGCCGGTTAGCAGGCCTGCGTTCTGGATGGCGAAGATGACGATGAAGCTGCTGCCTCCGGCCTCCTCCTCCTCCCGACTCACCGCATTCATCTCTGGGAACTGTGACGGAGATGGGGTAACAGAGTAAGAGGGAGAGCACGAGCACAATGCACACAACTCAAAGATGACTCAAAGGGGTTCTGTTCTGCATCGTGATCGTCATACTCATGTGTGCAAACATAGACATACACATCATGCTAACACACTTGACCATCCCTGATGACATTCGGTTATCATGATGAGTATTCTCAAGAGCCCCCCCCCCCCTCACACACATACCCATCAGTCTGAGTATTCTCAAGAAAGACCACACACACACACACAACTAACCATGTCCGCCAAAGCGATGTAGAGGAACATTCCACCAGCCAGGGCAAAGATCCAGTTGGGGGAAAAGCTGTTTCCTGCCAGGATGCCAAAGCCCATCCCCAGGTAGCAGCAGCAAGCAGACAGGAAGTTGAAGAACAGAGCCTGCTGGATGCTCATGCCAGCGTTCAGCAGGATCACAAAATCTCCTGGAGGAAGAGAGGGAGAATGACAGCGAGGTGAAGAGAATACAAGGAGAGATGGAGATGGGCGGGGCATTAGTCAAACTAGATCTAGAATATCTGATCATATTTTGGTTTAAAAAATAAATACAACTCTTACAAATAAGAGTTGGACTTATTCAAGTTGAACGATGTACTGCATGCATATGTATATAGATATGTATAAACAACTATAACGTTATGTATCCATTTCACTTTATTCATTTTCATATTTTGCATTGTGTTTTTGTAGCTGACCCTGTCTATCACACCGATTCATAAACTTCTCTGTTCAACCCAGTGTCAAAAAAATGACCTCCATTACAATTATTAAAAAATAAATCAGGGCTTGTACATCTCAACGTCACATCACATCACAATGACCACCTCCATTTCGGAAGCATAGGCATTGGAATGTTAATTATTATGTTAGTGATTTGTCATTATGGGGAGACATTGTTATTTTTGAAACTGCCACAGCACTTCTCATGCGAGAAAGTTTTCTTTAGCCTATGTTTCTGTATATTGATTTAGGATTTTACAGCACGACAACTCTCTTAAGTCCTCTCAATATGGCGGAGTAAAAAAATCGCATGATGCATTCTGATGTACAAGCCCTATACATCTTTGGCCTTGATGGGTCGACGGGTCGACATGCTGGCGTGCTGACGTGACTCACCGAGCTCGTGGGGGAACTCCTCGCACAAGATGGCCACGGAGGTGCTGATGCCTTGGAACACTGAGGCCGTGAAGGAGGCGCCGATGGCCAGGCCGTCGATGAAGTTGTGCAGGCCGTCGCTCAGCGTGATCATCCAGGCCAGCGTGCCGATGTCAGAGTAGGCCGTCCCCTTCAACCAATAGCAGCCTCCCCTGCTGCTGCTGGGACCTGACCCCGGGCCCGCCTCAGGGTTCTGGGAATCCTGCCACAGCAGGGGGGTGAGAAGACATTTTGTTCATGTTTTCATAAGTCAACCTTGTTGTTATTTTTCATTTTGTTTATTTATTTTCCAACTGCTTTGGCAATATAAATGCTTGGTAGATACAGAGAGAGACAGAGAGAGTAGGGAAGTGAGAGAGTGAGAGTGAGAGTGAGACAGAGACAGAGGGAGAAGAAGAATTGAAGTGGGATAAATTCTATGAAATTTGAGTTGCTCTTCCGACAGGAGTCTATAATATCCTTGATCCTTTTTTTGGATTTGGTGTCCGAGAAGCATAACCCTCTCTCGGACGCAGCCATCAACATTTACCACTGCCCAGACAATTTGGGGTTCACTGGCACTTTAAAAGGCACAATGAGTAGGATTTTTCCTGAAAAACAATGTATAGACTCATACGAAATAATCCCTAGAAGTGTGTGGCAGTGTCTGTATCTTCACAGACCCGGTCCTCTGCCTGCATTTTCTTTTTTTACTTTGTTCGGAATGTTTCTGGGCATCAACCCCCAGACAATGGCGCGCAGGGTGTGAGGCGGGACTCTATAAAGCGTAGCAACCAGGTCCCAGATCGTAACCATGCATCCAAGAGGAAGCTACGACAATGGCGGACACAGAAAAATGAAAATATAGCGACATATTCCTCTAGTGTGATGCACACGGCAAGCCCTTGTGGCCTCCTCACCTGTGGTGTCTGTGCAGAGCGGAGCATGAGCTCTCCCTCCCCGGCATCCGCCTTGTCACCCAGAGCTTCGCCGTTGGCCTGGAGCTTCCCCGGCACACCCTCCACTTCCCCGTTGGATGAGGAGTAACACTCAGAACCGTGGTAGTGGCTGTGGCCGTGCCCATGTTCCTGGGGGAGGGGAAAGACGAAAACAAAAAGAGTTGCCACTGAAAGTTATAGTGAGAGATAAGCTATACGCACGTCGACAGCAGGGTGCTGGGTTAAGGGCAGAGCATGTTTCGAAGGTAGAACCCGCACACGGGATATCATTTAGACTTCTTTATTTATTCATCAAACAATGTTTGACTGCCTTGACGAAGATTCATCATGGATCGAAACGTTGTTTGGTTAATAAATAAAGAAGTCTAAATGATATCTCGGTGTGCGTGTTCCACCTTTAAAACATTGCCACTATGTTGTCTCAAAAAAATAAGTATATATATATTTTTAAAAAAGGGAAGATACTGAGTTCAATAATTAATCATCTGTATAAGACAGGGCCTGTCAATCACTGTCGGCGCCCTGTGGATTAGAGCTGAACAATATGGTAAAAAAACTAGATCATATAGCGATTATTTTGACAGAGATTGGGATATGATTCACTATTAGTGGGAATGATAATGTTTGCATCAGTTTTCATTTTCACTGAAAAAACTTTTGTTGGGGTCTGTACCAAAAAACGTATGTATTCTTACATCCTTCTACTTCATTTATAACGTTGTTATAAATGTATGTTTACAGATTTTACCCTCATTAAAAAATTGCAGCCCCTGCATTTTGGATATTGCACTTGGCCATATTGTGATTTTGATAATATTTCGATGAATTGTTGAGCCCTACTGTGGACAACTCAGTAGTGATGACACAGTAGGGGCGCTGTTGTCCTACGTTCTACAGTGCTGTGGCTGTGTGAAAGAAAACCTAGGGTTGGATATCAACACGTTAACGTTCTCTGTTCAACTCCTTTAACAAATATGCCATTCTGTAATTATTACACAAACACAACCAATGGTGCCACTTTGAAAAGGAAATGTAAATTATATTTATGCAAATATATGATGTACAGTCAGGAGCACCCAAACGTGTATGACTGCTACTGGTAAAAATAATCCTGCACAACCAGACAATCCGCTTGAAAGGGACTCAAAGTTAGTTAGTATAGAGACACAATGTACAAGTAATTACTTGGGAACGCCTCAACATAGATTAACAATAACAATGATGGCAAAATGTACACTTCTTTCAATTCACAACTTCAAAGATGGCAATTTAAAATTTTACATCAAGATAGATTAATTGGAACAATGACTGGTGAAATTGAATAAATCCTATCTGAAGTGAAGTATCCAACTCACCCCGTCTTTTCGTTTAAGCAGGACCTTGAGGACTTTCTCGGTGAAGAAGAACAGGTAGAAGCCCCCGAACACCACCGTGGATTTGGACACATAGAAGTTCACCGCGGGGTCAAAGCCAAATGCCTATCGCACAAAGAGACGCAGTATTGGCCTGACACCACGTGGAAGGGACACTGAAAACAACACAATTCCATCGGCTGAAACCAAAGGTTGCTCCCACCGAATCTGACAGTATTAACTGCATACACTAGGTCCCCAGTGGACTGTTAATTTATTAACATAAATAACACGTTGACTAGGATGAGATGTACTTTATTGATCCCAGTTAGGACAAAAAAAATAATAATAATGTAAGACACTCAGTTTCACTGACTTACACACCTTTAACTGGTGAATTAAATCGAGAGTGAAGTCCATACATTTTTCTTCCATTTACGTTTGTCTGTGGGTTAACAAAGAATAAAAGCTGCCGAGGATGTTTACAATGCAGTCCTTTTCAACCTTCAAATCAGTTTTTTTCCCCCAGCACAGTTGGATTTTTGCAGAAAAAAATAGACCCTGGTTTGAAGGACAACCAGCCTTATCTCTGTAGGCATATGGGCACAGGGACACGTAAACATCTCATGGCTCAAACCATTTTGACAGGAAGTAAAGTAAATCCTCCCTTTGGGGTTATGCTACAGCCAAGCAGGGATGTTGCCAGGATGGATAATTGACCTCTCGATCTGTATTTTAAGCACCATGGTAAGACTATTAGATACATAGTTATATGTCATAGTCATCACATGTGACTTGGCTTGACTGAAGTATAAAAATGTTGGTCAAAGATTAGATACAGCCAATATGCTTACCATTACTGTGAGCATAGAGTCTCTAAGTCAATAAGGTTTTATTACGCAGTTATGATCATCGCAAAATAAAGGCAGATGAAAATTAGGCCAAACTGTGCTTGTAAGAGGGAGTGTAAATGTTTGTGGTCAACAAAGATTTCTCAAGGATCGACTCATTATTCCACAACTCAAACTTGACCTTTTAACACTTAAGACTGAAAATGTTCAAGTGGCTGGGCTTTACGACTGTGCAGATCATGTAAACATATAAAACCAACATAACAATATCCGGTAACACTTTAGATTATGGACCACATATTCACCATTAACTAGTTGCCAAGATCGTAATTTATGTACAACAACTTTCTTACTTACTATCAATAAGCAGTAATTAGGAGGTTATTGAGGGAAAACTCTATTAATGTTAACGGCCTAGTAGTTGTAGAATATGGTCATGCAGAATAATGCATTAATAAGTTCTTTATAATGACTAATAAAGAGCCAATATGCGTGCTTATAAGCAACTAGTTAATGGTGAATATGTGGTCCCTAAACTAAAGTGTTACACAATATCCTACTTACAATAAAATGGAAAAGGTTGTGTGGTGTGTTGTGATGGGATATCCCCAGCCAAATGTAAAGTGTTATTAAATAGCTTCAACACCTTTTGAAAACTTGAAGCAATTGATCACAACGATTGGTCAACTCTTTTCCTTTTGCAGGAACTGCATTCACACTACAGTGTGACATGAGAGGGGTCCTAGACCACTCTACCTCTGGGATGAGTTGGAAGAGGGCGTTGGAGTACAGCGTGCCAATGGCCAGGGCTATGAAGTAGAGCAGAAGTCGCTTGTAAAAGGTTTTCCTCATGAAGGGAACCACGCAGGCACCCACCAGCGAACACAGCGAGATCAGAGTGACGCACAGGAATCCATAACCCCAAACTGACCCCGCCAGCGCACCACCACAGAACCGGAGAGAGAGGGGAGGGGAGGAGGGGGGACATATGACATACAAGAGATGAACAAAAGAAAGGGAAATGAGAGAAAGATGTTGATTAGTCAAAATGTATAAAATGAGGGTTAATATTAAAATAGCTTCTTTTTTTTTTTTAAACACCATGAGTGAACACGTGCATGTCCTAGGAAAGAGTAAGGTGCAATTTAGTGGAATCATGTCGCCAGCCTTTCCGAAATGCCCCCAAGACAAAAAGAGTTAATTCAGATGACTGATTAGGAGTTAATTGGAAGAGCACCCTTTGTGAACAATCAGAGATGGTAATTGGCTGAAAGTCAAACATTTCCTAAAAAAAAGACACACACACACGCACACAGGTACTATTGTACCCAGTATGATAACCTTCATAGCGCTGCGGCATTACAAAGCCAAGCAACTTGTTAACAGCAATAAAAAACCGCCACCGTTCTGCAGGGAGACTCAAACCTGTGGCCTAGATCACTTTGGCAATAAAACTAGACACACAGACACAGACACACACACACACAATTTCCCAGAGTTCACTTGATTAGTAGACACACTTCAGGCAGAAAAGCCAATGAACCGAAAAACCCATTCTTCCAAGGTGCTCATTTAAGCCTGTGAAAGAAAGAAAAATGGAGGGGGGGGGGGGGGGAGAATTGGCCCCTCGAGGTGAATGTGTGCTTTGCTGAGGGAGGGTACACTATTATTACCCGTCATATGAGACTACATTCCCTGAGAAGAGAGAGCGACAGAGCGATACGGAGCCTGTTGGAGCATCCGAACCTTCCCACAGTCAAACGAGTGGAGGGGAGGAAGGGACTGACTGACGGACGGACGGGTGGACGGGTGGCAAACCTCAGGCAGGAGCTGGAACACGGCGGTGGAGTAGAGTGTGCCGATGGACAAAGCGATGAAATATGCGAGGGCGCGGCGCATGTGGCGTGTTGCCATGAGCGGCACGAGCAGGGCCCCGGTGAGGGAGAAGGCACTGACCACGGTCACACTGAGAAAGGAGAAGCCCCACACTGGCTCCCGCAGCATGGGAACAGGGAGCGGTGGATGGGTTGGGGGAGGGAGGGACACATATCAAAACACACAAAAAAAACGTATATGAATATTGTATTGATGTTGTACTACAACGACACTAGAGATCCTTGAATGTCTTCCTTCCAACATTAAAACTAATTATAGCAACAGCAACAATAAAAAGGAATGTCGCAGCCGACAGCAACTGTAATTTATAAAAGAAAAGTGAAGCATTAGAAGAGAGGTTGGTGTCAAATGTGTCCCGCGGTGGTAGAGGTGCCCCTGTTACAGATAGAAGAGGAATGTCATGTTAGGGTAAAAATAGCCCTGTAAAGAGAAAAGGGAGACAGAGAAAGAAAAGGGAAACGTCAACATTTTAAAAGGATCTGTATAGAGACCATCTACCAAAACTTCTGACGAAAAGGCAAAGCAGAGGATTTTGGAACATTTTTCCGTTTCTGTTCAGTTTTCTTGTTAAACTGAGGATGAAACCAAAGTGGGGTTGGCAGTTTGTGCTCTCAGTGGGTTAGAAGCTGTGAAGGCGCTCCTCACTTTGAGAGCTGTTGTTTTGCCAAGTAAAGCAAAGGCTGGGCTCTTTAATCTCTTTGGCTGCACAATCTTCCATCACAAGAACTGTCCGGTTGATGCGGTTCACACACACAGCAAGGGGGCATTTGACAAAAACACATTTCCACGTGTAATCAAGATTTGCACTTGTCATAACAGGATTGTCATTCAAGAAAAACAAAAAAACAGGTGTAACACGATTTTAGTACGATTTTGAAGGTGGCCCGGATCGCACAAATGTAACACATGCAAACGTTTCCTTGAACGTGGAATAAATAATTTGCTAACACTTCCATTCCTCAGGCAACAAAAACAAATATCAAGAGGATCTGGGCCGGGACTTCATAGGACATTTTGTGGGGTGGGAGTCTAAATGCGTTTACAGTGGAGGACAGCCGGGATGACATGAGGAGAGCAGAACAGTCTCACTGAGACAGCTCCTTTTCCTTCCTTTGCATGGATCATCTTTACATGGGAGCACTCACTTTCCTGGACAGAATCTGCTGACTGCGGAGGAACAGCGGGGCCTAATAGATGTTTAGACGGTTTTAGAGGTCAAACGGGGAAATACAATCTCACGCTGTGGCAGACAGGGGCGTTGATGGCCCGGATCTCATTGTCATCATAATGACAACGTCATCTCATATTCGGAGGGGAGGCTGATATCTCTTCTGATGTAATCTGGTCTACATAGTACCTGCCATGGCGGAAGTTTCTTCTGTGAACAATTCTATCTGCAAACATTCAATCAATCACATGAGCAGACACATGAGCAGACAAAACACAACTCTTTCCAACGGTGTTGACAGATTATTTAAAAATACAACAGGTGAAAGAAAGGCATTCCAAAGCTCACCTTCTGTGCCAGTCGGTCTGGGGGCGGGCTCACTGCTAAGCCCCTCCTCCTTTTCCATGCCACAGGCGCCGGCATCCAATTGCTGTAGCATGGTGGGGCAGAACATCTGTAAGCCCAGCCCATCCAGCCGTGACTGCTCAGTGATGTTGTACGCGGCCAACGTGTCTGCCGGTAGGCACTGGAGGTGGGGATCGATACCATCAAACTTTCGGTACATTCATCATCACACAGCATGCAGTGTGGTGATCAACAGATAAATGTCACATGCCGATTCAAGTTTCAGGTCCAATAGTATTCCTCAAACTGGTTTTGTTATCAGATGTTAAAAACAAAACATTTCTGGGCATGAATTTGGAGTCTGAATGCAAAAAGGTTAATCAAGTGTCACAATGCTTAGAGAAAATGATTTCCGTTGAACGTTCATTTCCTGAACTTTTACTTCACTCAATTTCATCATGTGAAGTAAACTGAACAACATTCCACCTTCATCAATATATTCCCCCATACACATTCCTACTACGATACTAAATCCTACCACTTGACTTGTTTCTAAAAGTGTACGACACACACACACACACACACACACACACGCACACGCACACGCACTCCTAATGTAGTTTCCCATCAGCCTATGAGGCAACACACACAAGGCAACACACACCCAGCCACCGTGGGAGTGGCTCTACAGAACAAAGGAATTAACTGTCGTTCTTTAACAAACAATGCCTTTGGATTCCCAACAATGTATTTTTACGTGTGTGGTTAATGTCGTTGTCCAAACAGCACTTCATTAACTTCTTCATATCATATAGCTCAGAGTTCGGTTTCCCTATATGTACTTGACTTGAGGATCACAGTATTTGTGGATCACCAAGTATCTCACTTATTGTCCATCCAAGTCCATTATTCTGCTGCGGTAGCACGGCAATTTGATGGTACTAAATGTGGCATATTTTTCATGACACATCGACTAATTTAAAATGACTCCAACAGATAGTAATTGCCAGGCATATTTCTGCTAGCCATTACAATGTGGCCAGCGCATTAGGCCAGTGCATTAGTGCAGTAGGCTGCAAACCGATTATTTTCTAAGTTGATTAATCTAACAATTATTTAGATTAATTGATTAATAATTTAGTCTAGAAAATGTCATAAATAATAGCAAATCACAAGTTACCAGAGTCCAAATTGATGTCTTAAATTTGCTTGCTTTAACCGAGAAGCATCCAAGAAAAAGTATTAATTTTATAATGAGCCAGGAACCAAACATTTGAATTTCTGAAGCATCAAGCAGCAAATGTTTAGTATTTCTACTTGATAAATGACCTACCGTAAACTAGAGCTTTGATTCTCAGCCTGAACCCGATTGGGCCCGACCCGACCCGCTGGGCTCGGGCCCAAAACTGCTGCCATAATGTCAGGCCCGGGTCCAGCAAAACCACTAAGGTGACGTGTGGTAGTCTACTGCCACATATATATTCTTTGTTGACATAGTTGTCAACAGTGACAAGATATGCGTGGGGTTCGTTAAATGTCGCAAGAGCGAGTTGTTTTTGTAAAGTACGATAGCAACAAAACGGGGAACTGTTGCACTGCTGTAAAAATAAAGTGTGTGTATTATTATTTATTTTTTTAAGCAGAAATTCGTGTTCGGGTCGGGTTTGGGCCCAAAACCGCTGCCGTAATGTCGGGCTCGGGTCGGGCTCGGACAGAATTTTTTCGGGGTTGCGTCGGGCCTGATTTTTTGGGCCTATCAAAGCTAAACCTAAACCTAAACGATTAATTGATTATAAAAAATTGATTCGATTCATTTTCGGTCGATCGACTAATTGATTAATCGACTAATCGTTGCAGGCCTTGAAATCACAAACAAATGTAACCTTGGAGCTGATGGCTTTGGGCGTGGCCACCGGAGGTCTCTCAGTGGCGGCGGCTACAGAGGTGTTGCTGGCATCGTCTCCCTGGTCCTGGCTCAGGTGGGCCAGGAGGGAGCGCAGCTGGGGCACTGTGATGGTAAAGTTGTCCCCGTAGCGCGTCAGCAGCTCCTGCAGGACTTGGGTAGGAGACTGGGCCTGGGTGTGGTGGTCATCCCCCTGGGCCAGCACTTTGACCAGGGGGCACAGCAGCATGATAAGGAGCAACATCAGATGCGGCCGGTGGAGCCTGGTGGTGGTGGTGGGACAGCCATGAATAGGCTGATGGAGCATGGCTTCGTCTCGGGATCTGAGCTCTACAAGGAGAAGGTGGTTGATGAAAAGACTACACGGTCTCTCAGTACAGAAACAGTGCATGAAACTACAGCTTTAGCGACCCATTGTGAACTTGGGACATTTTTGCTATTGAAAAAAAAACATCCACTACAGCTATCGATTATGTTTAGTCAATAATTGAGTTGCAAAATAGGGTTAGCTGAGTTGCAAACAGATTTCTCCTCATCCCAATCCAATTGCATCAGTAATTTCAACAGGACATTATTTGAACCACCCCAATGTCATGCAAACCATATACCTGGCAGTATACATAAGGCTTGTATTATGCTGCCAGAGCATAAAACACAGAACAAACACATTCAATACAAATGTTGGAGTAATACAAAAGGTCAACTGTCAATGCACCGTTAGTCTTCCATAGGAAACAGGTTAGGTTACACCATGTAACCACCCCCAAATCCCCCCATCCCCACCCACACACACACAGACAGAAGACACAGTAGCTCCCCTGTAACACACACTTCAGAGTTAACTACCTAGGCTGCACAAGGAGCATCATTCATTCGTTGATTCGTTTCACTGAAGACCACTCACCTGTCACTTTTAAAGCCTTTGAGCAAATGCTTGTGAAGATGGTGTGCTAGTAGTACGCCCAGAGATGCCTGCAGGTCGCCCTGGTAATAGCAGGGATAGAGTGAGGCTGGACAACAGGCGGGTGATGTAGTAGGGGGTGAAATTAGAGTGCCCACTGCTCAAGCACTCAGCCGGCTGTGGGAGAAGAGAGGACAGATAAGCAAATAGTGCTTAACTCAGTGGTGAGGAAGAAAGGGAACAGGGAAGGAAGATAGCAAAAAAGGCCGTGTTTAACCCAATTATGGCAAATATTCACATTCCAGGATAAACTTCCAAAGCTAGCATAGACGCCCAGTTTTCCAAACCACACATTGCTTAGCAGCGTGAACATTCCTTGTTACTTGCATTGCTGCTGCATACAGTAAAAGGCCTTTGAACTATCCAGGGGTGGAATTAGGTTGGTGCTATACTGCAGCATGCAAACACTGAAACACTTGGATAGCGATGGGGTTCCTGGCAAAGGCTTTTGAAGGAGAGGTGCGCTCATTCTTGGCTCATTTGCATCCCTAGACTGCAACCGAAACACTCTTCTATACCGACTAATGTCAAACCTGTAAGGGTCCGGGGGGGGGGGGGAACATTATTTTCACTTGTCTCTACTCGGACATTTCCCCTGTTGAGTCAATATTAGAATAAACTAGCTTCATCTAGAATAACCTCAATTCTGATTTGACACACCAACAAAAAATTAGCTTTGATGAAAGCCAATTTAATATTTCACAATTTGGTACACTCACCTAGATAAGACTTCCCCTTGGCCTTCAGAAAACCCCAAATTATTTGCAGATTCAACAAGGTGCTGGACACATTTCTTGTGCATTTTGGTTTCCATGTCCCGTTCTACTTCATCTCAGACATGTACTATTGTTGGATGGAGATCTGAGGACTGTGCAGTCTTCTGGAGTGCACTGATGTCATCACCGTGTCTGTGGGACAAGTGAGAGGGATATTGTGTGAGCTTTTTCATATTACTGTGCATTGCTGATGAAAGTAGCCTGTGGAAAATGTGTCCATGAAGGAATGGCCCTGCCAGTTACAAGCCACAGGTATGGTGCATAATTCATACAACATACAAGAAAGTTTGAAATTATTTAAATGAAGCTTGAGTTACACAAATTAGCACACTTTTGTCCACTAAGGCTATATAGGTGGAGAAGAGAGAGACAGACACGTAAGTGTAAATCATATAGACAGCTTAGCCGTTAGAAAGTTACAAGCAACCTTTGTAGCAGGGGTTTGTTCTCTTTTCTATCTCAAAACCGCGCCAACCTGGCAATAACCATGTCTTGAAATGACTACTAAATATACGCACACACAGACAGCCTTCCAACACAAAAACTCACAAAACAACTCAAATTTGCAGACAGACAAAAACTCTGACTGGTCTATAATAGGCCACCGCCTTAAAACAGGCTGGGAGCAGGAGCGCGAGGAGGTTAGCGTGGTCAAACCAAATCCTTTCTTCAGTTAACCCCTAAAGTGAAATGTGAAATAAATACTCTGCAAACATTTGACTGGGTGAACGCATCAGGGCACACTGGTCTTAGTACACACTAGGATAACAGCACTGACATGTCACCTTGCCATGCAACCTTGTGTGTGCGTGTGCGTGTGCGTGTGTGTACATAAGAGCTGGTACACCTCTAGCTGTAAGTAATCTGCAGCAGGTACATGAGGGTGTGTAACAAACATGGCGTTGGAGTTACAGGTCATTCCTAATCTTCACGTATTTGTAGAATTAATGGAAGAGGTTGTTGACATATTTTGAAAGAGATGGGCAAACCATTCTCGGCTGGCCGTCCTCGACCTCCTTCTTTTAGATAGAGACAGCGAGGCCATAGCAAAAAGGGAACACTCTCAAGCAGTAGGCACTGTCCGATAGCGAGGTTCATAGTGAATATTATAGTGAAGTTTAGCCTTGAAATAGGCCTAGTCGTATGTTTGTATAGATTGTGTGTATACTCTTCTATCGCCTCAAACTGCAGTATAAACAAGTATGTTTCCTTCAGAGAAAAAAAAACAATTAACTTCTGTATAACTTTGTTCTTCATAAACGTACATGAAAATATGAGCCTACACTTGCAGTGCACACACACACACACACACACACACACACACACACACACACACACACACACACACACACACACACACACACACACACACACACACACACACACACACACACACACACACGTAGTTTCTCTTGTCATCACCTTCATAGGCTGACTTTGCAGAAAACTCCTTAGGGCACGTCACATGTGAAATCCAACATATCCACGTGTTTTTCTGTTTCACAAGAAGGCAATCAAGAGACGTTTGAGGGTTGCTTTTTCATATAAAACAAATCTATGTGATATGCTGGCATTTTTGTAAGAGTAGCCACCAATGTATTTGCATTAGGCTCAGTCCTGCTTTATGCCACTCTACTTCAGAAGTGCTGAAGTGCTATTCCTGGCACATAAAAAACATGTATGTAAATAAGAAGGACACATACCAAGTATGTAAACTTCCATTTAAACCAGGGAACAGCTGTGCCTCTTGAAATTCATTTGTTTATCATAATAAATGCCTTTATTCTTCTAAAAATACAAAAATGATGAGGTATATAATATATAAAATATTGTAAATAAAAGGTGTGCTCAAGGCCGTTCTTGCCTCTTAATCATCATTAACAACATCTTCCAACAGCTAGCCTAAATATCCAAGAATAGGTAGTATAGAATATCTTAGAATATCCAATATTTTAAGCAAATACAATCACAGCCTAAAAACAACAATCATTGCAACAGAGAGAATACTTGCCCTTCTGATCCTTCAAATGTGTCCACTTCCACTGTGTGTGTGTGTGTGTGTGTGTGTGTGTGTGTGTATAGCCTGTGTGTGCTCTTCTAACTTCACAATGAGTACATTGCCTACTTTATAGCACAGGAGTGTGTGGGAGGGGAGGAGGCTAAACCACAGAGCAACAGACCTGCTATTTTTTACTGACAATAATTACTGACCGTAATTATAGTGTCACCTGGTACTGGGATGATAGCATCGACCACCGCTGTAATTAGGTAAGAAGATAATGGCTCAAATATAAGGGTGGTTAACTGACCATGAACCAAACTGCCTGCCTCCACTGGAAGAAAAAAACTCACCTTTGATCTGCAACAATGATTACAATAAGAAGGCAGAGCACATTTGTCTTAAACCTGTACACCCATCACCTGGCCACTAGCTTGTCGGCCAATAATAGTCTAGGGTCATAAATGATGAAGAACATTACTTTGAGCATATATGGTTCAAGATCAGGGAAAAGCAATTGGCATGCAAAAGCCAATGGGCAGTCGTTTTGAGGTGTGTTACATCCAGGCATAAGCATACAGTGAACCACATGATTAGGCTACAAGGAGGAGATGTCTGCACACTTGGCACTTTCAGTAGCAGGCACAAGAATGACAACTTTCCCCCAAGCAAAGGTGACCTTACAGATGGCCTACCCCCAACTCTAGTACACACAGACAAGCCTTCAAGTGCAGCTCGGATAAACAGCCATTGGACAGCCAACACTGTGCTTCGTTCATATCCTCCATTAATTACTACAACCACCAAAATGTGTGCACGTTTAGTCAATGGCCATTCATTGCACTATGTACTGACTTGATCATGCACCACAGCATCGCAACACAATGCACATATGTTGTAACGGTCTGAGTTGGTTTATGCATTATATCGTAGCAGTTTGGCAAGAATAATCCTGGTGGAAACATACAAGACAAGTTTTAGTGTCTAATGCTTTGATGGTGATAATGATGATGATGACTACCCAAGTGATTGATAAGCAATCAAGTAGCCTACCAGAACCATTGGTAGCAACAAGGTGCTGTATCTGTAAAAAAAAATAATAATAATAATTGTTGACTAAAAAATGAACAGGCCAGCCAGGAGTAAATGGATAACAGGCATTATTACTGTAGCTCTCCATATATGTTAGCATTAGCTAATCCCTTGTCGTTAGCTTACCGGTGATGCTGGCCAGTGCTGCGCGGTAGGAAAAAAAAGGCTGACGTCAATTCCTCTCAGTATATTAATATATTCGTTATGAATGTCGAGGCCACCTATTTAAAATGTGTTGGTAATAACTAAAGCGAACGACAGACAGCTTCACGCCTCTTCAGTCACAATCTCTACCTATTTAATAAAAACTATAGCAACGTGTATATGTGGGACAGTTTCTGGTGACGTAGGGCGCTTCCTCCAGGTTGCCACCCACTTCCAATGGCAGTGTTGCCGTTGAAAAGGCAATGTTGCCCTCTAGTGGCCAAAAAGGGCAAAATAAAGTTTAAAAAAATAAGGTAATGCAAGCAGGGGCGCTGCCAGGGATTTGGGGCCCCATGAGAAGATATCACATTGGCAATACAATTAACAAATTAGAAAAATAATCCTTATGTATTTTCGTAATATATCTTAATATAATATATATTACGTTATAGGCACTTATGTAAAAGCTTTCTCCACAGAACCATCTCACATCATATCATAGACCAGTTGCCTGCTTTTGTTTTTAAAGATAAGATAAGATAAAGATAAAATATACTTTAATGTCCCCCAAGGGGGAAATTTGTCTTGGGCAGCAGTCACTGCGTCACACACTTACAACATACATAACATAACATATACACAAGGTATGGACAACACAGACATGCAAAGTGCACAACACAGTGGGGGTAAAAGGGTAAAAGTGGGTAACACAGTCATTTCTTACTGTTTAGCATCTTAATGGCAGCTGGGATGAATTAATTTTTATACCTTTTTAGCCTGCAGTTCGGCATTCTAAGTCTTCTGCCTGAAGGTAAAAACTCTAGTTCCTGATTTAGAATGTGGGTTGGGTCATCCAGAATCTTATGTGCCTCCCTGAGCACAGATTTTTCGTACAGTGACTGTAGGTAGCACTTTTCTTGGTAACCTACAATTTTAAACGCTGTACTGATCAGACGCCCCAACTTGGATTTCAACTGAACTGATAGATTTCCATACCAGGTCTGCATGCTGTAGCGTATCACACTCTCTAAAATCATTTGGAAAAACAAAAGCAGGAGTTTGCTATTGACACCATACAGTCTTAACCTTCTTAAAAAGTACATCCTTTGTTGCAACCTGGTGCAGAGATTTTCAACATGAATGTGCCAGGTAAGGGAACAATCGATAAAAACACCCAGATACTTATATGACGTAACCTGATGTATTGGTGTGTTATGAATAAGTACAGGATTAGGTTCACAGATTGATCTTGGGTCAAATATCATCTCGTCTGTTTTAGTGACGTTGACAACCAGATGGTGAGCATCACACCAATTTACAAACTGTTGTATTTCTGAGCACCCGCGGCGCTACTATTGGGCCCGGGTGGGCCTGGGCCCACCCATTTAAGGCCCGGGCCCGCAAATCTTGAGCTATCACTATAGTGAGTAGTGAGTGATTTTCATTCTAGCTGTTCATCCAATAAGCAGCCTGAGGAAAGTTTTGAGTGAAAGCTTCTCAGCCAATCAGCGGCTTCTACCCCACTCCTCTCCTCATCACGTCCTCCCGTAGCCAAACCTCACAGATACTACTGAGTCGCTGTCCTCAGTGCCGCAGAAAAAGCGCTGAAACAGAGATAAAGGGGTTCCTGCGGAAGCCGAGAACGGCCGTGATTGCTTATCATTTTTTTAGGCCCGTTATCTCGAGATCACGACTTAATTATCTCATTATCTCGACATAACGAACATGTTGCGTGTCTAGTAACACCAACCCGGCAGCTCCACACTAGAGCCCTGCGCGGGACTGTTTTCTTCATCCCGCTCCCGCCCACTCCCGCTGAATTTCTGACCATTACCGCCCGCACCCGCAACGTGTGTGTTACACTCCCGCCCGCACCCGCAATGTGTATGTCCACTCCCGCCCGCACCCACAAAACTTTGAGAATGTATGCCCGCACAGTAATAGAAATGCATTGATTTTGTGTCTTCTCCCGTCCCGCAGGAGAAAACACGTCATTTTATAGGCTATTAATAGGCCTGACCAGTGCGTCAAAAGACATGCATGTCTTTTGACGCACTGGCAGGGTGGCCATTCGTCCGGCTTTAGGCCGGACTGTCTGGTTTTTCAATGCCCTGTCCGGCGTCCGGCGCAGCATCAAGCCGGACGCATATTTGTGCTCCTTTTTGAGACAACCCCGCCGGTCATAGGTCCGCCCGCCGGTGCGGTGTGTTACCATTGCGCTTAAGTCGTTATCACAAGAAAACAGGCCTAAAAAATTATGAGCAACCACGGCCCGTTTTTTTTGGCTTATTTTAACTGGCCCATCCAGTTTTCTGGAGGCCCACCCACAATCAAATTCCTGGCGCCGCTAGTGTTTCTGAGTGGTAGGAGGCTGTGTCTTGGTCTCGGTACAATAAGCTAAGGATAGCAGTGTCATCAGAGAATTTAACAATGTAATTGTGTGGATGATTTTATATTTTTTTAGCTTGCCAAACAAAACATGCCAAAAATAAAAACCTACATGTCATTTAATGTCTTCACTCTCGCATTGGCTTAGTGTCCCTTTAGCAGCCACCTGTATTCATCCTCGTTAGGCTCCTCCGGCTCCAGATGCGGCGCCCGCTGAGAGGGAAAACGACCCCTGTGTGGAGCCGGTGCCGCGGCTCTGTGGTCTGCTGGGCCTTGGGGTCGTGCTTGGGGTCGTGCTTGGGGTCGTACCGGCCCTGGGAACCCCTGGAGGCCTCTGGGATGTCCCACAAATTACACAATCAATCAAACCTTCAACCTTATTTCACCCAAAATAATCAAATCTGCTATGGTTGTTATTTACCCAGCTGGATTCCTCTGCGGTGGAAGGTCATCGGTGTTTAACGACTTTAATCCGCAGCAGTTAAAATCTTCTCAATATGAAGATATGATAATGGCCTGACCCTATAGAATAATATCGGTTACCCAATACATGAAAACCTATTGGTCAGGTTAGATTGATTGAAAGGCCATCCAGCCAATCACAGCCACTTGGCCACCCCACCAGGCCAGAGAAGAGTGAACAGTTGAAGTACGTTAGGTGCGTGCATTCACAAACAGGCTTTCTGTCGCTGGATGTGCTGACAGAGTAGAGAATAAGTATACATCAGAGGTGTGAACAGGTTAACACGCTAGTAATGTAGATTTTTCTTTTGTGACTTTGTCTTGTTATGTGATGTCTCAGCTAACATTAGTCAGTCAACGTAAAATTAAATAGGCTATCCTAGTTGTTGTGCTAGCTAGCTAGCTGCCTCAATCATCCCAAATTCAAGCCAGCTGGACAACAAAATTAACATTAATGCAAGCTAATGGTAGCTGACCAGTGGTGGAAGAAGAAATCAAATACTTTGCTTAAAGGGACACTAAGTAGTTTTTTCCCCCATCTAGTGGTCAAATTGTATTTTGCATTCAAACGAATTTATGCTCTCTAGCGCCTCGCGTTTTCGAACTACGGCAAGCGGTATTAGTCAAGATTCAAGAAGCTATGACAACATGATAACAACATGTCTTCAAACACCACTTCATCAAGTTTTGTTTCGGATGATGAGGTACGTTCAGTGCTCGAAGTGGAAAAAAATAAGTGCGATATCACCCCGGACCTACGACCGACGGGGGGGGGGGGGGATATTAACCCACCCCGGACCTACGACCGACGGGGGGGGGGGGGGGGGGGGGGGGGGGGATATTAACCCACCCCGGACCTACAACCGACGGGGGGGGGGGGATATTAACCCACCCCGGACCTACGACCGACGGGGGGGGGGGGGGGGGGGCGATCGTAACCCACTGCGGACCTACGACCGCAGCCTGTGACAAGTGCCGGTATGCTAAAGGGTAAAATGTATGGAGTGCTTTTTGTCCCTCTCGGCAGTTCATAGACCGGAAGGACATGGAAGCCTCCATAGAGCTTGCCCGTCCTATGTAAATTCTGATAAGTGATTCTTCGCTCAGGAGGATAAGTGAGATTGTTGACAGAGATAATTGTACACCAATGGGGACTTATTTATGAATGAAGACGTTGATTTGAGGTAATAAATTGACTTAAAAAACTACTTAGTGTCCCTTTAAGTAAAAGTACTAATACCACAATGTGAAAATACTCTACTAAGTTGTAAGTCCTGCATTCAAACCTTAGATCAGTAGAAGTATGTAAGAATTATCAGCAAAATGTATCTGAAGTAAAAGTAATCATTATGCAAAAAAATGGTCAATGTCACTGTTTTCCTATTATATCTGAAAGTCTAATTTTAACTACTTCATATACTGTTGGGTAGTTTAATCTACAGCAATGTGTCTTATATTCTATAAGATCATCATATGATTGTAGCGTCGCTGTCATGTGAGAACGGGTCACAGAGGTGTTGGACACGTCTGCTGTGGCAGTCTCCAACCACCCATTCTCAGCAACTAAACTAAATCAACCAGATCCTAAATTCATTGTTAAGCGGTCAGTGGGAAAATATATCTTAAACCTATATATATATATATATATATATATATATATATATATATATATATATATATATATATACTTGCATAAAGTGTTACAACATATTCCCATGGCTCCATTTCAGTCCTGGTGTGGAAGGTGTGCTGTGTGTTTACTGTTGCAAAGCATTTCACACGGATTCCTCACCACTGACAAAAAATGTATTTCAGCAGGCTTCAAAAGCTGGAAAAAGGCCATTGAGTGATTCAGATCAGTTCAAAGTCAGCTGGCAGCTATAAAGCGGAAGGTGACCCATGCCTTGCCAGGTGGATGGAAAGTAAAAAGGATGTTTACACATCTGGAACAATTGCTAATACAACTAGCTATGTTCAGAACCAAGATTTCTAGTCCAGCAGTGACGTTGTTGGTATTCATCAGGGAATATGTCCGGAGGTCCTTGGCCTCTTTGAGCAAATACTTGAAATACTTGTGAGATTGCTCATTGTTGTCACAGTCATCAGTTGAAGCGGAGAGAGGGTTCAGGGCTCCAGAGGCTGAAGACATGGCCCTGGAACACTATGACACAAGCACGCCTGAACGGTGTGGCTGTGTGCCATATTCACAAGGAAAAGCTTGACATGTTGGACAGGAAGGCAATTGCCAAAGAATGTGTTTCTTAGAAAGACATTAGAATGAGCACCTTTGAATATTTGAGCAGATGTAGGCAGTTTTTGCCTTTGCTTACTAAAAGAATCAGTGGCATGTTGATATTCTTCCTCCATAATTGTGTTTTAAGGGGCAACAATACTAGGCAATTAGGGCAATTGCCCTTTGTTATTTCTGATACTGGTTTAGAGTACTGTTTCAGTAGTGTCAAAGCTGCTGTGTTCTTGCCAGATTTAACTGGGTACTAAAGAAGTCCACCCAACTTTAAACTGTGACCTTAGTTACTGTATATATTGTCTTTTAAGTGATATTTTCTGACCAATTGTTAGAAATTGTTTTCATTTTTTCTTGCAGTGTATCATGGGTGAATTAAGAAAAGATTAAAGTCGTATTCTTTATATTTTTGGGAAAAGCTTGTTTTTTAACAGACAGAAAATTTGCGATTTGCTAAATTGCGCTAGTTCTTTCTTCAGGGAAACATTCTGAAAGGTTGACGTGCAGTCGAAAAATACACATATTGTCACCTTGCATTTGTGATGAACTCTGTGATGTGTTATGTACAAAACTTTATTGTCGTCTCTTCGAAGTTATTCTTTTGGCACCTTTTCCGCATATCCCTTCTCCAGCATTTCCTCCATGAAAACATTGGATTCTTTATGATTGGTTTCATCCTTCCTTAATTTCTTGTGGAGGCTCATAGCATGTTGCATTGCCATCTGCTGGTTGTTGGCCATAACTACAGCCTTAGTGCGAGGGGTAAAGGCATGTAGTAGTGACAATTGTTTGGGTTGTACTGTTTGATATCACATCCATAAAGCTTTTGCCTTCTTCTGACAGCTCGCTTTTCTCCTCATAATGTTTTTCAGAGAAGTCTTGATATATATATATATATATACTGTTTTATGAGCAGTTCCAAGTTTGTCACAGAAATTGTGTTTGCCATATCTCTTTGTCGACCTGATTCATAAGTTGTCATGCAGTCAAGTGGGCCATTTACCACCCATCCTAATAGTGTTTGCACTGCATATGGTCCATTGTTCTGACAATTTATTATCTGCCAGGGTTCCATGGCTCTTTGCGTGTTGACACAAATTAAAAGCTCAATATCAGCATTGATTTCTGTCAGCGTAACGTTTTTGGGTTTTTTTTAGGTCGTTGGTAGTACTGTTTGTGAGGGGGCGTGGTGCATCAGCCGCAAGGGGGAGCTGTGGAGAGGGCTCGTGAGAGCCGCGCCAGGTGAGAGTGATTGGCACACCTGGGTTCCATTGGGCTAATCACTCTCTCCCTTTATAAACACAGTAGCGTGCTGGACCCGGGAGAGCGGAGACCCGAGCACACGGGTCGGCGACCGGAGCCAGAGCTGGGCCCGCGGCGACGACAGTGTGCGACACAATTGTATATGCAATTAAAACCTATTCTCAAGGAGACCGACTGTGTGATTCCCTACCTTCCGAACCCCGTGGCATCTACCTTGCCACACTGGCGCCTGAACAGGGACAGGTAGGATGGATCCACAGCAGCCTATGAACACGCTGGCCCAGATGCTGGCGGAGGTGGCGGCGATGAACCGGGACCAGGCGGTCCTGAGCCGTCAGCAGCTGGGTCTGCCTCTCCGCCTGGCCCTGGAGGGCCGCCAGCTGCTGACGGCTCAGGACCGCCTGGTCCCGGTTCATCGCCGCCACCTCCGCCAGCATCTGGGCCAGCGTGTTCATAGGCTGCTGTGGATCCATCCTACCTGTCCCTGTTCAGGCGCCAGTGTGGCAAGGTAGATGCCACGGGGTTCGGAAGGTAGGGAATCACACAGTCGGTCTCCTTGAGAATAGGTTTTAATTGCATATACAATTGTGTCGCACACTGTCGTCGCCGCGGGCCCAGCTCTGGCTCCGGTCGCCGACCCGTGTGCTCGGGTCTCCGCTCTCCCGGGTCCAGCACGCTACTGTGTTTATAAAGGGAGAGAGTGATTAGCCCAATGGAACCCAGGTGTGCCAATCACTCTCACCTGGCGCGGCTCTCACGAGCCCTCTCCACAGCTCCCCCTTGCGGCTGATGCACCACGCCCCCTCACAAACAGTACTACCAACGACCTAAAAAAAACCCAAAAACGTTACGCTGACAGAAATCAATGCTGATATTGAGCTTGGCCCGGCCCAGGAGGTAGGTGATGAAGTCAGTACGCAGTGGACGTGGGGGCAGTAGCAGGGGCCCTCGCACAGGGATGCAGTTGCCCTTCTCCTTAGTGCAGTCCAGTTCCAAGATGTTGTACGCCCCCAGCACCTTGTTCTTACAGTCAGTTCGAACCTGTGTTTGCATAGGTACGTCTCTATTGTCAACGCCGGCTCTAGCTAAGTTGGCGCCCTAGGCAAGTTTGTCGACGGGGGGGGGGGGGGGGTGGTAGTGCGCGATTGTCAACGGGGGGGGGGGGGGGGGGGGGTGGGGGTTAGTGCGCAATTGTCAACGGGGGGGGGGGTAGTGCGCAATTGTCAACGGGGGGGGGGGGGGGGGTAGTGCGCAATTGTCAACGGGGGGGGGGGGGGGGGGGGTGGGGGTTAGTGCGCAATTGTCAACGGGGGGGGGGGGGGGGGTAGTGCGCAATTGTCAACGGGGGGGGGGGGGGGGGGGGTAGTGCGCGATTGTCGGGGCCGTCGGACCTACGGGCGCCCAAGGGTGCCTCACGGCGCCCCCTGGATGTGCGGCGCCCTTAGCATTTGCCTATACCGCCTATGCCACGGGCCGGCCCTGTCTATTGTCTAGAAGGCAGGCGCTTTCCATGAGAACCACCTCGTCCCTCCAGTCCTTTTTGTTTTTGGGAATGGCGATGATCATGTCGTTCAACTTTGACCCATCTATGGGTCAAAGTTTCAGCTTCTTGGCATTGGCCAGGCAGGCCTTGGTAAAAGGGTGATGGCGGTGGTCTTCACAGTGAAGGGTTCCAGGGCCGTGTTCCTATACTCCACCAGCTTAGAGCAGAGGCGCTCCACGCTGCGTCGGCAGCCCACACAGGGCACCAGCTGGGCCAGTGTGCGGAACACATTCCAGGATGTCACCATCATGGCTGTGTTCAGGTCCTGCTGCTTTAACTTGGAGTGATACTCTACAAACTTTTTGGATTGGGAAGTATTAATGTGCTGGCTGTCAAGGTTCATGACATAATCATAACATTTCAACACCATTGTGAGTGTCGTCCATGTAGAGGGAATCTGTCTGGCAAGGAATGGGAAGTTTTCCTCGCCGTCCCTGCAAATCGCAACTAGACGCACCATATTTTGTAGCTTTTCAAGTGCAGCACCACGACAGTCCTTGGTGAATGCATCCAGTGTAAATGCATTTGAGACACTGGGTCGCAGGTTACTACTGTCTCAGTTACCTTTTACTCCGACCATCTCTCATCCTTCCCTGTCAAGCCTATAAACTCATTGCTTGAGGTTGAGGGTGAGAGAGGTCAGCATGTCCCGTAAATAGGTTACACCCACGTTAGGGTGCATCAAAAAACACAATTCTTGAATTTTGATATGGCTGGGTGCTAAAAGTGTTCCAATATATGTAGAAACAACACATGCAAAATATTTTTCCAGTACATGATGATTTAGGGGTGCCACCACACATCTGTTTTTTCTGGATAAAGTGGTTAACAGTGCTCAGTGGCCGCCATGGAGATCTGAGGTAAACAATACTACAGCTCAAGAAAACTGAGGTGATCTTTCTGTGTTGGGTATGTATTATTACATATTACTATCATATCTGTTTTTGTGTCTTTGTATACTAATTTATCATAAGTCATTTATGTCATATTTATAGGTATTTGGTGTTCATTACATCTACCTAACGTTAGCTAGCAACAGTATGCAAACCACAGTTAGCTATCTATGTTAGCTAAGCTATTAAGTTTAAAGGGATATTCCGGTGTAAATTTAATCCATGGTCGAACACACCTTGACACCGACTAAGACTCAATAAGACTCATAAGCTGCAGTGTATTGTTTTTGTGCGTTTTTTTCTGAGGTTGCTAAAACTAGCTAAGCTAGCGGTCAGCTAACTTGACCTCTCGAGGGGGAGTCTTACTCGATGTCAAGGTGTGTTAGACCATGGATTAAATTTACACCGGAATATCCCTTTAACATCAACAGTATTCTAGAGTGGACACTATCATATTCAGAGTATAGATGTCTCGTGTTTATTGAGAGTAGCATTGTAGTTGTTACAGTAAATTAACATTTTAAATACAAGCATATTTGCAAGCACAGCTAGCTACTCTGGTAGTGATGTAATGGTAAGTTATGATGAAGTTAAACTATGTACAGCTAAAATTTGAGGCTTATGCAAGAATGGTTTATCATAATTGAGTGATATTAAGTATGGTAATATGATTTTAAACACTATCCTTGAGCTTGTATCCTTTTCATTCTCAGGCACTGCACAACACAACCCACCCCAGGATCCAGCTCTCCTAAGATGCTGCCCTCACCAACTGGTCCCTGCCAGACTAGCAGTCGCAGCCTGGTCTTTGGTCTGGGCCCATGACCGCAAACAACAGCCAAACCTTCGCCGCTGCAAACGCAAGCTAATCCCTGAATAGGACGGTTACTCTTGGGTGGCGGGTGGAGAGACATATCTGGGGGAGTCGCACTGGCTAGGTTCAGAGTTCAGGGGTCCGTTTCACAAAGCAGGTTTAACAACCTCTGAGTTTAATCCTAAACGCTGAGTTGATCTACTCTGAGATAGAAAACTCTGGGCTTTCGGTTCCACAACACCGGTTTTGAGTTAATTTGATCAACTCAGAGGAGTTCCACCTGGGGTTAAGCGCGTGCACCACAACTATAAAAAGCCAGCATCAATGGAGCCCCGATTCGACGAGTCACCATGGCAACGGGGAAGAGGAGGGCTACGTTTTTCACCAACCTCCAATTGGAAATCCTAATGCGCTCATATGGCGAATTTCAACACGTTTTTAGAAAGAAGTGCAACACTACTGAAACAGTACCGCTGAAAAAGATAATTGTCTGGAAATGATAATTGTCTGGAAAGGCTACATCTATGGTCTGATAACCCTCTCCCGACGAATATTTAATTCTCTGCGCAGTAATGCTGCACCGTCATCCACGGGATCGTTGTCAAAAGCAGTGCTGGAAGTGGGCCGGTAGCCTACTACTTCTACATTTTACCCTTTAGCGTACCGGCACTTTTTCTTGCGTACCGGCACTTGTCACAGGCTGCCGGTACTCTACTTTGCCCTAACCAAGGGCGGATCTACCGGAGTGGCGCCCCCCCGTCGGTCGTAGGTCCGGGGTGGGTTAATATTGCGTCCCCCCCCCCCCCCGTCGGTCGTAGGTCCGGGTGGGTTACGATCACGCCCCCCCCCCCCCCCCCCCCCCCCCCCGTCGGTCGTAGGTCCGGGGTGGGTTAATATCGCGTCCCCCCCCCGTCGCTTATATGTGAATAAGGGAGTACCGGCACTTATTTTTTTCCACTTCGAGCGCTGGTCAAAAGGACATGTTCGTGAAAAAAGTCGCCTCGTACTGCATAATGGACTTCTGAAATAGCACTGACTCTGATTTTGTTAAATGATTTTTGACAGACGGCTACGCCAAAACTCGCCTGCTGACTGAATGAATGAGGAAATCAAATGGCGTGTGTGGCTGAAAGAGGGCGGAGACAGATTGATCCATTGAGTAAAACCTGTCTCTACTACGGTAACTGACCGAGAGCGTAAGTTATCTCTCTCTGTGAAACAGGCTAGAGTTGCCCCTCTTTCTCTGGTTTGAGTTACCTCCCTTTGTGAAACAGAAAACTCAGCGTTTCCCTCATTTCAGGGTTAATAAACGCAGGGTTTTCACTAAACCTGCTTTGTGAAACGGACCCCAGGTTCCATTTCCTCTCTCTTTCTCCCTGGTGATGTTGCTCAGTGGAGCAGACTCTGGCACTGAGCAATTAAGTTCGAAGTTTGAAGTTTAGTTAGTTACCATTAGGCCCTGTTAGTTGCCAGTGAGTTAGCCACTAGAGAGGGTTTGTTCTTTTAAGTGTGTCAGTATCGCCCCTTGTGTTTAACAATAAAGTCAATTAAACTTTATATGTGTGTCCGACATCCATCACTGCTGCACAAAATTTAGACTTTTAGACTAAAAATTGTACATTTTTCGAAATCTCGCCAAAGTTCATGTGTTAGGTGGCACCCCTAAATCTCAATGGAATTCCTCAAAACTTTGCAAAACTCATTTTTATGTTAACTGGAACAAAATGCAATGCCAGCCAAATTGATATTTTGAAATAAAAATTTCCCATTCAAATTTGATGCACCCTAACCCACGTCCTAATCTAATTTCCAAAGAATGTCAGTGGCATAGATGAGAAGTTTACCTCTCTGATCCTGATTGTGCCTAACTTTAACAGTAAAATCCCATCACTAGTTGGAACCAATGTACTTGACAGGTTGTACCAGAATGGAATTGAACGAGAAGGGCTGCAATTCCTACAGGGTCGTGAACTCAGTGAGTGTTTCAGCACATTGCTCAGACTCACTATATATATTTTTATTTTTTTACCATATCATGTAAATATGTTATACTGCACTATTAGTCTAAGCACAACACTGATTGTGTGTACTGTCATTTTGAGTTTAGTGATTATTGTATAGTTACTATTATTTTGTATTTGATTCTATCTGTACTTATTCTGTCCTTGAGCTGCTGTCAAACCAATTTCCTCTCTGGGGATCAATAAGGTTGTATCTATCTTTGTCTGTCTTGGAGTATATCTGTATCCCACTGCTATAAAAAATAAAGAAAGCAGACTGACTGCCAGTGTCTCACTATTTGACTTGTATTTGCCGATTTTATTCAATTTTTCTCAATGATGGTCAATTATTAGGGTTAGTAGCCTAACCCTAACCCTACTTAAAAATGCACTATTTCAAAAAAAATGTGTTAAGTATTTCAAAGCTAAAATGATTTCCACAATGTAAAAAACGTTCTGCACATTTCATGTAGGCCTATAGTAAAATATATTATAGGGACATCTCCACAAGTATTAACCACGGAACACAAGCCATGTGTTATATATACACACTGGTGCCTGTGTTTCCCAGCTCCATTCTCGCTGAAGAAGATGTTGAAGGAGTCTTCGGGCTGGATGCCCAATACAACTCCCAGCATGCTGGGAGTTGTATTGCCTGGAGCATGGACAGAGCATGGACATGGTCAGGAATGCATTCACACTGTGCGGAGAGAAGTTGATTCAGACAATAAATTAAGACTATAAATGTCCAAAATTACCAAGAGTGCCAACAAGAAGACATGGAAGAAATAACTTTCTAGACAATTAGAAAGCTATCTACATTAATTCCAATGCTGCTAGTTTTTTGTATTACCTTTAATACTTTATTTCATAGAATATGAAATAAAGCATTCCATTTTGAATTCTACATGGTTCTCTAAAACACTAATTTATTGTATCTTTTCTAAAAATGTATTTGTGTATAAACAGTAAGGGACTGTACGATATTTACCGGGGGGGGAGGGCCGGTCGTCAGGGGGGGAGGGCCTAGGATATTTTTTTTAAGCCTTAGGGGAGGGCCCAGGAGAATATTTTTGGCCTGGGGGGAGGGCCGAGGAAAATTATTTTATGGGGGGGCAATCGTCATGACTCATGCCGAGTTCGATGTTTAAATGAAAGATAGGATAGCCTGTAAGGAAGTGAACGTCTCCTTTACCATAACCATAACCCTTTTTGGAGTGAATTGTTTCACAGTAGACTGCGGACGCTGTAGACTCTGCTCTGCGAGCGGACGCTGTAGACTCTGCTCGTCTCATACCACCGCGAACGGGTTTATGAGACCCCAGATCGTTTCACACAGACGCGGGGGGTACCTTTGGCGTCAGTATCCAGGGCTTAATTTGGGCCGGAACACGCCGGAATATGTTCCGGCACCTCCAACGGTGGATCCGGCACCTTTTTTATTTTTTTATTCCCCCCCCCCCCCGCCCCCCCCGCCGTCAGTGGTTACGATCGCGCAACCCCGTCATCAGTCCGCGGTCCCCCCCCCCCCCCCCCTCCCGTTGACAATCACGAACACCCCCCCCCCACCCACCCCCGGGCGTGACAAATCGTCGGTAGGCCTATATTACGAGTTGGGATGAGAACGGGTTGTCTGCCGAAACCGTCAAGTCTAAATCATGCGATAGGCGCGCACGATGACATCCTCACAGCATGCACACGGGCTGTGTGTGGACTCGGGTCTGCGGCTGAGTCCGCGGCCGGGTCCGCGGGTCCGGTGCTGGGTCCGCGGCTGGCGGGTCCGGTGCTCCCCCCCCCCCCCCCCGTTGACAATCGCGCCGAATGTAGAGCATATTGTAATGCAGCGTTGAATGGATGAATAGCTTACATAAGGGTCCCCAGCACTTTTCAAACCACACTCAAGCTTATGGTTATTGTCCCCACCACTTCTAAAACCAAACTGACGCCACTGACCACATAGAATAGACCAAGAATCGCAGGGTGATCATTAGTCGCTCTTAGTCACAGTAGTTTGTGTTTTGTCTTATAATAGCCTATAAGGTACAATGTCATCAGCCAAGTTGTGAAATTATTGGGGGAGTCTCGTAACAACAAGCAGGCTTGTCCCCATTCTCAAGTTCAAGGCACAGCGTGGCATAAACCCCTGCTCTTGCGTGTGTTCCCGTGTGTGTGTATGTGTGCTTATGTGGCCGTTTTAACCTTGTAAACGTCATTTTCCGACCAATTTTATTTGATTCACGTAGCGGGGAGGGCCTAGGAGAATTTTTTTGAGCCGGGGGGAGGGCCCCGGAAAAAAAAAACTTACCAGGGGGGAGGGCCAGGCAGAACAATTTTAACCCGATCGTCTGGCGACCGGCCCTCCCCCCCCGCTAAATATCGTACAGTCCCTAAAGTTATCTTTTATAAACATGAACATTAGCACAATAGGCCTATCCATATTGTAATGTTTAGGCTATATTCAGTCATTTCAAACTACAGACTTCAAGAAGAATGCCTGTACTCTTAACCTATTTCTTAACAATAGAACAGAAAATCTGTTTTATTATTCATTATTATTAATTTGACATTAAGTACCCCCGATTTCGATCACAGCACAATTTACAGTTTAGCCTGAAAGTTATTTCGAATAATAAGTGTTGAATAACTGTGGCTGTCCTCCAAATTGTACAAACAAAAAGTGTGGTACTATTTTGAAATGTACTATGGTTACCACGTGCCGCGCGGCCGCTTGACCACGAGGCCAAAGACAATTCCCGCTCTTTTTTTTAACGGAAAACTCCGACCTCCACAACAGACACAATAGAGGGGGTGGAGTCTGACGGTCCAGCCCCGCCCACATCCAGTACGTCTACCGTGCTTCGTATATATTTATAGCCACTAGATGTCAGCCTAAGTGAGCTGTCAAAAGGCCAGATCTGTCTGCTGTTATAATCATGGGTAGAAACGAAAAATAAAATGTTTTTATGTAATGTATCGTAAGACAAGATATACATTTCTCAACTGTGAGAAAATGTCCCAAACCATTTATACTGCGTTAGCTATCATTTTAATACAGTATCTCTGGTTGTATTGGGCAATATTGCAAACCAGGACTATAGCCGTCTTTGATTTTAATTTGATTTTGCATCAATGTGGTTAGCCAAAAACAGACATGACCATCTGGCTATTCTATTCATTAACCGTTTTTTTCCCCTATTGTTTATAGCACATTAAACATGCTACGTGAATAAAATCATATTATTATTATTATTATTATTATTATTATTATTATTATTATTATTATTATTATTATTATGTCCATAATTCATACAATGAAGTAAACAAGAAATGCCACAAAAATGTACAAGTTACTCCATTCAGAGACATAGTATTAGGCCTACAGGTGCAGAGTAGAGCTGAATTATGTATTTATTAGTAGTATTAGAGTAGAATTAACTTAAACATTTCCAACGTCCAGCCAGTGTGGTCTGTGTGGTTGCTAGTGTATAGGTGGTTCCTATGGTGCTCTAATGTGGTTACTAGGGTGTTCTGGGTGGTTGGGTGTTATAGGTGGTTGCTAGGGTATTCTAGGTGGTTATCAGGGTGTTCTGTATGGTTGCTAGGGTGTTCAGTGTGGTTTATATGGTGTTGTATGTGGTTGCTAGAGTGTTCTATGTAGTTGCTAGGGTGTTCTAGGTGGTTGCTAGGATGTTCGGTGGTTTATATGATTTCAATGTGTGTGTATGTGGAGAACATTTAAAGTTATCTCTTGTAGAAAGTATCAACACCATTGCATGGTGACACCAAGCACAGGGAAATGTTTCTTCCTGGGGTCATCCACTTTGATGCTGCTTGCCCAGCAAACAATGTGCACAACACTGAAAAAAACTGATTGAAAGATGAATGAAACATCAGTAGTGATCATATCTGAGCCATGCTAATGCATGGCTCAGATATGATCAAGTGGCAGCATGTAAATTAAAATTTAAGTAGGCGTAAAATATATAGGACCTTGGGGTACAACATTATTTGGTAGTAGCAGTGGAGGAAGAGTGGAAGTGGAAGGGAAATATAAAACCCAACTGTCACAACCCAGGGCAGTGTCCTTGACACTTATAAATTGGTGTAATGTATAAATGGTAATATAATACCATGGTCCACAGTCATAGGAAGTGCAATTGGGTCTAACATTTCTTTTTTCAGCTTCTAAACGGAAAAGTCACTAGTCAATTTATAGAGAACAGTTTACTTTGTGTATGGCTTTAAAAGCAGATATAGGCCTAGGTGGTCAAATAGGCCTACTGGAGATGACAAAAAAACATTATGCAAGCAGCATAGTTCATGATGTAGTAATCTTTAAACCTAACTTGACCTTATCTTATGATCAACAAATCTCATGATCTCAGAATATGTTCATGTGACAGCTAAATTATATGTTTTTATTACTACCATAATGCCATGCAATAGGTGTACTTACTGCTGGTAACAGACTCGCTTAAACGATTTGATAGGCTACAATATTATTATATATTTTCTTGAAGATAAGCTTGAAGCATAGACTTTAAAATAGGTATTAATCCATGGATGTATAGTGTTGAAATCAGGTTAGAGTTATTGCCGGGACGTGTGTAACAAATCTCGCGAGAGACAAGCGCCGATGCCGTTTCCTGGTGCGTCAGGTCACACGGGAATGCGAGAGCTGTGTGTGCGTTCAAGCTGGCGGTGTTAGTACGAGATTACGAAGCGTTTCTTAATTGGGAATAAACACACAGTTGGCCGGTCGGAACCGATGCGTTTCAATTAACCGATAGTGACGGTTCAATTACTATGCGGTCAACCCCCTCGCCAGCACACACGTTTATATCGACCCGACCATGGCGGCGGAGGGGGACATGAAACCGAGGGACCTCCACCTGCAGTCCTCAGAAAGTTTAAGCGCATCTGGAAAGACCGATAATGGCGTGGCGGCCGCGGACAGCCCGGAGGAGACCTTCTCCCCCACCTCCGTCATCTTCTTCAAGGAGGCGCTGAACTCCTGCAACCTGCGGTTCGGCGGGTCGGTGTCGCCGACCCCCGTCCGCCAGTACGAGTTTCACATCGAGCGGAAAAGGAGTAAAAGTAAGTTTAAACTTTTAATAACGAGTCATTTGAACGGGGACACCATGTTAACGGCTGTCCTGTCGCCGAAGCGGTGACTTCGTCCTGTCAAATAACGACTTTTCCGTGGCGGTTGGTTGGTGCTTAGCTGGGGTTAGCCTTGTAGCCAAACTAGGCTAACACACAAACACACAAAACAGTTACTCCGTATCTTCTTAACACGTATGTCCATGGTCGCCCACTCCTATTATGAGGTTGTATTTAAGTCTACTCACTCAGTATGGTAGGTGGTTTGAGCTGTCTGGCTCATATACATGTTATATACATATGACTTCCATCTTCTATACAAAAAACTACAGTCAGCCAAATTCCGATGTAGCAATGTTAGCTCTCCTGTAATCACCGGTGGGTGTAACTGGGCAATTAAAGCTACGCCAACCAAATTTCAGGCTATAACATTAATAATTCATATATATAGGCCTATATATATATATATATATATATATATATATATATATATATATATATATATATATATACACACACACACTGGTGCATGTATAAGGGTTATATGTTGACACCGAGCTGTGACATTAGCTTCAGGAACGTCCATCCATCCATCCATTTTCTTCCGCTTATCCGGGGTCGGGTCGCGGGGGCAGCAGCCTAAGCAGGGAAGCCCAGACTTCCCACAGGAACGTCATGATGTTAATTAATAATAATGATGATGAGGATGATGATGGTGTTTTGACAGCTCAGCCCCAGCCTATGCTTGGTGTATTGAGCTATGCATGTTGGTGCTTGTATGTTTCTGTGTGTCTGTACATGTGATTGTCTGTTGTTGTCAGCCCATCTCTGGCACCGCTACGGCTATCGCTTGGAAATGGGGTTTATTCGTGTTTCTCCTGATATAAAATGTCACATTATTCAAGAGTTGCTTTGCACATACATTTTATTTTCTTGATTATTAAAATGTCTGCTCAGTTAAGATTAGCCACATCCCTGCTATTTTACATTTAGTGTTTTCCAGTAGTCATTCATTTCCAGGGCATTCAATAATTGGATTGGCCATCCATTATCCATCATTATCCATTATCCATCTTCTATTACAGCACAGAGGTGGTTATGGATGAGAGTGGGATGAGTCCTGTTTTGCATCATTATTAGCCATGGATGAAAATACTCACTGGGAACATCCCCCACCCCGACCCGACCCACCCCCCCTTCCTTTTTACGCATGCACCATCTGCTCATGTGACGGTCGTTCCTCTTCCCAGCCTACTTGTCAGCCATCTTGGTCAACACCCACCTAGTGCATTCACTGCGGAGCAACGAGCAGCCCAATCAGAGTGAACTGGCACCAGGCTCACAGGAGGAGGGCCGTGATTTCCAACACAGTGCTCTCTTGCATTTTAAATCCCCAGGCTGAGAGGAGGGCAAGGCAGCGGTTCTCAAGACAACCGTGTTTTCTCTTGGCTCCTTCTGTAGAGGCAGGCGATGAGGATGCGGACATAAAAAAAAAAGACAAAAACCCTTTTTGAAAAAACAAAGCCTGCTGGAAGCTACTGTTAGCTTTTTTTTTCTCTTCCATCTTTTCCCTCTTGTTTTTTTATCACACGTAGAGATCTGTGCCTGGCAAAGCGGCTTTAAAAAAAAAAAAAAGCCTTATCATCATTTGGCTTTCGCGACAAAAGCTGCACCCGTTCTCTCGGTGGAGTGGTTGTCTGTCTGTGTGTTGCTTCGCATCAGCTGAGTCATCATGTCTGACCTGACACCTCAGCCCGACGTGCCGACCCCCACCACGGACAAGATCACCCAGGCCGCGCGGGAGACCATATACCTATGCAACTTTCGCGTGTCCGTCGACGGGGAATGGCTGTGCTTGCGCGAACTTAATGACATCTCCCTCACCCCCGACCCAGAGCCGGCACACGAAGGTAATGTTGTGTCAGAGCAGCCTAGCCTGGTGGCGCTGTGTGTCCCAGACACCGTGTTGTTATGGTTAGGGCGTGGTGACGGTAGCCAGTCACCAGGTCCACCACCACCACCACATCTCTGCCGCTGCCAATGATGGTGTGAATCCATGTCGTTTTTTAATGAGCATCGTGTTTAATTTCTGGAACGTGTGTGTGTGTGTGGGGGGGGGGGGGGGTGTCAATGTGAAGACTGTGTGCTGTACAAAATGCTAAGCATGCTAACAGCTTTGTACATGACTGGGTGATGGAGCTCCATTCGGTGGGGGGAGGGGGCTAGGTGGCTCATTGGATGTATTTATTCTGGAAAGCCGACATGGCTAGGTGTGTGTGTGTGTGTGTGTGTGTGTGTGTGTGTGTGTGTGTGTGTGTGTGTGTGTGTGTGTGTGTGTGTGTGTGTGTGTGTGTGTGTGTGTGTGTGTGTGTGTGTGTGTGTGTGTGTGTTTTTTAAGCAAATCATTTCCGGCATCTCTTTTGCTCAACATAGCTAAATGAGCTGGCCAATCACGTAGCAGACATAGGCTTGCACGTTGTGGCGTATCACATTCACTCTCATCCACTCTGACCGAAGACTGAATCTCACCCAGCATACTGCATTTAAAAACGGCGCTATCCTCCATGGATATAACTATAATACACTTCAAAATAGATATCCAGACCTCTTTCACTGAATGTGATCATTCAATTTTGGCTATTTGACCTTAGTTACTCTATGGAATAGAGTATTCTAACTGTTATAAGTAAGCAGCACTTATAGATTTAATGGTGCTGCTTATTTGTTTTAAATCAATAGTCTCTAAAGCATACAAATCTGCTTACTCTTGTGAGTTATTCACATTTCCAGGAATCACTTGGTGGGTGAGCATGCATACTGTGCCTGTTACACCATCAAAAAGGTCTACAATTAAAGGAATACTGACCTTCACAAATGGATGACGGTACTCCCAATCCTGCCTCAAAACCCAGCTTTGCGTATTATATTTATATCAAATGTTATCCTTTTGAGTTTCCCATGTTTTGAGGCTTTTCTGTTGGGAGCAGACAACCAGACATACAAAACATTGTCCGTCAGAGATGGGTGATTTTTATTTGCTTGTAACTTGCCGCCAAACTAATAAAAAAGGCCACCTCATATCAAACAAAATGACCTGCACTACTCTTATCACTTCTACTGTGGTGGATACATCCAAGGAAACAAAGTATCACCACCAGTGATAACCCAAGACATATGGACTGCACTGCTGTCAACATCAATACTGTGCTCTGTACCACTACCACTGGAGACACTCTCTTGCAATCTTTTTCACTAAAGTTTTATTTTATTCTTGTTTTAAAAAAGGACCAGGAGTGTTGCGGAAAGAAAAAAAAAAAAGCAGCAACATGCAACTATTGCATTGTATGTCATTGTATATCGTGGAAGGCTGCTACTGGGGTCACCAAGTCTTATTTCATGTTCCCATCTGTTTGTCATTTTCCTCCTAGATCCAAAGGACCCTATTGCCATCGAGAGGCTCAACCTGATGAACATGGCCAAACTGAGCATCAAAGGCTTGATTGAGTCGGCGCTCAACCTCGGCCGCACACTCGACTCCGACTACGCGCCTCTCCAACAGTTCTTCGTGGTGATGGAGCACTGTTTGAAACATGGGCTGAAAAGTATGCCAAAAAACTTTGACCATCATCCTTTTTAATATTGATAATTTCTCTTAGGGCTGGGCAATATGGAAAAATGTATTGTCACGATAATTATGGGGAATTTTACACTATAAATATCGATAAATATCACAATATGCTTACGAATTCACAATACCATTCTAAACAGTCTAATTGAGGGTGATGACATTGAAGTATATGGAAATGTATGGTATCAGACTAAAACTAGTTTTCCTTTCTCACTGTTGCTTCAAACAGTGAAAAAGTCTAATAATTGATCATTTTAAGGGCATTATTTTTACCGTAAAAATGTGTATCACCATAAGTTGATATCTTCATTATATGACGTTACAATACCGTTCAAACACAATAAACGCTAATATTGAATTATTGCCCAGCCCTAATTTCTATCTACCCAATACTACCGGTATATGTTAAATTGTCATTACAAGTCACAAACAATTTCTCATAAAAAATATTTTTTTAATTTGTTGAAAAAACTGTCTGGTTGACCAGCCAAGAAGACATTCCTGGGGCAGAACAAGTCGTTCTGGGGGGCCTTGGAGCTAGTGGAGAAGCTAACACCTGAGGCGGGTGAGATCACTGCAAGTGTAAAAGACCTGCCTGGTCTCAAGTAAGTTTGGTCCACAAAAGCTAAGTATTGTACTTTTTTATGTATGCAAAAAATATTTTATATTTTGGTGAATTGTTTTTTAATTACTGGGATTTGACAAACATACTTTAGTTTTGAACAAAAGTGGTGAAACCAAGGACTCATTTACACTTTACACACTATGATCCAACTGTAAAATGTAGAAGTTCCCAGCAGGGTCCAAAATGTACTTGAAAAATGCTGTCAATTTACCTAGTGGAAAAATCTACCGGCCAAGCAGTTGTTTTAATATGTAACCCTCCAAATGGTCAAATCAGCCATTGTGGCAGGTATTAATTTTGGACCCTGGTTCCCAGACACATTAGTCACATTATGATCGGATGTGCCAGGTCAGGTTAGTTTCATCATCCAAATTAATTTTGGAATTTGGCAACAAAACGTCAAATGAATGTTGAATATGAGACTATTTCTACCCAGGTCATGTCCCCTATGCTCTGTTGAGACAACGATCACAAACTCGTAACATTTTAATCAAAAAGAACAGAAGCCTATCCTCTGCAATCCACCGCATTTTACCAGGGAATAGTTTAAATATTTATCGGTATAGAGAGATCCGATCACAGATCTGACCACAGAGTTTGCATTCAAATGTCAGGTCTGGACGCACAGTCTGTGATTGGATCCGGCAGATCTGATCACAGAAGTCGCATTGAGACAACAAGTGTAACCAAGGCTGAAAAGTGATAGAAGTATAGAGAGTGAATAGGATACATTGAATGCAGATGGGTAAAGGCGATTTATAGTTTTGACTCAACTTGTTGTGTTTTCTGGCAGAACACCTCTAGGAAGAGGACGTGCCTGGCTGCGATTGGCCTTAATGCAGAAGAAACTCTCCGATTACATGAAGACCATCATCAACAGGAAGGACCTGCTAAGGTAGCTTCACTAAAAGGATGATGAAAATTACTCAATGAAGATGACGATGATGATGATATGAAAGTGACATGTCTCCTGTACATAAATGTGTCGCCTTCCCGTCAGTGAAACAGAAAACACCTTTGTATTTTTTTGGTAGTGTATGTACAGGTTTTCCATTACCTCTTTGTGCTGGCTGAGGTATAGACCGGTCCGACACACGGGCTCAGTTTTTCTGCTTTTGTTTTGCGATGGTGGGGTGTTTACAATTATACTTTTCACAAATTAAACAAAACAAATTGTATTAATTATATACGTTTCAGTGCAACAATAGTGTTGTGTAGCGATTGAAAAACTGTGCTCTTCCCAACCAACACACCTGTGTGATCTGTTCCCATGTGACCTATTCCCTATCCAACAAATACTCTTGAAAACCAAATCCTGCCCCCCCCCTGTGAGGAAAATATGAACTGCAACAGAAATGAAACTAGAAAACTAAATATGGCTCCAGCTGTATTTAAATAAAAGATTTAAAAGAAGGCATATTGTGTACAATTCAGGCAAGGATCCCATTTATTTTTTGACTAATGCATTTTGAGAATGTTTCTAGTACTATAATGTACTACAAAAATGGCAGTGGCTAGAATACTGCATGTTAAATGTAATGTCTCTCTGTGTGTTTTAGTGAGTTCTACGAGGCAAATGCTTTAATGATGGAGGAAGAGGGAGCTGTAATCGCCGGGCTACTTGTCGGTCTTAACGTCATCGATGCCAACCTCTGCATGAAGGGAGAAGACTTGGATTCACAGGTTTTCCTACATTCCTTTTTGTTTTATTTTAACTTCTCTAGTCTTCTGTTCTTTTTTTCTTTTCTTTTTTTATCAAATCAATTTTGAGCTGGCCTCCGAGCTCAAGGAATTTGGAATTGAAGTTGAATGTATTTCTGCCTTTGACAATTTCTCTGATGGACAATGGCTAATATAAAAAATTGCTGCAATAGTAGTTACCAAGTTTTGTGCATTGGCTTGCGCATGATAAATATTTTGAATATTAAACTGTTATAATATAACTTAGGGCTGCAACGATTCATCAAGTACAAATACCAAACATGTGCTGCCTAATGCTTCAGAAATTAAAATATTATGGTTCATGGATTATTATGATATGAATACTTTAGTTTTTCTTGGCTGCTTGTCAGGTAAAGCAAGCACATTTAAGATATCAATTTAGACTTTGGTAGCATTTCCTATTATTAATGTCACTTTCTAGATTAAATAAGCAATAGAAACAATTATTGTTAGATTAATCGACCACATATAACTTTATTCAAATATTCTATTTTCATCTCGCATGTGCTCTGTGGTTAAAGAAAGCATGCAAACATTCTACTCCACTACCACTGTGTGCAGGTTGGAGTCATAGATTTCTCAATGTACCTCAAAGACAGCGGCCACAGTAGCAAGAGCACAGAGGGGTGAGCGCTTCTTCCTTCCCCATCACTGACTATCTGATCTCTCTGTATTAGATAAAAACCTTCTCAACGTACAATAGTGCCCATTATTCCACTCTAGTTTAGCGACACCATGCTTGTTCCTGATGTATGTTTTGCCTCTCTAATTGGTTTTAGTTTTGGTATTTACATTTCTTAAAAGTCTTCAACTGAGAGCAGACCTCCTGCTCGGTCATTATAAGGAGTTTGAATACGAGGCTGTTGAACAAGGTGTATGTTATGTTGGGTTTTCTAACTTCTTCTTCGTGTTTTTCATGTACCTTTTTTCCCCATGCTTTAGAGATGGTCAGATCACAGCAATTCTTGATCAGAAAAATTATGTGGAGGAGCTGAACAGACATTTAAGGTGCGTCAAAAAGCCCTTTCCAACTCTAATCAAGTCAAAGGGCTTCACAGGCCATATATTAATGACACCCCTTAACCCTAGCCCCCTATAAGGCAAGAAAAAACTCCCTTAATTATCAGGAAGAAAGCTTGAGAATGAACGCAGAGTAGGGGGATCCCCCCTTCCGGGGATGGTTTGGAGTGCAATGGGTGCCATAATCGACACACAGTAGTATTAATAGCAGACATTTTAAGTACACTTTTTTTTAATTAGTATTGTCCATGGTAATGAGGTGCTGCTGAATCCAAATACGATGTTCAGCAGTCTCAATTAAACTACATTTTGGGGGGTTTTGGTCTGTTTCCACAGTGCATCAGTAAATAACCTGCAGGCTAAGGTGGATGTTCTTGAGAAGTCCAATACGAAGCTCACAGAGGAGGTGAGCATCACATGACCTCATGTTTCTACTAGGGGTGGGTCAGAATAATCCATTATTCGATTATTTGTTAATGACGGCAAAAATCGATTTTTTTTTTTTGCATAATGCGTTACATTTGGAATCTGCATGCTTTGCTCCGTTAAAATGATATGAATCTAGTTTTAAATAAATTGGATATAGGAACATCTCTACCGGATTCGGCACCTACAAGGAGTTCATTTGTGACCCTGTCAGCGAATCCGAATAATCAATTATTTGGTCATACCACCCACTGATTATTCGACTGTGAAAAATGTGAGTGGTGCACATCCCTAGTTTCTACCTGGGTTTCAGTCTCAGTATCTCAGTCAGGAATCCTGCTTTATTAAATGGCAGACATGTTGGTTTTCTTTGAAACAATTGGATTAAAATATTGTCTTGTTTTAATAATGCTTTTTTTAAAATTATCAAACGAAAATGTTATGTACTTTTTTCCACTTCCCAAGCTTGCAGTGGCGAACAACAGGATCATCACCTTACAAGAAGATGTGGAACGAGTAAAGGAAGAGAGCTCTTTCCAGATCGAGTCAAACCGAAAGGTATCACACACACTGTTGAAAAGCTTGTCCCTTCTACCTCTGGGTTGTAGCTAACCAAATGCTGTTGTTTTATGAGAACTGTGATTGCTGTTTATCAACATGTTTTCTTCTTCTCCAGACCTTGAGAAGCGATACACCAGCAGCAGTGGCAACAGATGGACAATCACTGGGAGAAACACGCAAGCAGCTGAAGGAGGAAACCCTACTTCGCTTGGTCAGTCAGGCTGCATTAGACTACAGTCTCATAGCTTGTGCTCCTCAGTTTCATTTTGTGATGTACTTCTAATGGCTCATTAGAAGTCATTAAGCATAACGCAAGATTGTGCTTTGGCTAAATGTGTATGCAGCATTAAGTGCCGGCTCTTAACATAATACTTTAACATTGATGTTTCTAATGTGGTTGTTTTATTATTTATTATATTAAAATATCCTATGCCGTTGATGTTTTTAATGTGGTTGTTTTATTTGAACTATTATTTGCTTACTGCATGTGTCCTATGTGTTCTTTTTAATTGTAAAGTGTATTGGGACCGTGCTGCATGGTGATTGTGCACTTTAAATAGACTTGATTGATTGACTCGTGCCAGGAAACAGAGGCACTTGTCAGTGCTAAACTACAACATGGTCTCCCTGTTGTTGTGGTGGCCTCTCAGGACGTGGAGAAGGAGCTGGAGGTCCAGATCGGCATGAAGCAGGAGATGGAGCTGTCCATGAAGATGCTGGAGAAGGATGTGTGTGAGAAGCAAGACGCCCTGGTGGCACTCAGGCAGCAGCTGGAAGACCTCCGCACCTTCAACCAGCAGCTGACCCACAAGGCACAGGTAATGGCCCTTCTGTATGGGAGTGTGAGAGACGGAGACAGAGATCCATCATCGTCATCATTATGTGTTGCAGAGCTCGGAGGCCAGCTCCAGACAAAAGACAGATGTCATCTCCTGCCTGGAGGACAAGATAAACCAGATGGCCGGGACAGTCAAACAGCTGGAGAGCAGGTAGGCATCCTGACACCACTCACACCCCTAAAACATTCAGATGTTTTCATACAAGTGGTCCTAAAACACGGACAGACTTACCCCAGTTCTTTAAACATCATGACTGTGGGGACCCCTCTGCCCTGCCCACCATTCTTTCACACACTCGTTTTGAATAATAATAATCCCCAAACACTTACATTAGGTGAGCAGTGGCTGAGTGATGGAGAGAATGGGCAGGAGAGGTGGATCCTTTTGAAAACCACAGATTTATTACATCTTAGACTACAACAACCAAACCCAAGCACATGTTTAGAAAGTGAACACCGTTTTGAACCTAGATTACAAGATCCAGAAAGTATTTTTGCAGGTCATTTTTATCCGGCTTGTTGTTTTTTCATAAGAAACATTACTCAGTATAAGATAAATGAACTACAACTACTACCTACAATGATTCCTCTTTTTCCTGTTTGTTTTGTCTTTTCTCACTCCATTGTCATTGTTTTCCTTTTACCCCATTATCCGCTCATTTTTTGCTTTGTTTTGTTTCGTCTCATCTTGATGGGCACGTAACCAGTGATAAGCATTTGGTGAAGCAAGCCAGGTCCCTGAACTCGGCGGCGGGAAGGCTTCTTCAGGCTCAGCCATGAAGCCCTCTCCCTGCGCTGTAGTGTCATACGTCAGGACCCCGAGTTAAAAACAAAACCGCAATTCCATTCTTCATGTAGAAATAATCTAGATTTTTTTATTTTTCTGGTATGATACTCTTGTTTTGGTTGTCGCGGGGGGAATTTCAACTGACTTCTCATACACCACATGCCGGAAGACTCTGCAGAGTCAAGAACAATGGACTGAATCCAGCCTTTTAGCAAAACCTCTTTTCCTGTGGTAGTAATAATATAACAATTATAACGATTATTTATTACACACGCTTTATTTAGTCCCTTGACAGATGTGTCTGAACAGTTGGCCCTGACTTTGCTATGCATTTCTGGAATTGACAGTGCTTCGGCTTTTCTCATTGGCTAAGAACAGAACACATGGTTGTCCCCCTTGGGGTCTGTTTGAGTTTGAAAGTAGCCAATGATTGGACAGATTATTCTGAAAGTAGCCAATGATTGGATGGATTATTCTCCACAGTGGCGCATATGCTTTTAGCACAGCTAAAGGCTTCCTGTATTCCAGCATATCATAAAAAAGGCCCTAGAATCATGTTGCTAATGCTATTCTATCTCCTTTATTTTCTAGATATAATTAGTACCAAGGGGTCTACACAGTCATTCTTGTTGCCCTGTTCCGGAGTTGTAGTTTTTTTCGGTGTTGATGTTGTGTTTCAGAGTTTGCATCTGTGTAAAACGCCAGGTCAGGGTCATTTACTTACTACTAGAGAGTCAACCAGGGCCAAATGGGTTTTAGTCATTTCAACTTGTATGTAAACAATAACATTGGTGTAAACTGTGGTAACCACAAGGCTATTATAATAACTCAATAAAAACCGCTTGCTTCGGCTTCACCAAATGCCTTTTGATTTCCAGGTGCCTCCTTTTTGAGTTTTGACTTTGTTCATATACTTTAGGACCTATATATTGATTGCTGTCACTAGATCTCTCTCCCACCTCGTTTTATGTTTTATTTATTTTTTGTTTAAGTTTTCATTTTACCATGAGTTTATGTGGCCCCCCCCTCCTCAACCCAGATCCAAGCAGGCTCAGAGGGAGCGGGATCTGGCCGAGGAGGCCAACCGCCTGTTCAAACAGGAGTTTGGGGACAAGATCGAGAGTCTGCAGACGGAGGTGGAGCACCTGAGGAGACAGAGGTAGTAGATGATAACAATGCTATATTTGTCTAATTCACTTGCCGGCCATCTTAAATTCAAAACAACGCTTGGGGGGGGGGGGGGGGGGGGGGGATTGCTGAGGATTCCAGAACAGAATTGCTTCAAAAGTTTCATAGTTTTCCACAAAATCAAACCTGTACTATTGCCTTGCTAACCAACGCTAGAAAACATTGGTAACCCCCTCGAATTCAAGATGACCACCCAGTGAATAAAGCCAATGGAAGCCATGTTGTCAGTGACATTCTGTAATGTTACATTGGCATTCTTGTAGGCTGACATTCAGCTGAAGCACGGCCATACATAATACTAATGTATGCCGGTTAAAACGTTTGTTATTCCAGGTACAAGTTGGACCTGGAGCTGAGAAGAGAGAGGGCTCGAAGGAGCGATCAACCTGTTGGCACCCAGCCGACAGAGGAAAGGCCACACACAGAGCAAGCTGAACCGCAACACAGCCTTGTAAGATGACCAAGTCTACAGTGGAATGTGTGGTATCTTGCACAAGCATTGGCCTGGTTATTGAAAAAAACAATCATGTCAATCACCGCAGAAGGTGAATGTCCAGGACTCGGAGAAGGCCCAGAAGGAGAGCGATCAGAGGGAGGCGTCAGACGCCACAGCCCAGGGTTCCCCCGTGTAAGCACCTAAGATTGTCATTTTAATTATTTTAACTTTTATTTCACATTCCTTACTCACACTCACCCTCTCTTTTTCAAAGGCCTTCCTCTGAATGTGACGATGGAAAGGTATGGACCAAAAAATATATGATCATAAATAAATACCTGCCTTGGAAGTGGCGAGATGAGGATTGCTGAGCTTCCCAATATGCAGAGCTGTAATAATAATGAACTTATTTGTTGTCCTGTCCAGGGTGAATCAGTGCTGGGTCTGAGCCAGCCGTCCATCTGTACTATATGTGAACAGGAGGAGTCCCTTAAAAAGATTAAGGTACACAAGACGCTATCTGTAGGTTTCAACCAGTTCAATTTAAGATGTTTGAATACCTTTTTAATAGCTCTGAACACATTTTAATACCTAAGGGCTTAACACATTTTTAACTTTAATTTATACTTTTATGGGTACCCTGCAAGAGCAGAACCTGATGGAATATGTTGCTTTACTCTAAAGAGTAGACACTTTGCCACTGTCACCTTCAGTTAATAAGACTAAGTGACTTTATGATAGATGGATAATGATTCAGTTGGACCCATTAAGGTGGGGAGCCAATATTTATAATCAAACATGCAGTAGAACTTGTAGCCCATCAGCTTGTGCATCTCGGTTTAGAAACGGTACCACGTTTGTATTCCAGAAGCCTAACATTTGCTTTGTGCCCAAGTGAGATAAAAGTAGGTTGGTTTGATACACTGGTGCTTTTCCATCTCTAGAAACAATGCAAGAATTGCAGTGGGGTTTTCTGTGAGAGCTGCCTGACCAACGAGCTGCCGCTGCCCTCCTCCATCCTGCCGGAGAACGTGTGCGACACCTGCTACTTCCTGTTACTACAGCAATACGCCTCGAGTCCCACCTGAAACACCCACCTCCAAATCACACATTTACTGCACACAACAGGGACATGTGTATAGGGACATTCAAGACATTTCAGCAAAGGCATTGGTTATTTTTTTATTGTTGAAATTACAGGCACTGCCAAAAAGCACTTTTGATTTAACTAACTAAAGCCCTCTCCATGGACGACGAGACATCATCTTATGTATTTATGCATTTTAAAACACTAGTAAGTGTCCACCAAGTGGATTTACTAATAATAATTTTTATCCTCCATCTTAAACAAAGTCAAATGGTTGCCAAGATTCATGAATTCAAAGCCTATATTGTACTAATGATACAGACCGGAGCCATCTTTGGTGTCATGGTAGTTCTATACCCGTTTCTTCATAATATTAACCAGTTCTGCTATACAACAGCAGAAAAAGTAACTTTCTAATGTAATATTTAGAATTAGTCTCAATCTAATCTCATGCTTTTAGAACTGCATAATTTTTTTTTCAGGTTACATAATGAAAACACAATTCGCCAAGTTATTGCAATAAAAATCGCCTAACCAGGGCAGATGACTTTCCTTCATATTGAACCCACTGCGGGCCTCAAATATTCTTCAGTCTGAAAAGTCTTTAAATATCAAGTTGGAAGTTTTTTTGTTTTTTTTAATGATAGGAAGACTAGCAATGGTTGCTTGACCAACAATTGATTTATTGGGCCACAATATTTTAATGTGTTAACTTCAAAGGCATATTTTCAACCAAGAACGACATGCATGAGCTTCACTTACCCGTCAGCAAGTCATTCTATAGCTGGTTTAGATGGTATGAAGCTGTAAACTATTCTGTATAAATAAAATACCCATACTGGAACTGTTGGCAATAACCTCTGCCTATATGATTATTTTAGTTTCAATGAAATTTACCTCTTCCAAATGGAGACCATTTACTTGGCAGGTTGTGTTTGACACCAGGAATGTTTATTGTGTCATGCACATCCAGTCATTATACAGAAAATAAACAAATGTATGTTGTGTAGAGGACGTCTTCTCTTTCAGTCATCACCTACAGACAGAAAATCAGAATTACTGTCCGGCACAGTGAAAGTATTAAACACAAAAACAAAAAGACTTGGGTTTTCTGGCATGAGAAGGTTTCACTTAAGTGAAGTTGTACATCGCCTTGAAACCAGCATCCATGATTCATCTAGAAAATTAACATTGGTTGTACACTTAACTAGCCTCACAAATGGTGAGGCTACAAAACCAACGAACGCAGGAGCCAAATATGATCAACATTTTTTAAATGACAAACAAAAAATGTTTACTACTTACCCATGGTACTATTTTTAGAGTTGAGGAACAACTCGATGTATCTCTCTCCTAAACAAAAAAGAAAATGCATTTTAGAAGAAATTCATTTGAACATCGCAGTTTTACAAAAATACCACCACAGATAAGGATAATGCATGACAAATGTATTATACAATAAAATTTGTGGAAAAAGTATGAAGGGACGCCAGTGAAGACCAGCCGACTAATAATAATCCACGATGGGGTGTTATTGGAACATAATTACTTGAATTAACATTTACCAATAATGGGACACCCCAGTGGTTTATTCTGCTTATAACACAGTTACCAACTGTGAGTACATACAAGTTACTTTCATCTACAATGTTTTTGGGTTTTTAATCGACTTAAAATCAGCTGAAATTAAAATATTCTCCCGTGGTGCTTTGTGCATTGTCAAGGACACATCTGTTCAATCATATTTGACTGTTAATGTTGGATAACCATTGAAATATAATGCACACCCTTGAAACGTTATTGACCAATCAGGATCAAGTATTCAACAACGCTGTGGTATAAATGATATTGCTATAAATGTCTAGAAAGTAAGATTCATTTGTTTTCACATTTTTAGTAAGGTGTGCGACATCCAACTAAATCACAACAAAGTGCAATTTGAATTCCAGACTGTTTTGAATACTTCCAGAATGCCAATAGCAAGAAGAAAGACAAATATACCAAAACAAATAAATATAAAAAGGGCTGCCATCACAACATATCGCCTAGGCCAGTGATTCTCAACGGAGGGCATTTTGAGTGGGTCGCAGAACATATGCCAAAACTTCTTTAGAAAGAAGCTCATGAATTAATTAATGTTTCAATGTTAATCCATGTTTCAATGGCTTACTATTTTATTCAGATTAGCCCCAATTGTTTTTAACAGTACATGAAGGCATTGTTGACACTGCAATATTGATATTTACATTTTTAATTTTTGGATCGTGACCTAATGACTAATGACATGTGGGTCCTAAGGCTAGACCAGGTCAGAACCAATGGCCTAGGCCAGGCCTATTCAACTGGCGACCCGTGGGTCACATCCGGCCCGCAAATTATTTATTAGAACATAAATAATCAGAACCAATTTCCCCCGGAAAAAAAAGCTGTTTCTGAGCAAGAATGAGAGCCAGTTCAATTTACTCCAACAGAAAATCGTTTTTTTCACTTTGCAAACCCCTATGACCTGCCCATGATCCTGCACGCTCTCTGTGCAAGCACCAGCGTCTGTCTCTAATGTGGCAAAGTTTCAATAGATAAAAAAAAAAAAAAGGGCCAAAGGTAGACAATGAAAATCGACAATTCAAGGAGGAGTAGAATGTGAAATATCTATTTTAGTAATGTGGGACCAAAACCCACGTTTGACCTGCAACGAGGCTATCGCAGTAACAAAAGAACCCAATCTGAAAGCACCGCATCACGTATCACTAACTTCAACTGAACATATCAGGTGGCTTCAGCATCCCTCCGTGTTGCAGGGATTCTTGGTAAAAGAAAAAAAAAAGAAACCCTTCACAGATTGTGAAACAGTGAAAGACTGCACAGTATCTGAAGATGTGGTTAGCGATGATAAGGTGGAGAAGAACATCATTTCGTCTATCCAAAAAATACAGATGTTGAAGCTCTTGCAACAAATGCATGCATTTGAAACCCTTTTGGGTCAGTTCAAACAAGTTAAAACAAGCAGAGGTGATTGGCTGTCGACAAGTCAACAGACCGCTGCAGAGTTGTGCAGATTCTGTGATGGAGAGTATCTTAGAGAAGATGTGCTTGGACTTCTGTTGAATAACATGATCACTTTTTGCTTGATGTATTGAAATATCTGGCCATTTCTGTTGAATGGTAATAACATGATCATGTGTTGCTTGATGTATTGATATATCTGGCCATTTCTGTTGAATGGTAATAACATGATCACTTGTTGCTAGATTGATTTATTGAGGCCATTTATTTTTATTGTTTATTTGAAAAATATGAATAGAGTACTGTTAAAAGGTTTAATGCCCTCATAAGAAAATAGTTGAATAGCCCTGGCCTAGGCAATCCTGTGTAAGTGTGACTCTGAGTCTCTAAAGACACCTACCAATATGCAGCCTATCTCTGGACATCGCTGACACTGCATCCGGGTGAGATCTGAAGTACACGTCTGCCTCCCCCATGGGCCTCCCATCCGGTCCAAACTCAATGAGGATCTTGGACACGGGCAGCGGGGAGAAGAACTGTAATGCACAAAATATCAAATCAACCCTGCTCCCTCACTGAAGTATCCACACGTATGCACTCACATCGATAATGTCTTGCACTACTCTATACAACACAATGTTTTTTATTTTTAAGTCTTTTTATATTCTATTGCTGTTCTGCACTTGGCTGCCGTGGCACCCAAATTTCCTATCTGGGATCAATAAAGTATTATTAAGACGGGTAAAAGTGTCCACTAAACGGCATACATTATTATATATTAAACAAAAGTGTTGGTGTCCGTCAATGACGATGTCACGGCCTTACGTGTGCGATGTCTCGGCCAGTCGCTTGGAAGGGCATGCCCCTCATATGCACGTAATGCAAAGTGTTGGCTGGACTGGATGCTCCTGGGAAGCAAAGAGATGGACATTAAAATGTTGACCAATGATCAATTTGAAAAAAACGTTGAGTAATTCAGGGTAAAACAAAAGAATAGCTTTGGCTTTGCGATGCCAGAGTGAAATCCCTCACCACTCTGCTCCCCCCACTTAGGTGAGAAGGTGGGCTGACTGACGTTAAAAGGAGCCGAGTCACTTCTCGCCAAACGAGACTGAATCTGGCCGCTACTGCTGGCAAACACCTCGATGTACCTGGATCATCATGACAGATGTCATGGCGACGTCAAACAAAAGGACAGCAGCAGAGTTATTCAAAGGAGCTTCGAGATTTTAGCTTTATTTTGTTTATTTAAATAACAAAAATTTAAATTCATGCCTTGAATATTGTAATATATTAATAAACTTGATTGTACATTCTCATTTAATGAAGTCTTTAACAGGAGTTCTTGAAAAAGCACCTTAGCATACTGATTTCTGACTATGATCACATTCTCTTCAAACCATATTTGAAAGACCTTAAATAATAAATATCCTTAAATCAGTGAACAATATCCAGAGTGCAGCAACTGTCTGATATGAGACAAATATGTTATTTCAGCTTGCTATGGGTTGTTGTAAGCAGCAGCCTACCTGCTGCCTATGAGCTCTCTGTCTCGATCAAGAGCTTCGTCAGCCATGTCCTGAGAGGCAAAGCGCACAAAGGCCTCTCCCGAGTGCCTCCCCTTTATGTCTCGCACGATGGTGACGCCATCTTCCACTATATCTAGCCCTGGGAGACCGGGGGGGAAAAAGGCAAGATTGTTTTCCTTTTCTCATTTGTTGTCAGGAAATATGTTTTTTTTTCAGGTGTCTGGCATAGTTTTGTCAAAATTTCACAATGAATCCATGTGCAATTCAGATTCATTACAACACGATTCAATACAATCAAACTTTTATTTTCACCCCAACTTTTCATAAGCGTGATCAAACCCGTGCCTCTATCTCTCTCCATGAAATTCCCAATCGGATCGTTATTTTATGTAATAACAACTACAAGGACAAGAACAGAGGTGACAAGAGACAACAGGTGTTAAAGCTGCAGTGTGTAGAATTGAGTGGAATCTAGCGAAATGGAATATGATATTCATAAGTATTTTTAAAATTAATTTGTGTATAATCCCAGGAAAATAAAAATCGTGTTCTCGTTACCTTAGAATGAGTTGCACCACAATGTTTCTTTCTACAGTAGCACGGACAAACAGCTCTAGAGAGGACGTTTTACATTTTTTAATCATAATCGGCATCTTACTTATAAGCTATGACCTATAGTGTTACAGACTTTAATTACAGAATTTATAAATGTATCAAGGAACCTCATCACTTGACACTTGGCTACTTATGCTGTCATAGACGTTGACATCATTTTGGAAGTACTACCTACTGGCACCTTACAGGCCACCGTAGCTCCTCCTACGTCGTTAAAAAGGAAGGGGTGGTGGGGGGTTTTCAGTTGGTTGCAATCTGCAAGCTCACCCCTAGATACCACTAAATCCTACACACTGCACCTTTAAGAGCAGGACGAGGACCACCAGAGCGTACCGGAGAAGAAGCGGAGGATGTCGTCCTCAGTGGAGCTGAAGGGCAGTCCTCGGAGGCGCACCACGGGGTCGCAGGCCGGTGTGCTGGCCGCCACTCTGGCAGGCGCGCTGGCCGGCGCCTCGCTGACCGCTGTGTTCAGGATGGTCTCCGCGTCGCTGTCCGACACCTCGTACACTGAGGACAACACACGCGTGGAGTTGGGACAGAGACATGTATTTGTCATCATCATGGATGAATTCAACTCTTAATGTATTTCCTCACACCTTGGTAAATGCTTACTTAAAGAAGTATCGAGTCATCATGAGACCATTTGCCTAGCAATGGGAGATACAGTGAGACGCACATGTGCCTCCTGCACTCCGCATGAATGAATGAACACACGTCGCTAAAGAGTCAGTCACCAGTGGAGGGCTGGGGACGAAACTACACTGGTCTTTTTAACCACTTTCCAATGTGGAATTGGTTATCCGAGTACCCAGCGTACTCTCACACGTGTCCTCATGAAAAACACATTCATACTTTGTTGATACGCTGCAAAATAAACATTTAAATCCACTTCTTGCGTCGCCTCGTCGGTTTTTACCAATGCATCCTTGGTTGTTTACGTCCATGGTTTTGAGCGCAGCACTCCAAACATGGCCGCACTCTGGATGTATTGGTTAAAACTGACGATGTGACACAAGAAGTGGATTTAAAATGTTTATTTTGCAGCGTATCAACAAAGTGTCGGTGTGTTTTTCACGAGGACACCTGCGTGAGTACGGCGGGGGTACTTTCAGATAACCGATTCCACATTGGAAAGTGTTTAAAAAGATCAGTGCAGTTTCGTCCCCAGCCGTCACACTGTGATGACACGGTGTGACTCTTTAGCGACGTGCGTTTGTTCATTCATTCATTCATTCACGCAGAGCGGCAGGAGGAACGCAGGAAGAAGTGGAATACTGTATGAGGACCCTGAGCATAAATCAATCTGTTAAGACGTTAAAAAAAAGTAAAAACCTTCAACATAGCGCAGGCCGAGGTAATGCCTGTGCTTCTCCAGCGCCTTGCTCACATCCTCTTCATGCTCCATCTCAACGAAGGCCTGTCCGTTGGGCTTCCCCTGTCTGTTCAGGGTCAGGTGGATGCCCTTCACCCCGTCCCGGATCCTGCACTCTGCACACAGGTCACATACTCAGCACAAAGACGCCATGTACAGCAAAGTAGCTGGCTGTCTGGCTTATGTGTAGACCCGCCGCTACCCAACTCTGGACATCCCCAAGTCTGGATGCTGTGCTCACCTGAGAAGAACTGCAGCACGTCTTCGGCTGTGCATGCCCACGGGAGACCCTTGGCCTGGACGATGTACACATCACTTTTCGGCGTCTCGGGCTCCAACGTGTAGACTGGCAGCGGCGGATACTCATCTGGATCAGACGCCCCTGTCTACAAGACATCATATTACTATTATATTGGAAGTCTCGCGATAGCAACGCATCCTTCGGCGCGAGATTTAGCGAGATGTGTCCACTTAGTTAATTGCGTGGTGAGTGATTACGGCTTACCTTAGTGCAGAGGCCGAGGCGGATGACGCTGAACGCAGACTGGCGTGGCGTGGCAAGTGTGCGTAAAGACGACGTGATGGGCCACGACCATTTGTGATAGTGGCGCTGCTGCAGCTGCTGAACGCGTGTCGTCTCCTCCGGCGCGGCGACCCGCGACACGCACGCCGACGACGACGACCAGGCGACACGCCTCGCAGTTGCGGTCGCACACCGGTGCAGTAAAAACAAGGACTTACACTTGGCGGACATTGTACGCCGACACTAGGCCTGCCTGTCTGTCTGACACACACACACACACACACACACACACACACACGCGCGCGCAGATACGCACTGCGCACCGAGCTTTAAACAGTGCGCGAGGTCTCCCCGCAGCACGCGAGCACCGCGCCGGCGCAGCTCGTTGTTGTTGTTGTTGTTGTTGTTGTCTACTGTCTCGTTGTTTCCCTGCCTCACGTGGGTCAGTCAAGGGTATTTCAGCAAACGACCGGTTTTCAAGTCAAGTAAGTGGAGACCTTCCTGGTGGTGACGGCGGACGGATTTAAAGAGACACGTCCCGCCGCCGCGTCCGCGCCGCTCCCCGCATGTCGCCCCCTAGCGGACCGGATGTCCGCTGCACCGATGCGGTGATGGGTGTAAGGTGGTGGTAGCTCACCGATTGCCATGCAGTGCTTTTATAGCCCTGCCGTCAGTCACGTTACGTAGGCAACATAACACGATGTTTTAATCCTGCTGGAATGATATTACATGACATAGGTTTGAGTGCACAGCAGGCAGTCATACTCATTAGTGAGCGATTGTCTGCCTAAACTCACATACTTCCTTCTGAGCCCACTGCAGTCTGCTGCTGCTAGTGGCTGTCACTGTAACACTAGGTCAGTGCCTTGGATCACACATGAAGGATCGCTTCAGTTGGCCTAGCTGGTCATTTACGAGCCACCACCAGGACTAATGTAAATGTCCATTAACATGTATACATAATACCACAGCTCTGTGTGTGTGTGTGTGTGTGTGTGTGTGTGTGTGTGTGTGTGTGTGTGTGTGTGTGTGTGTGTGTGTGTGTGTGTGTGTGTGCCTGTGTGTGTGTGTGTGAGCCTGTGAGCCTGTGTCTGTGTGTTTGTGTGCGTGTGTTTGTCACGTGAGCATCACTTCAGAGGCTGTACATCTCTACACCTCATAATTACGACCACCCCCTTAATGACGTCCAATCTGCACTTCCTGCTTGCATGGCATCTTCTATACATACACTAACACACACACACACACACACACTCCCTCTGGTCAGAGATTGTTTGTGGCCTGTATAATTTCAGCCCCAGCTGCTGTCCCCTGGGTGGAGCAGGCAGGGGACAAGGGAAAGTGAGTGTTCACCCGGGGAGTGGTTTGTGAAGGGTTAGGTAGGAGGAGCAGGGTGACCGGGCACACGCCACGGGGCTGCTTGACCCCGGTTAGGCCATCTCAGACTTTTGTTGTGGAAAAACGAGATCCTTTTTATAAGAGGGCATTTCATACATGGATTTATTCGGCACATACATATACACCCCTCCCTGACTGCATGATATGCTGCATCGTGGGTATAAAAAGTGCTATATGATGATGATGATGATGATGATGATGATGACGACGACGACGATGACGATGATGATGATGATGATGCATATACATAAATATAAATAAAAAGTGCTAGGCTATATGATGATGATGATGGTAATAGTATACTATGTGATACTACTACTATTATATATATATATATATATATATATATATATATATATATATATATATATATATATATATATATATATATAAAATAACCATCATCTTCATCATCTTCATCATCATCATCATCATCATCATCATCAAATTCATGCATAAAGTCGCTTATAACCCGCATTCATATCCTAACCGGCATATAGGTGAGAGGCATAACCATAAAGTATTTGCGGTTCCTAGACTCAGCCCAGGAGGAAAGGACAGCCCTGGTCACATGATCCCCTCCGTTATTTCCTGCAGCAGCAGCAGCAGCTTTCACTCTTGCGACACCACACTCACACACACACACATACACACACACCACACACACTCAGTCTGGCTGCTGCGGTCTACGGTGAAGACGGCGCGTAGGGAAAGTCCGTCCGTTCACACTTGAAGAGCGGCGCAGAGTCACCCCCCCCCCCCCTCCGAGACGCGAGGAAGTCCAAGTCCAACGGGATTTACAAATCTGCCATTTAGATATACTATATACCCTAGTATTTCACAATGGCGACAGCCGCGGCGGCGTCTGGGTCTGCGGGCTCCGGGTCCGGAGCCGAGCTGGTCCGCGGGCAGGCCTTCGACGTGGGGCCTCGATACAGCAACCTCTCGTACATCGGGGAGGGCGCCTACGGGATGGTCTGGTAAGATGCCTGGCTGCTGGGCACCGCGGCGATTTCCAGGAAATAGGACACACACACACCCGCACACACACACACACACGCATATACACACGCGACGTGGACACACACACACACACACACACACACACACAGAATCCTGCCATTAAGTTACACTGTAGCCCTATTGGATCAGTGCTCTTGAGTCCTTAATGTTAAGTATCTAAAATGTTTTTTAGTTGTTTTTTTTGTTGTTGTTACATTTCCGCCTCGGACCCCGGATCAGTCGTTGGGGATTTGGTGATTTTAGGAGAAGTTGGACCACCACGTTAACTGCGATTACACTGGGGGGGGGGGGGGGGGGGGGGGGGAGTAATGAAGTGTATTCCGGTGTGTTTGTATGGCGAGGTAATGTAGGATGTAGGTGGCGGTGTGTGTGTGGTGCTGTATGAATGGACCCGGCCCAGCCCACCATGGGGTCCAGGTCCAGCCCACCATGGGGTCCAGCCAGGCTCGTCCTCCACCACCACCACGCGTCACGTCCAAAGCAGCGCCGGACAAAACCACCCCTGGGATCCTGAGGGGTCCACCTGTTGGCCCCTCGGTATCACTGATCCGTCCCACGACAGAGACGTGGTTTCCAGTGTAGTCTGGCGTTGTGTTGCTACATGTTGTCGGTTTAGGGTCGCAGGGTGGTGGTGGGTGATGAGGACAGTGGTTTTGGTGGTATGGATGTAAGGCAGGAACATGGATGTGGATGTGTGGGCATGGAAAACTGTTGGTGTCCATGTTGTTACAGTTGGACGGATGGATGGAAATGGAAATGACAGATTTTTTTCAACAAGAACATATGTAATTGCTATTGTGGATGGGATTGCTGTTTTTTCTTTTTTCTTTTCTTTTTTTTTCCTGGCAGAATAAGTGTGCACAGTTTTACACTTATTTTTGCTTCATTCATTCTGAACTGAAATACATTTGCATCAGCTCCCTGTAAAGTAAGCACACACACACACTGCTGTATGTAGCCTATTGTTGAAATAAATACATGCATAACTACAGTTTATTGTGTGGACACCGGTCCACACAATAAACAAATGTAGACAAAAACCATTGTGACATTTGATATGCGTTTACCAATCAAGAATGTCTGTATAGGTAATATGTCTGTATACGTTATTTTCAATACTGATACTCAAACACAGAAGTCAAACACTGAGCCTCAATTTAACCAATGGAGGACCGCAGTGGTGAAGGTTAAAAAACACTTTCAAGGTCATGGTTGTAATCATCATTTGGAGAAAACTAAAAAGGCACACATTAGAAAGTCCATGACTTCAGAGATGAACAATAAAGTAAAACCAGAAACTACTCTGTTACTCTGTTCCTATTAAAACCTGTCAGAGCAGGGTTTCTTTGTTACCTACCTAACATTCATTCATTGCCAATTGATGCACTAGTTCAGGGGTGTCAAAATCAATCTATGCAGGGGCCACATCCATAAATCATAACAGCTTTGAGGGCCATATATATATATATATATATATATATATACTCTTATAATGAATACCACAGGAGGTGAAAAATAGCTAATTAACAAGAAGTAAATTGCTAACTTTAAAGGGACAAAGTGAAACAGTTCCTTTTTATCAGCTAGATATCAATATTTGAGACAGTGTGTGACAAGACTCCAAGCACTTCCAATCGAATCTCATTTTTTTGACCAGGTGCTATGTGCATATCTTTTTAAAACTAGATGTGCCATTTAGCAGACCAAGGTGCATTTCCTCAGTCATTTGTTGTTAGTTGTTTGCATGGCAATTTGCGATGAATCGCGTGGCTGCTTCTCTAAGTTGCTGCTTGAGGTTACAACATTGCCAATGGAAAACCAGGAGTCCAACTGAATGCGCCACAGCAGATTTGTCATGCTAAATTAAATGCTGCTGCTGAAACAGTGAGTGGTCCTGATAATCTAAGTATGCATCCTTGGATATAGCGTACGCTTTCGTGTGGGCGTAAGGGGGAAGGTGGTGCAGCAATTCCGCACACAGCACCCATGTATAGAAACACGTTTGCAATGCTTTCTGGGGACTTGTAGTGCCGCACATGGCGGGAGTTAAAGATGCGGGCCAAAATTAATTGAAAAGTCAAATAATTGCGCGGGCCAGATATAATTTAGCAAGGGCCTGATTTGGCCCCCGGGCCTTGTGTTTGACACATGTGCACTAGTTGGTCAACAGACCAAAGAGAGAACATATCTGAACATGTTTGATCCACAGTAAAGTATTATGAATCAGATAAGATTGATGACACAACTCACCTCGCATTTAACTAAGTATGCAAAAGAGTTGAACAATAGGCATAGTCCAACACTGAAACTGAACAACACAGGCACCACCTCCAATGAAACACATCTTAATGCAAATGGTTGTTTGTAATTGGTTCAAATTGGTGCACAGTGACGTCTCACACTGTGGAAACTTTGCCATCCGTCACCTAATTCTGGCTTTAGCCAATCAGAAACAACGATTTGTCAAAACCTGTAAGCAGTTCCTAGTAGTGTGATTATTTATTTCTTTTTGGTGATTGATTCTCTTTCAGCCACATTACGTAACTACTATTATATCTGAACAACAATAGCGGCAGAACAACAGAACCTGTTTTGTTGTATTACAAGATGGCTGCAAGAAAGACAGTACACTATAAATATTACTTTTATTACAATGAATGTAGCATACATCGAAGGAGGAGTAGCCTGTGGTTACAGTTGATGAGAGCACACCAGATTTTTCAAAGTAATAGCCATTATGTCCGTGCGACTTGTACATACTCTCCTGAGTAACATTAGTTAGCTTCATAGACCAATTCAAATGAGCAGCACCAGGGATGTTAGGAGTGTATTAGCAGACCCGGCGGTGTACAGGCAGGAGCCATCTTGCCAGGAGCAGTTTGTGTTCGTGGCGCGGGGGGGGGCGGGGGATGACTAGTTGGTCTTTTAATATATTTTTGTTTTTGTTTTAGGCAGTTTAAATCTGTTGACCTGCGTGTCCGGGCTTGGTAATGCCACCACTCGATAGAGATACGCAGGGCAGTTTGATAGGATTTGGAGGTGTCAACGTGAGCAAAGGAGTCAGGGTTCCAGATCTTTATCCCATGAAATCGTTTTAATGCCCCAACAAAGCATGGCCACCACCATGCCCAACGCACCCAACCAATCACCCGAACCACGGATACGCCACGCACCTTCTCTTAAGACAAATACACCCGCCGTCAGAGTCAAAGTGGCCTTTTACGACAAGAATACGCTTTTTTTTAAAAGCTTCCAAGGTTTGCTGTTGCTTTTTTGTGTGTTTTTGTGCCTTTTGTTTTACTTTTTCAACCATTAGCAGAATTCACAACTTTCTGGCAGTAAACAAGCGGCAACTAAATAAGTAACAATACGCCAGATGTGGAAGTATACATGCCACATATACTGCAGTGCGTACTGTAAAGATTGGTCTTGGGGCAACTCGGAGGCTCAACCCACAAGTGGCACAACAGTACATGCGTGTCACCAGCGTGTCCCCAGCAGATACCTATATTCCCCACAGCAGTTTAATTGCGTGTGAGGCTGCGGCACGTCAAGAGCTTTCCCGCAGCAAAGGAGACACAGGTGAACCCGCTCTCTTGCGCTCACTTTTTATCTTGCATGCAAGAACATCAACAGGAACATTATTATTACACAGTAATATCCTGTTGAGGTGTTTGTTAAGGACTGTTCTGGTACATATCGGTAAACATCGCCATGCCTTACAGTGGAATGCAAAGAATTGTTCACAAGCAGGTCTAACTGTATTTAGGCTTGGGCTGGGCAAAACAAAAAGTCAGTCACACTGAAGTGGTGGCGGGCGAGAAAACTGAACCAATCAACGGTTTTGCCTTTAGGCTGTGTCGTCTCGTCCGCCCTGGTTAACGCATTTCCAATCATACCCTGCTGTAATCAGCATTCATCGTCACATGCATTAATCGCCATTATAATCTCAGAGCCATGCTCTCTCTCCGATTGTGAACCGCTGCAGATGTACAGAGTCCTGTTCTGCTGTGAGCCTTCCACTCGAAATGCCACCATGGTGCCCATCTCCACGGCAACCTTTCTGCTTCTGACATCAGTAGCACTATTCTGAAGCCAATGAGAGAGGGGGAGAGAGCGGCTTCACACTCTGCAGTGCTGTTGTGCGATTCAAAGGCAGCTGTAATCTGTGTGATTATACGTGCTAAAATGCCATGATTAAATGTAGTTCACTTTCACACAAAACATTAACACGGACATCTAACATGCCGTGAAGCCGTCGTTACGCTCCGTAAGGATGCTGCTGACACGCGTTGTGCACAAACTAACCCATTTATATTTGTAAAACTTTGTATTTCATTTGCATGGCTGCCATCTGTCCTGTTGGTTTTTACTGATTGAAATTCATTCTCATGTAACATTTCGCAGTATATATTTTAACACATTTTTGTGTGGTATTTTACCATTTTTTTGTTAAGAGTAGGCTATGAGACAAGATTAGAGCATACTTCTCTGTCTCCTATTCGTATTTTGTGAAAATAAGCTCGCTCTTTGGACTGGGTACTGCTATTATTGGTTCAATTATGGGTTTCGCTGCGATGTGTGAGGACATGCATGGTTCATGTAGGCTCCATGACTCACATTGGTCCAAATGCTGAAGAGGTGTCATTGGACGATCAGTCGTCTGAATTGAGTATCATCCTAGCAACCACGGTTTGTGTTAAACCGTGGTAGGAAAATCCCAACATTAAATGAATACTTTAATACATTTCGCTTTCTCTGCTTTCTCATTTTGCTTTCTCTTCAAGATGGAGATGTATTTCATGTGTGGTTGATTTCATCGTCTTCTTTGCCTAGTCATGATTATTGGGTCATAGGGAAATCGACTTGGGACATAATGGCTGAATCACTATTCTCTGGCTGGCCACCATCTTGTTACAGGCCGATGTTGGACAAAATCAGTTTGATTTTGGACACCATCAGATTTTCCCAGCAGTGTGAACAGCAGCATACATCTGCTTTTCAGAGCAGCTTTGATCTAACCCTAGATCTGGTCGGCTTACATATCTGATCTCTGGCCAGATCAGATATCTGGCCAGAGATCAGATATCTGGCCAGATATTTGTGTGTTGTTTTTGTGCTGTTGGTTTTCAGTCGCACACTACAGTGCGAAAAAACTGTTACCCATCTGTCAGAATGAGTTTGACAGTTTGTTTTGACTCCTTGGGCGGTAGAATCTATGACCTTGTTGATAACAAACTCAAACAGTTTACTTTAGCGTTACACATCATTTTGACGTTTTGCAGGCCCAGGGCTTGCATAGAGACGTCTTCATTTTAAATATGCCGCTGGTGAGGTTAGGGATGTGACGTTGTTTCGGGACCCCCAAAATAGAATGAGCCTATGAGCTTCCAAAATGATGAGAAACGAACATTATCGCCAACATTTGACAGCCAAAATATCTGCCGGCTTGTTTGCTCTCGACTCTTGACTATTAAAAATGAATACAAATGAACATTGTTTGAATTTGACCGCCATTTTCACAAATGTTGGTGGTCCCTCCCCCCCTTACGCTACGTAACCAATATGGCGACCATTGAGGGTATAAGAAGTGTCCACCGGTCCACACTGGACCGTTATGAGCCCACCATCCGGGTGTCAAAGTGCACTGCATTTTGTCATACTAGTCAGTGTGAATGCACTTATGCAATCAAAATAGCAAGTGTAAGTATAGAAGTATGCAAATTGAGAGACAGACTTTCTCTCATGGCAATTTTTGCCGCTGTGTGGGCTACGGGTGTCCAGAGAGAATGATTTCAGCAGCTAGCTACAGTCTACTATAGGAGAGGGCCCCAAGTGGTACATGATTTATTGTGAGCTTTTCTTCTCTGTGCTGAGAGTTGTAAACCGGTGATGTGGTATGTGTGGTGTAAACATAGGCCCAGTAGGCAAAATAAATCTTGATGGACCAGTGGTAAAGCGACTGAGCATTTAGCCGGTCAACTTATGGGCTCTGCTCTTAATAGAAGTCCATAATTTAGCGGTTGTGGCAAACAAAATCACCACATCCATCATCCATACTTTTGAACATGCAGCCTTGCAAGAGAAATGTGGTTTTGTGCAATAGTAGCGACTTGCATTAGAGCAGTCTTTACATTAAGGTGGCAATCGCAAAGATTTCCGTTTCGTTCTCTTTGGCGACACCAATGGCGGTAATTGCGGGTGTGTTTTTGGACCTCACTTCCCAGCGATCCAAACATTGTCGCCTGTGTGACGTCAGTCAGTTGGCAGTTGGTTTACTGGCAACGCTAGCAGAGACCGGAAACAGTGCGCCGCTTCACACACAAGTGAGTTGAAGAGCGGGTCTGTTGCGTTAGCTCCGCCTACCCTCTGGGGTTGATGGAAAACGTGTCACTAACTGTGCGTTGCTTGTGATTTTTCCTGGGAATGTCGAATTAAAAAAAATAAATACAAATGTAAACCCCATAGACAGCTTGCCGCTTGTTTAGTTTCTGAGTTTACATAGACAGAGCTTGTCGCAGGTTTATTATCCGAGTTTACGTAGAGGAAACTGGGTTTGATTTTGAGTGCTTTCATAGTGGAACCATATCTGTTTATAGCCTGCCTGTGCTTATTTTTCCGCTTGTGATGTCTAGTAAGCATCTTGTGCAACAGTAGCTTTAGGGCCTACTTGCCCAGAGTATTATATGATGTGGGCGTCTATTTGAAGAAATGTTTATATTAACAAGATGCCAATTTAAATGTGGGGGGAAAAAAACAAATACTGAATTAAAAACAACAGTACAAGTATGGTCCCAGGCAGAAAATGAGCTTGGAGATCAATTGTTAACGCTTCTGGAAATTTTGGAGCGCGCTCGTTCTTCAACGGCTACCTAGCTTTGGCCTTCAGGCTTCACACCGGTTGTAACAGTCGACCCTGACACACGCCACCGAAGTGGCTTTGCTGGGCTCCTCCGACACACAGGACACAGGCTGATGTCGGTACACACCAGTTTATTGGAGGATTGGCAAGATTGCACAAGGCCGAGCAGGTATCACATGCTGACACCTCAGAGCCCTCTTCCTGGGTGTGTGTGGCGATAGCCGGGTTATCTCTACTGATGCACCACAGGTGTGCAGCCCCACCCAGCCCCCAGAGTTAAATCAGTCTGACTCAGGCCAGGTGAGGCTGTAAACCAGATATCAACCACACACACACTCCATTACGGGTGTTGACATATCCCTAGCTTACTGTAGGTTTTGTACTGCTGCAATATGTAAATATGTAATACACGATTACATATCGTGTATTACATAACACATTTACGCAACATCGAGATAACGCCACAGAATCTTATAATCTTAACATGTATATCATTTCAACAGTCATATATATAAATATATATATTATTTCAAAATTCAATTTGGAAGAATCCAACGGCAGTAGCCTAATTGTAACATATGCCACACAGTGACCAGTGTGACATGGCGGACAGTCCTCTCTTACCTCCTCAGAGAGCATTTACAAGCTCTCTGTTTATTGACTGCCTTTCATTCTGAATTTATCAAGCACTTAGGACGGATCCACGGTCCAGGCACATACTAGGTTTTGACCTAGTCTTGTTAGGGCTCATTCAAGCTCTTGATGAAATATCAAGATGCATATTAACATTGGCCGTTCAGTTGCCAACAAGCGCCACTGTCGCATTCCTGCTGTTGTTGTTATTGACAGATATTTCTTGGAGGCGTGCCCAAGACACTGGATCGGACGGTGTGCGTCACGATCGTGCGTGCAGCGACGGCGTACATATATGGGCTGGCTCGTGTGCCTGGCGCTACACAACGTCTGCCAGTACAGCACTTCTACCAAGCCCCTTCAATGTCGCCGTGGTAACAGTCTATTGCGTAACACGTTACAGAGGCTGCAGTGTAAAGCCTTGTATTTCAATCTCCTTGGAAACTAACTGTGCCCAAACCCCCCTCCCTTCTTCCTCTTCCTCCTTGATGTCATTCTTGGGCCCTGAGCGACTGAGCATGCTCAGAGTGGAACAACAGAGTGGTGGAAACGATCCACATGCAATGCCGAGTGTGTAGCGCTCACACACACATGCATCTCTTTTCTTAAGCCCACGAGCGTATGATATACCCGCTGTGTCTTAATCCAACTCAATTGTTCATGTTTCGTTTTAGATCAAGCGTTAACGGATGAGGCCTGTTTAACGTGAATGAGTCAACCGTGTCTCCGAATTAACTGAGCCTTCTCATCATAAGGCTGTGGGAAGGTGGACTAGTGTAAAACAGTATTGACATTAAGTCAGTCGGAGCATTTTGAGGTCTTTACGTTGGGATATTATAATTGCAATCGTACCGACAGAGGTACTCCAATCAAATTAATTAACATGTTTGTCTGTGTTAACTGTCCAAAATGGCTGGAGCCCTGCTTAAAGAGTGTGGCAGTGTGTGTAATGTAAAATGTCATGTAATCTAGCGTGGAGCATGTGTCGATAAGTCTGTATCTTGGATGAAAATGACATCAGGCATTTGTGCTTCAGATGGCCTTGGTCAGACGACATTATCTTCACAAAATAAGTTGTCTTTCTTTCCGCTGTGTTTTATTATGTCCAACAAACGGAGAGCAAGGTCAACCTCTTCACTAGAACATTGGCTCCGTTTCTGTTTACATTGCGTTCTCACTAATCCATTACTATAGCAACCCATTCTTGTTGTAACTCTACCGCTGTGTGTGCGTGTGTGGCGTGTGTGTGTAGAAACACCCTTGACAATACAGCATGTGTTCAGTGGGCGTCGCAGCGTGGGTGTAGTGTGGGTGTCGATGGAGGAGCTACTACGGGTTGAAGAAGCTAGCGGCTGGGAGCTGCCGTCTCTTTAGGTTCAACCCGTAGCTCCGGTGATGGCCGCAGCAGCAGTAGCGGCCTGAAGCAGTGGAGCCGGTGTGCTACAAGTTTGGAGATGTTGGACTCAGAATTTTTTTGTATTGCACGTAGCCATTGCACATTTCACCACAAACCCTTCAGTGAATCTAAGCAGTGAAGGGGGGGGGGTCCTTTAAATGTTTACAAAGCAGACATGAGGTTCATAACTAATTGGAAAGGATGTGAAAGTCAAGATACGGTTGTACGAGAAGAGAAAGCTGCTTCAAATGCTTCCAACATGTCTGTACATCTGAGTCATTTTGTTTATGTGGTTATATGCTTCACTTTGACATTTTGTCATTTAACACCTCCGATGGAAAAAAAACAAAGAACTTTTGTGACGTCACACATCTCATCTCCATGTCTGTTTCATTTACTCCCCTGCAGCTCGGCGTACGACCGCGACAACAAGATCCGAGTGGCCATCAAGAAGATCAGCCCGTTCGAGCACCAGACGTACTGCCAGCGCACGCTGCGGGAGATCAAGATCCTGCTCCGCTTCAAACACGAGAACATCATCGGAATCAACGACATCATCCGCACGCCAACCATCGACCAGATGAAGGATGTGTATCCTTTCGTGTGAAAGACCACCTATCTGTGCGATGGCATCTGTCAGACTCGTGACTTCACGCGAATGGGCCTTACGCCCCAAGCGGCCGGCCATCTTGGTACTAAACACTTGCTGAAAGCGTTGAAAATAGAGAAGCCTATACGAAGTGAGCAAAGAAATACAGTATATACAGTAAACAATATGATTGTATTTATTTTTTTTGGATTGCACTTCAAATATGAACTGAAATTGCGTGTCCTTTGGGCTTTACACTAATGCCAATTTAAATTGGTACATTCAGTGGGTTCATACGCATTTGGGCGAAGTGTCGTCTTAAATGTGAACATTGTGTGAGCCCCTCTTTCCTTCTAAAGTAAACTGACATTTTCTCTTGGTCTGTTTTTAGGTTCATGTCTGCGTTGAGTCCTGTTTGTGGTCGTGTCTAAAGAAAGGGAATAATACTGGAGTATTAGGGAGGCATTACGCTCTTGAGTGTTACAAAGAAACCCTGAGTCTCTTTCACATCTGCGGTTGATTATAACATTGAAAATGATGGACATAATGGCCTCGATTTTCAGATTTATAGACGATACAATCACACAAGAATACCCCGTCCCCCCCGCCCCTACAAATAAACAAAACCAAAAAAACACAAGGACGGAAATTGTTGCTGTTGTTCCTTAACCAGTTACCGGGCAGATACATTGTACAGGATCTCATGGAGACTGACCTGTACAAGCTGCTGAAGACCCAGCACCTGAGCAACGACCACATCTGCTACTTCCTCTACCAGATCCTGCGAGGGCTCAAGTACATCCACTCAGCCAATGTGTTGCACCGTGACCTCAAGCCCTCCAACCTCTTACTAAACACCACCTGTGATCTTAAGGTACACACACAGTCCAGCCTCCAAGAGCACTTAAAGGTGAAAGCGGAATAGCTCCTGGAGTGACCTTGCTAGAGTGTGATTCACTGATTCATACAAACATGGCCAATATTAACTGGCAAATAAAATGTGGCATTTTATTATATTATATTTTCATCCCACGGCAGTGTTTATATCGAAAACAAGTTTATGGAGGGAAAAAAGGTAGATTATTATTATTAATTTCGCTATCGGCAATATCGATATTACATTTCTATTTCCATCTACCATAAAGTAAACGTCAGATGAGCACAAAGAAATGTTTTCGATCCCTTCTTTTCTGCTGCCAGTGTTGCTTTGTCTAAAAACTTGTCGTCTAAAAAAAAACACAGACTCAGAGTCATATTTCCCCAGATCTGTGACTTTGGTTTGGCTCGCGTGGCCGATCCCGACCACGACCACACTGGCTTCCTAACGGAGTACGTTGCCACCCGCTGGTACCGGGCACCCGAGATCATGCTCAACTCCAAGGTGAGTGTCCAGCCAAGCCCGCGTTATGCTGTCGTTTCCTTAAAGCCAACCAGAAAGACGGCTCATGTATTGTATGTGTTGAGATCAGGGTCCAGAATTTTGTCTTTTTACCTGCCAGGCAATTGTTTCAATATGTAACCCTGCATTTTTTGTCAAATCGATCCGCCATTGGCTGGTGGCAGGTGTTCATTTTGGACCCTGGTTGAGATCTAAGCGACTGTTGATGTTGTGAGGATTGTTTGTGTCCCTTTCTAAATCTATTTGGTTTGTGGAGGAAAAAAAAGATGAGAAAATATGTATTTGTAATTCGTATGTATTTGTTGAACATGGGATATTGGGAATAGTGTATCCATAAACAAATGGCTCCCTGTGTTCCTCTAAAAATGTAAAATGAAAACAATAATTCTGATTCCATTCCCAAAAGTCCCATTCAGAATGTGAAATATTATGAGTTTCTCAATCCTCTTGACGGGGAACATGAAGAATGTCCTCAGTCTGCCGTCTCTCAATCAACATATACACCATAGAAGTAATATCAAAATATATTCACAGGTGTGTCTGTCTCTTCTCCTCTCTCCCTCACACAGGGTTACACCAAGTCTATCGACATCTGGTCAGTGGGTTGTATTCTGGCTGAGATGTTGTCCAACAGGCCGATATTCCCTGGGAAACACTACTTGGACCAGCTCAACCACATTTTGGGTAAAAGTCACCATTGCACTTCTATAATGTGTGTAAAGAAATGCAGGCGGCTTTAATCACTATTATACCATGGCCCGGGTGAATACTTGATTCTGATTGGCTGGAGAGGTGTGGATTATTTTTCGATAACATGCACGGCTATGACGTGACCATCTAATCACTGGTCTAAAAATGAATGCACTAAACAAAACGTTAGTAACTGTCAACTTGGACCAGACTCGGGAGGGGGGGGGGTGGGGCTTCCCCGTTGCCATGTCGTTACTAAGATCGTCTCTATTTACTGGAGTAATAAGGTAACGTTGCCATGTCGTTACTAAGGTCGTCTCTATTTACTGGAGTAATAAGGTAACGTTGCCATGTCGTTACTAAGGTCGTCTCTATTTACTGGAGTAATAAGGTAACGTTGCCATGTCGTTACTAAGGTCGTCTCTATTTACTGGAGTAATAAGGTAACGTTGCCATGTCGTTACTAAGGTCGTCTCTATTTACTGGAGTAATAAGGTAACGTTGCCATGTCGTTACTAAGATCGTCTCTATTTACTGGAGTAATAAGGTAACGTTGCCATGTCGTTACTAAGATCTTATCTATTTACTGGAGTAATAAGTTAACGTTGCCATGTCGTTACTAAGATCGTGTCTATTTACTGGAGTAATAAGTTAACGTTGCCATGTCGTTACTAAGATCGTGTCTATTTACTGGAGTAATAAGGTAACGTTGCCATGTCGTTACTAAGGTCGTCTCTATTTACTGGAGACATAAGTTAACGTTGCCATGTTGTTACTAAGGTCGTCTCTATTTACTGGAGTAATAAGGTAACGTTGCCATGTCGTTACTAAGGTCGTCTCTATTTACTGGAGTAATAAGTTAACGCAGGCATTAGTCAGACCCATATATTTCTCCAGTCATTTGCAAATAGTAGTGCGAGCTAAAAGTTGTACTTTTGAGACGGCCATATATTTTTATTGATTCGCAAGTGGCCATGGTATAAGCGGAAGAATCCAGGTGTGCATGTATCGAAAAATAATGCATGCACCCACGTCGTGCATTATTTTTCGATACATGCACACTTGCCGTGGATTATCCTTACGTAACACACGGATCACAACTTCTGCATCCCGAAGATACATTCTGCAGAATTTACTGTTTACTGTACAAAGCATTTGTTTGCATAAGGTGGATTTTTATGTGTATACTTGATGATATCCCAGCATCCAAATTGTACATTGCAGCTTGCTTTTGTTTTCTTCAGTGGACAAATAAAAAGTGGTTTATTAGTATTTTATTTATTTTTAAGCGTCCCTTAAAAACACATCTCTAAAAGCCCCCTTGTCTCAACTTGACTTTCCGTTGATCCCAAAAACATTGTCGTACTGTGTCAACTGTCCTGGACCCATTTTATAAAAAGGTATTTTTCCTTTGTAAATGTTTTGTGTCCGATTTCCTCCTCTAGGGATCTTGGGCTCCCCCTCCCAGGAGGACCTCAACTGCATTATCAACATCAAGGCCAGAAACTACCTGCTGTCTCTGCCGCTGCGCTGCAAGGTGCCCTGGAACCGCCTCTTCCCCAACGCCGACCCCAAAGGTCAGAGCCCCCTTTTATCTGCACATGGTTCCAGTGAGTCATCGTTTGACATTAGCTTGGACCAATCTAGCCGTGCCCTGGTCGACCACACCCACCACAGTCGATAATGTTGTGGTGATAGCTGGTTTATCCTGTGTGCCTTGATTACTCTTCCACTACAGGTGTGCAGCCTTACCTTAAACCAGCTATCAACCACAAACACGCCACACATATGCTATGTTCCACTCTCGCTCCATGAGCAATTGAAATAGAATTGAATTTTATTTCTCATCTAGCAAGCAAAAAATACTGCTATTTCTATATTTTTATGTTGTCCACCAGTTTTTTTGATGCGAGGTCAGGGCGACTGATCTGATCGTCTCCTCGTCGACTGACGTCATGTTTTGCTGACAAAGGCTATCGGATATGGTAACAGAGATACCAAAACAGAAAGGTCGGCATGTTGCCTTGACATTTCATAGCAACACTCGCAATCAACAACAAGCAACACCTCGCAATCTTTCTACATGAATAATTAATTGAAAGAATTAAACTATAGGCCTCTATTGAAAGGAAAATAATAAATACTGAACAGGGTGCCATTGTGCCCCCTACTGGGCAAACCACAGATGTCTTCCTGCTCCTTTACCTGTTGCTGAAAACAAAATGTGGAAATGTACACATAGCTGTGAACATCTGTATGAGGTGATTGATCATCATATTGCTCCATAGCCCTGGATCTGTTGGACAAGATGCTGACCTTTAACCCCCACAAGAGGATTGAGGTGGAAGAGGCCCTGGCACACCCTTACCTGGAGCAATACTATGACCCTACAGATGAGGTGAGAGGAGCAATACTATGACCCTACAGATGAGGTGAGAGGAGCAATACTATGACCCTACAGATGAGGTGAGAGGAGCAATACTATGAACCTACAGATGAGGTGAGAGGAGCAATACTATGAACCTACAGATGAGGTGAGAGGAGCAATACTATGACCCTACAGATGAGGTGAGAGGAGCAATATTATGACCCTACAGATGAGGTGAGAGGAGCAATACTATGACCCTACAGATGAGGTGAGAGGAGCAATAATATGACCCTACAGATGAGTTGAGAGGGACGCTATTTTCAATGAACATGAAACAGATTTGAATTGCATTTAGAACCAGTTAGTGGTTGGTGGTTGCTGCTTCAAAATAGTGGGTAGACCCCTTTTTATATGTTAAGAAGACACCTGAAATAGGCTAGAGAACTAGTAATTGACAGCAATTACAGTCAAATATGACAAATCTTGCCAGTTTTGTGTGCTACATTTTATTGCTTCATCATAACAAACTGAAAGTAGTGTATAAAATAAAGCGTGAAACAAAAAGTCATTGTTAACGTTGGTCCCGGCAGCCCGTGGCGGAGAAGCCCTTCACCTTCGACATGGAGCTGGACGATCTGCCCAAAGAGACGCTGAAGGAGCTTATCTTTGAAGAAACGGCCCGCTTCCAGCCTGCCTTCAGGTCCTAACATCTCACAATGGTACGTAGAGCATCACCACACCATGGTGCACAATATCGTAATAATACTTTAACAAACGCAGCCAAAAATAAGACTGTCTTCTCTTACAGACGGCGGCTCTGGACTGGTTTACGCGATGCCACTGCTTGTTGTCTCAGCCTCAAACTTCTTCTTCTTTGTGTATTTTTCTTTCCACCCCCCCCCCCCCCCTCCTGTTGCCTGCGTCGCCTGGATTCCCCGGCTTTCGCCCGCCAAGTCCACTTTGCTCAGGAACGGCGTCAGAAGTCAATCAATCTTCTTCTTCTTCGTCTTCTTCTCCCCTCTTGTCTTCTCTTTTCCCACCAATCTCATTCTGTCTCATGCTTGCTCTTCTTTAGACGCTACGAAGGCCACACAGTATGACCAATAGTGTGGCGCTATCAAACGAAGATGAACGTTAATTAACAATGAATCATGTCAAGGTTTGTTTTTTTGTTGTCTAAACTGTTGCCTAATTAACCGATGACGATAAAGTACATGCTTTTTTTGTTTTGCAAATTGTGGTGATGCAAATTCTGCCATACCTTGCACAAACGACAATTAATTATTTTTGACTGGGGCGGGTTGAATCGGAAACATTTATATTTTGTCAAAGTTGGTTCACATTATCAGAATGGTTTCTATCTCTTTAGTTTAGTAAGGATGAGCATTTGAGCTCTAGAAGTTCTATATTTTGTCAAAGACACGGTTTAAATAACACATCACCATGATATCGTAATGGCTTTATAGTGTGTGACCCTAGTGGGTTGTTCTTCGATGGGCTCAAAGTGCCAATTTCTCTCTCCCTCTCTGCCAAGTTATGCTTAGGAAGCATGAGGTTTTTCTTTTGGTTTTGGGTTTTTGGGCAAATTATGATACTTTGCTATACGTAGAAGGTTTTACCTAATTAAACGGGAGACAATCCACACATCAGCATATGAATTCAGTTATCCAATAGAACCAGTTGGAAGGAAATATATAATACTATATACGAGTATATAGAAATATAAAATGTTTTGCCTCGTCTCAGCTGGTTGATGCTCGCCTCGTTAGAAGGAATACTGTTCCCTTTGCATGACTGTTAAAAGCTCTGTATACAAAGACAATGTGAAGTGCCACCCAGCTATGCGGTTTCGCTAAACCCGGCTACTTTGTTTTACATTTGTCATTTAATTTCCCAATCACTCGGTGCTTAAGTTTTTAGTTTCCTTCTTTCGCTTTTTAAGATATTATTTTGTCAGTTCTGTTCAATTTAAAAAAAACAACATTTTTTTATTGTGTTGTTCATTTATATCTCGTTTTATTTTGTTTTGCAGCATTTGTATTTTTGAACAGAGCTACTCCAATTCACAACTGCTGTTTCACTTTTTTAATTCTTAGTTTGTGCCATGTTCCATGGTTTAGCAACTGCATGCTAAACCATGTCCCGAAGTGGTTGAGAAAGAGTGTTAGCTCCATGCTAACACCCCAACATAAATTAATGTGGTTCCCCATACGAGAACAAAATGGAATCCAGGCATGCTTGTTTTGAAATGTTTGACTCAATAAGATATTTTCAGGTTGCATATTTCATGAAGTCATTTGTTTTGTTTTGCTTTAAATTGCACACTTTGGTATAGATATGAGAACTGCAACAGACCTGAAGACCACACCAATAATTGCCTATTAATGACTGTGTTCTGTTTCAATGTTTCATTTGAAATGAATGGAATCATGACTGTAAATATCGATATCTTCTCCAAGCAAATATAAATGCAAGAAGTTGCTGACATTTTATTTTTACCAAATGGCCAAAAAAGGAAATCTATTTGATAGTACAACTTACCACTCTTTGCTTATAGCACTCCCATCTTGATCACCTATTGGCATTTTCACACACACTGCTAAACTGTTAGTTGTTAGAAGTAGTCTTAATAACACTAAAACATCTCATTGTAGATTTGGTGGACTCTACGTTAATAGGCTCTCCAAGTATCAGGCTCTAGTGGCGCTTATCCACATACATTTAAAAATGTATAACGGTATAATATTACAAATGTATGGTTGTTACTGCTTCGGCTAGCTTGCTTTAGATCAAAACATGTTCACGATTTGTACATGCGGTGTGGTTGAGCGTCGGGTGCTAGGAGTAACATCGGGACATTTCATATTTCCTGATGCAAACAAACAAAAAAAGCTTTTGGGCCATATGTCGCCGAAGCCAAGACCTGAATGGCTCAGTCCATTGTCAATTTGAACACACACACAGTATTTACATTTTGAACTTTTGTCCCGATACTTGTGGCACTTGCTGTATGCATATCTCTTTGATAAAACATGAAATGCACTTGTTTCTACAATTGTTGCAGGGGGGGGGGTATATCTGAGACCTGATGGGCGTAGAGCTTGCTTGTAGATTACAACTGGGTGAGAAGATGTAAGGGCACTGGGATACCTAACTGGGTTATTCTGTTGTATTATAAGCTTCTGCTGCCGACTTCTTTGTGCAACCTGTCTGTTTTGTGCCTTCTTAAATAGTCTTGATATCCAAGATTCAATGTGCAGCTTTCGTTCAGTCAGGAATCTGTTGTATTTGCAGTATTTGCTTTAAAAAAATAAAAAATAAATAACGCAATCAAATAAATGGGGAGGGAGGGGGTGTGTTGAGGTGTTGGGGGTTCCCCCTTTATCTTTCAGTTATGTCATTTTAAAGAGATTTGATGCCACAGTTGCGTGATTTTGTGCTTGTGAATTGAAAATATGAAAATGAAATGTTTATATTTTTATTTCGCCCTTTTTCCGAAAAACTTTTTTTTCCTGTGCAAATATTTTTATTGTAAAATGAATGTTATGTTTCTATCAGACGCTAATCTTGTCGAGTTTACCAGTTGAACTAGTTATCTCTGTATGTTCTGATTGGTATAACATTAAATTGTGTAGTCGACTTTTCAGAAATAAAAAAGTCATGTTGTATTTCAACAGTTTTTGTTTGATTCACCTGCCATAGAAAGGATTTAAACTAATTGGTCAGCTTAATTTTGCGGTCATGTGAAGGATTTGACTTGAACAAACAATTACTTTGTTATTATTAAAGACTTGACTGCCACTTTAAAAGGTCTCGTTTTTGCCTCTGCAAAGCTTTTTGGAATAGGAAGCAAACCTTTTACATTATGATGTACACTTTAGCTAATGTAGCTACTGTAGTAACTTACATCCAAATATGACCGGGTAGGCTACCTGATAACATTGGCTATTACAATTAGACTGACTTCACTTTATTGATCCCTTTGGGATGACTCCCTCAAGGAAATTGAATTTCCAGCAGCTTACAAAACACTTAAAAATAGAAGAAATACTATTTGATAAATATAGAAAGTAGAGTAGAGAGTAGAGATAAGAATAAAAGTAAAATAAAATTCAAGTAAAATAAAATAAATAAATGTAGGGAGCTGTATAGAGGATATATATATATATATATATATATATATATATATATATATATATATATATATATATATATATATATATATGACTGTATATGGCATTGTGTTATTATACAGTGGATAAGTGACATTAGCAGAAATGAGTTAATATTGCACAGTGATTATTGCACAGTGCACAGTGATTAGAAGAAGGATGTGATGCATCCCCCACATCTAAAAGAGGAAGAAGTCACTCCGTTAGAGGGCGCTAGTGTAGCAGCAATAAGTAACATGTTACTGCAGTCTCCTGGGTCGGCATAACAGGTATATTAGGTATCCTAATATGTCTCTCCAAATGTGAGGTCAAATTCGGTTGGATAGCAACGACGACATTAAAAAGAAAATACTATCTCATGTTACGGATGTACAATTAAAAAACAAATACCATTCGCTTTTGTCTGATTTACTTCCGTCGTGCTCTTGTTTACTGCTCCGCTTTACCACGTGCTCCTCCAATGCGCATAAACGTGCGCAGTGTGCGCTTCTGGTGTTGGCAGTGGCACGTGTCTGCCGCGGTTACGCGCCTGCTCGAAAACAATCCCTGGCGACGGGAACGCGCCATCCTGTCCTTTACTTCAGAAAGCTGCGATGATTGGTCTCTAACATCTCGGACTGTCCCTCTTTGGCAGGGGATTGGTTTGAGGCACATTATTTTTGTAACTATTGGTTACAAAAGGACGAGAGGCTGTTTTATCCTTGGTGGCAAGACAAGGATTTATCACTGAATTGCGTTATGAAGTTCATATAGGCCTATTCGCAACTACACGACGACGTTGGATAACGATCGTTATAAAATAAAATAGCTCTTCAGTTTGTAACGTCGGTCAACGTTCAGTGAATTAAAATCACGGTTAATTAAGATGGCGAACTGAGCTAATGACTAGGTTTGGTTAAGTGTATATTTCCCAGTGCATCCAAGGTAGTTGCGAGATAAGATATCTTCACAAGAAACAAGCACAAAAAAAAATAATACAAAAAATGTAACGCCTTTTCCATAATTGAACCTAATGCAGTCCCAACGTGCAGTAAAATAATGCATTGTGCGCAGCTACCCTGGCTCCCAGCACCGCTTGCATTAAACCAGTAGCTCCGTCTGGCGCATGAATAACAACACCACTGGCTGGAGACTTTATGGGACTCGAACCGAGAAGCCGCACCGTGAGGAGGTGAAGCCAGGGACGGGGTCCACCTTGTCTGAACCATGCCCACGCTGTGGTATTCATGAATGCTCAGAGGGACAACCTCGGGGAAGTGTTTTCTTCCCCTTCTTGAAAAGGAAAAAGACTGTTTGTTCAGTGAGTATTGCCTGCTGAATTCCTTAACTTTTCACACAGTATTTGATTTGTTGCACGCATATATGTGCTACACGTACACACACACGCATGGGCCTGTAAATGCATATGCCCCAGACAAATGTGGCTAATTGGTGTGTTTATTGGTCGATGCTCAACTATGTCACATAACGGGTGGGGAAAATATATATGATGCACACGTAGCCTATATGTCTGTGTGTTTGGTCGTCGTGTCTGAGTGCAGGTCCTGCATGCGTGTGTTGGTTTCCAGCAGGTCTCCCTGGAGGCTTTATAAAACGTGAGTGCTAATCCTCGAAAAAACAGGACAATGGTAGCCAGTGTGATGGCTACGAAATATTTTTTGTACACACACACACACACACACACACACACACACACACACGGTCTTGATGTTTCAACGTGTCTCCAGTGGCATGAGATGCTGAGTGCATTATCCTGAAGATCTTGGGTTTTATTGTCACACGTTGAGCTTATGTGCACCACGAGAAAGTGTCTCCAGTACAAAAGGGGAACTACGTCGACCTACTTTTACACCAGGGGGAAATGCAGATGATTGTTTTTTGGCTCACAGGCGGTGAATTTCATAATTCATTAATTATAGTCATATTTTATATTTATGGGGAATATAGGCCCCAGATGAAAAACGAGTAAACTCGCAGAGCAAGAGTGTAAAAAAAAGAAAAAAAAAGAAGACATTTCTGATTGATTACCGTATAGAGTGGAAACGGCAATGAAAAATATTTATACCACTCAAACGTTATCCAATTCCTCGGCCTTGTATTTATTTACACATCCGGGTCTCCGCACTTTCCTCTTCCCCCCCGCCCCCCTCCCCGAGTCGACAACGACCGCCGATTGGACGCCGCGGCTGTCAGTCAAACCCCGCTGGCCCGTCCCCCCTCGTGGTGACGTTTCCCTATCAAAGTAACCAGGCCAGTCTGTCACGAACACAGAGACAACAAAGACTTGGGGGAGACGATAGGCATCAACATCTAGAGGCAGCAACAACAACAACAACAACAACAACTTCCCACCTGGGCGACAGGCTGCGACCATTAAAATAATAAGTTAATAGCACAACGGAGACTACAGCCATGCTATGAAAATCGTCATTATAAAACCCACCAACAGACACTTAATAACGAGCATCGTTTTGGTCAAATCCGATTCTGGTGGTGAGTACTTGAGAGATGAGAAATATTTTTTTTCTCCGAAAAAAATCATCTTTTCACATTTTCCTTTGTGTTTTAAGTTGATCAGGGATAGCGTCGCCCGTGAAAAACAAGGTTGTCACTTCTTCTCCTGGCGTCGCGGTTCATGTGAAACGTTGGAGATATAAATCAACACATTTTGGCTCCTATGGTCCAAACGGCGCATCGCATCGCAGGTTTTGATCTGACAAACGTAATCTGTGCTGTACTGCAGAGATTGAGCCCAGCATGTCATAAAAAAGTAGAAGTTGTTTTTGTCCTTTCTTTGTTGTGTTGTGTTCAGACAGTTGTGTTTCTATGGTGGGGCTTCCTGCCTTGGTTACCAGGACACGCGGTGCTGCTGCTGCTGCTGCCGCTGCTGCCTCTTTGTTTTGGATGGGCTGCCCCCTTTTTTTTTTGTTAATGGCAGTTTTGCTTGGAGCTACACCGCTGTCTCCAACCACCAAAACTATGTCGTGTTTGTTACTTACTTACAGACGTGAATAATGCAGACGGCTAAGACTTAAGAGGATGTAATCCAATTCCCCCCCCCCCCCCCCCAATCTGACTTTGTGGCCCAAGTGGTAAAGCCACGTCTACCATCTAATACCCATGTGTTCACAAAGTAAGCTCAGGTGTTGGTGGGGGGGGGGGGGTTATGTGGAGAGAGAAGAACAAAGAAGTGCAGCAGACTTGTTTACTTGTCGTGGCTACACACACAGACACACACAGACACACAGACAGACACACGCACGCACACTGTGTTTGCGTCATAACATCCTGTCACTTTCTTTTGTGGCCGATGGGAGAGCAACACCAGCATGTTGTCCTGTGTTTTGTGTGTGTTTACCTTTCCACGTGCCAATGGCACGATATGAAAAGGGGCTACATTGGTGGTATGGCTTCAGTTATTGGAATCACAATGTTGGAATAGGAAAAGTCAGAAACCGCCCTGATCGGTGGTGTAAAATGGCCCTTATGAAGAGTTTTGGTCTTTTGGACGTGTACTCACCCAGTGTTACTGGACCAGTGTTACCAGACCAGTGTTACTGGTGGCTGCTGCTGCTGCTGCTTCCTGGTGTGTCGCGCGGAAGCTCCTTTGTTCACACAGATGCCTGCTGGCTCCTCGGTGCCCGCTGCTGCTTTTCCTGTTGCAGCATGCAGCTCCCAGCTGGAAAGTTTAGTCATCTGCATGGTTGTTTCTTTTTCGTCTTAAAAAGAAACATTGGCACTTGTCTGAACGGTAATTAATAATGACGTACCAAACCAAAAAGAAGTACATTTAAAATGCCGTCCTTTTCAGTACTTCATCCATTTGTTTACCTACACCAACAACTTTTGGGTGCTGAGGTGTGGAAATAAGACACTGTAACAGTTTGACAGAAAAAAACCAGCAACTTGCATAATAAAAATGAACATGAATTTATATTCTGTCACCAGTAAACCCTGTGGGCTGCTTGGCTCCCGAGAGTCACCTGGCTGCCTGTACAGACCGTGCTTTCCCACAGGCACCTCCAGCATACCATAACAATCACACAAAGCCCAAACATATGGGTGCAGTTATTATCTCACTTGCCAACACAAATTGCAAGTGCTCAGTTTGTGATCTAGAATGTGCGAGTTGGGTGATCATCAAGTGGTTTGCAAGGGAAATGAGTATCTCTTCTAAATGTGCCGCTACCAAGTTATCATTATGCAAACGCACGGTTGATGGTTGGGTTACAGGTTGGGCTGCATTGTGTTCATTGAAGGGTGTATTGAAGTGAATGTGTACAGGATGCGGAAAGATGTTCACAAATAGATGTCAGAATCCAGTGTTCCTCTTTTGTGTGTGTTGAGGGGTGGGGATGTAATCTTGACGCAACAGTGTAAATAAAGAAGTGTGTGTGTGTGTGTGTGTGTGTGTGTGTGTGTGTGTGTGTGTGTGTGTGTGTGTGTGTGTGTGTGTGTGCGCGTGCGTGTGCGCGCGTGCGTGTGCGCGCGTGTGCGTGTGCGCGCGTGTGTGTGTGCGCACTTGTATTTTATTTAATTTGCATAGTGACGCTTCATATATATGGCAGGGTGCCCAGTTAGAGCACACACACACATCACCTCACAACACAACCACGACTTGGTAGCCAACAGCATACAATTGGAATTAAATGGCTTGCTGGCGCAAATAAGCAACGTGGCTAAAAACAGCATCAATGTATTAAAGGTGCAGTGTGGCGTCTAGCGGAACGGAGTGGCAGAAATTGAATATAATATTCATAACTATGTTTTAATTGGTGTTTAATCCCATGTAAATAAGAATTGTTATGTTTTCCTTACCTTAGAATGAGCCCTTACATAGGGAGCCCCTACATAGGTTGCATGTCCTCCTCCACGGAGCCCGCCATGTTGCACCGCCATGTTTCTACAGTAGCCCAGAACAGAACAGCTCTAGAGAGGACGCGTTTAACATTTTGAATCATAATCACCATCTTACTTTTAAGCTATGACCTATAGTTTTACACAGTTTGACTAAATAAGTAATCTATCAAAGAACTTTATCAATGACACTTGGCTACTCGATGCTGTTATAGACGATGGCATCATTTTGGGAGTACCTACTGGGACCTTACAGGCCAGTACAGGCCACCGTAGCTTCTCCTACGTCGTTTGAAAGGGAGGGGTGAGGGAAGGTTTGTGGGGGGGGGGGGGGGGGGGTATTCAGTTGGGTGTAATCTGCAACCACACCACTAGATGTCACTAAATCCTACACACTGCACCTTTAACGCTGCAATTGAAAAAGGGATGAGACCATTCAAAGACCTGCACCTCTCTTCCCCCTCCCCTTCTCCTTCTCCCCCACAGGTTTGATTTTCTCTCGTGGTGTCTGTGTGGAGCGTGCCACACACCCACTCCACAACAACGACGGCTTTGGCTTGCATCTTCCAGTGTTTCTTCTGTCAGCAAGTCCAGCAGAGCTGCCACTCCCCCAGCGCCAGCCCGGACGGCAGCCAGGAGCCCTGCCCCATTGACATGGTGAAGATGACCAAGTCCAAGACCTTCCAGGCTTACCTGCCAAGCTGCCATCGCACCTATAGCTGCATCCACTGCCGCGCACACCTGGCCAACCACGATGAGCTCATCTCAAAGGTATGTCAGCTCGACCAGGTTTGATTCTTTTTGAAATGTAAAACACGCCGGCAGCAATTCATCTCATTCATTCCATCCTAAAATGATTATGCGTGTGTATGTTCGTATTGTGCGTACAGTAAAAATGTGTGCATCATTTGTAACCTCCAACAATGCCCTGAAGTCTTCTGCCATTTAAGTTTTTAGTTAAGTTAAAACTGTTACCATGGAAGTATCAATAAAAACGTGTCATGCACCGTTAAATTTAGGCTTTTAAGATTGTTTCAAAGTAGACCATAAAATGGACTTAACAATTGCAGAGACATTTAATTGAATTTAAACCGGCCTCATCCGATCCTTATCAACCCCACAGATGTCTTATCCCTGCGTAATTCTCCCTGGCAAATCTTGAGAAGCTACTGCTACGTTTTTAGCAGAACACAAAATTCGTCCTGCTTTTATTTTTTCATCTCTCCGAAAAATATTTCCTTTTAGAAGCATGTCCCTTGCTCAGTGTGCCCACATGGTTACCAAAGAAGAATTGTATTCATTTTGATTGATACAAATCCAGACAGTCGGTCTACAGATTTGAAAAAGTGGCCTTTTGTTTTCTATTACTGTCAAGCACCTGTGAGCTATATAGAGAACTCTTTGAGTGTGATGTAGTATCTTCTGTTATCTCCCAATCTTTCATTTTGTCCATGACGCATGCTAGTATTGGGATATATTTTCTTTATATATACGATGCGGTATTGACTGTCTCTTCGACGGGATAAGTAAATGTTCTTGGACCTTTTGGTTCTAAATTTAAATTCCTATCTGATATTAAGTGCCATTGATTGAGGAGATGAACCCGATAAGGAAGAGATTGAATCAATGACCCTCTTGTACGGCATACCGTAAGCTGATTGGTTATAAGGTAGATCAGGTGATCTCCCTGTCCTGATCTATTGGGCCCCAGCGGCGTGGAGGCCTGGAGATCTGCCTGCTGACATCACCATGGTCACCAAGATCTCCAGGAAGTTATAGCTTGTCTACACCACATTGTTCAAAAGCCTCCGTTTTTTTTTCTCCCTTATTTACCACCATAATAATAATAATAATAATTACTTGCATTTATATAGCGCTTTTCAAGATACCCAAAGCGCTTTACATAGTGTGTGTGTGTGTGTGTGTGGGGGGGGGGATATGACACCTCATCCGCTATGACATACCATGACATTTAGTAGTTCAGAATTAACCAACATTTGGTGATGTTGTCCAAAGTCTGTATTGTGATACCCCTGTGGATTGAGGTGGAGAGGAGGCCATTAAAAACTTGTTTCTGTTGTTGTGCCACACCACATTGTTCAACACGGCTCTACTGAGGCTGGAATGCCGGGGAACCAGTCGCTCCATAGATAGAATAGCTTGAATCCAAGGCTAGGTGATTTAATTCATTATTTCATAGAAGGCATGTGCTTTGCAGAGCCATGCAGCCTTTTTTTAGCACCCGTGTCTGGTTTGCCGTGGCTTATAATAAATAGATATATTTCCACCCCCAAAAAATGCTTACCAACACCCAAACTGTGTTCACCTGAAAAATATGGCTACAATTTCCTGGATGTTCATTGTAAGAGAATGACATGATAGTAAGGCACTAACACTCGACTTCCAGGCCTCCTGTCGGACAACATAATGCCCTCCAAACAACGCCTGCGGTCGGCCAACTGTATGCCTAACCCCATACTCCCCTAGCAGCCATCTTGGGTCTAAACGCTAGCTGGGTGGCGGAACTTAAAGCAGAATTCCACATTATGTTCTGCCACCCAGCTAGCGTTTAGACCCAAGATGGAGCCAAGATGGCCGCTAGGTGAGTAGGGCCCGTTGGGTTAACGTCTCGCGGTCCCTTTTGACAAACAACCTCATTAGCACTCGCAATCCACTTGAAGAGTAATTGGATTCACTTGCAACTTTCCCGCCGTCTGTCAACTCGTCTGCTCTAGATTCCCAGTGGGCCCCAACATGTGGCAGAACATTTTATCCTATAAATGTTAAACCACCACTGATATTTCCCCCATCAGTGTGTATGGGGAAGTGCTAAGTATTAGCCCCCCCCCCCCACTAAACTCTGCCACGGGTCCCTTGACGTTCACTGCTGTGTGCGGTGGAGCAGGACGCCACCGCCGCGCTCCAGCACACCAACTCCTGTAAGCGGATTATGTTACTGGGTTAGAAGACGACACCCTGGACGGGTGTTTTCCACTACAAGCAGCCAAGTGACCCCACCCGTCTTGTGTGTGTGTGCGTGTGTGCGTGCGCGCGTGTGCATTCTGTGTGTATCGAGGCATGTCGCCGTTAATATGTGCAGTGATGATGATGATGATGATGTTGATGATGATGATAAAGGAAGGACACAGTGACGGATGTGCCGGGGTTTAATTGCATTATGGGTGTTGGAGTTATTATGGCTACGACAGCGTAGCGTGGGACTGTTCACACACGGAGCGCTGGGACCTTCAGCGCTTGGCAAGATATGGAGGTGCAGAGAGAGGGGAGATTAACCTGTGGAGCTGGCCAAGGGAGAGGCAGGCAACGGACACACAACACACACACACACACACACACACACACACACACACACACACACACACACACACACACACACACACACACACACACACACACACACACACACACACACACACACACTTGCACGGACACACACATTCATTCATGCACACACTCATCCACAGGCGCACACACACATGCACAAACGCACGCTCATGCACAGACACATGCATGGTCACAGACAAGGACACACACACACACATACACATTCATGCACGGACACACACACACACACACACACGCATGCATGAACACACACACACACACACACACACACACACACACACACACACACACACACACACACACACACACACACTCATGCATGGACACACACACACACACACACGCACACACACGTAGAGCAGCAGACCCCTCCTCCCCTGTCCTTAAGTGACTCATCTTCAGGGTTTCTCCAGGGGACACAAACAAACACATGGTGACAGCGGAGTCCAGCTGTGTCCCTCACAGCAGCAGACTTTCTAGCTTCTTTTTTTCCTTTCAAGGTAAATAGAGATTAGTGATTACTGAGATTTGTGTTTATTTAAAACCCTGGCTTTAAATCTCTCACCGCCTGATTTACATATTAGAATATGTATAAGATTGCGTGTGCCAGTCTGGTTTTGTAATTGTCTCTGGCGTCTGGTCAGGCTTTGTTTTAATTTGTGCCTGTAGTGCAGTTTTACAAAGTAAGCGGCTCCACTGATTGAGATTCACATTAGTGGACTTTTTATTTTTGAAGACGCGCAGGAGCACCGTGTGCCAGCAGTGTTGGGTGTGCCATCTCTGGCTCTTGGACTTGGTTCAGAATTGTATTTTTACACCACCAAACAAATACTTTGCCATCGCAATCTTTTCCCAAAACTTTTTGTTGTCGTTTCGTTAATGAACACAACAAATGCATCGTACAAATGTCAAAAATGGGAAATGTTCCTTGCTGGGTGACGTGGGAGCAGAGTATGTGTGATGGTGCCAGAGGCTTAGAGATGGATGGGAGCTCCTAGGCTGTACTGTATATGATGCATATGTTTGAGTGATTGGTTGGCTAAAGACCACCACTGGATCCACAAGGATTTGGATGTCTTGCCAGAAAACACATTACTGAAAACAGATGCCAAATGTCCTAATGCCCTACTCACTATTCAGATTTATACACTTGCTGACTTGTATTGGTGATATGACCAAGTTCAGTATGTTATGTTTTTAGTTTGCCAGAGTATGGTGGTTTCAATTTCTCGCGAGCAGATGCACGTGTGTTGTTCAATTTTCTACGATTAGCTTTTTTAGAAACCAGATGTTAAACATTAGTTTATTAAGCAGCTGCACTAAATGTACAATTGTTAGCATCTCTAGAAAAGGCATGTGTCACCCACTTTGACAAACTCCTGACTTTATTCAAATGAAATGCAAAACTATATAAATGCAGTCTATTTACTTCACATGGCATTGCTTGTAACTCAACCACAGAGATACTTTTAACCAAAGCCACATACATAATAACATTATACATTGGACCAAAAAACGTTCAGTAACTCATTTGTGTGTTCCCCTTTCCCACGTGTGTGCGCGGTGTTTTCGGCCAACGCTATTCTCTGTTCCTTAAAATCAAATGTGATTTGACCCCAATGCTGCAATACGCCAACATTTCCATTGAAAAAGCCTCCCTCTCCAGTAAAAACGCCCTCCTCCTGTGAAGACTTTTAAAGGGCTACTGCGGCGGTGGAGCAGGCAGCTGCTGCCCCTATTAGGTAGCATTAGCTAGCTTAGCACCCTGCACCCAGGCCTTATCCGCGCCACTCATTTGCAATGGAAAAAGCAAAGCCGATTGGCTAGCCCTGTCTCTCCGCACGCTGGCCAAGGATGACGCTCCCGTCATCCTTGGCCAGCGTGCGGAGAGCCAGGGCTAGCTTCCCCCATGTCCCTTTAATGGCTAGTGAAGGACAAGCTGACAGGCTTAAGGTCTTAACCACTCTGGAAGGGCAGAGCAGCGCCATTCAAAAATACGCCGCGCGCACAAAGGTTAGGGTGACCGGACGTCACCGCTTTCCGGGGACAGTCCCCGTTTCTGGTGGCCTGTCCGCGGGTGGAGCTTTCCCCTGGAAATGTCCCCATTTTTTAAAAATAGGACTGTAAAAAGACATGAATAGATTTTTAAATGGCAAAGGTTCTAGCTGCTCATGAATATTCATTTTGAGACGGTTGTATAATTAGTCTCGTGTCTGACCCTCACATAGTGACCTCGCTATGCGGGGGTCTATCTATCAACTTGATACCATAAGCAGGCATGACCAGTTATAAACAATAGGTTATCAATACAATAAAGAACAATTCCTTATTCGAGTAGCTACTTTGGTTTGTTATTGGCTGGTTTACCAGAGCTTAAAACGCATCATAGTTAGGGACTGTACGATATTTAGCGGGGGGGGAGGGCCGGTCGCCAGACGATCGGGTTAAAATTGTTCTGCCTGGCCCTCCCCCCTGGTAAGTTTTTTTTTTCCGGGGCCCTCCCCCCGGCTCAAAAAAATTCTCCTAGGCCCTCCCCGCTACGTGAATCAAATAAAATTGGTCGGAAAATGACGTTTACAAGGTTAAAACGGCCACATAAGCACACATACACACACACGGGTACACACGCAAGAGCAGGGGTTTATGCCACGCTGTGCCTTGAACTTGAGAATGGGGACAAGCCTGCTTGTTGTTACGAGACTCCCCCAATAATTTCACAACTTGGCTGATGACATTGTACCTTATAGGCTATTATAAGACAAAACACAAACTACTGTGACTAAGAGCGACTAATGATCACCCTGCGATTCTTGGTCTATTCTATGTGGTCAGTGGCGTCAGTTTGGTTTTAGAAGTGGTGGGGACAATAACCATAAGCTTGAGTGTGGTTTGAAAAGTGCTGGGGACCCTTATGTAAGCTATTCATCCATTCAACGCTGCATTACAATATGCTCTACATTCGGCGCGATTGTCAACGGGGGGGGGGGGGGGGAGCACCGGACCCGCCAGCCGCGGACCCAGCACCGGACCCGCGGACCCGGCCGCGGACTCAGCCGCAGACCCGAGTCCACACACAGCCCGTGTGCATGCTGTGAGGATGTCATCGTGCGCGCCTATCGCATGATTTAGACTTGACGGTTTCGGCAGACAACCCGTTCTCATCCCAACTCGTAATATAGGCCTACCGACGATTTGTCACGCCCGGGGGTGGGTGGGGGGGGGGTGTTCGTGATTGTCAACGGGAGGGGGGGGGGGGGGGGGGGGACCGCGGACTGATGACGGGGTTGCGCGATCGTAACCACTGACGGCGGGGGGGGCGGGGGGGGGGGGGGAATAAAAAAATAAAAAAGGTGCCGGATCCACCGTTGGAGGTGCCGGAACATATTCCGGCGTGTTCCGGCCCAAATTAAGCCCTGGATACTGACGCCAAAGGTACCCCCCGCGTCTGTGTGAAACGATCTGGGGTCTCATAAACCCGTTCGCGGTGGTATGAGACGAGCAGAGTCTACAGCGTCCGCTCGCAGAGCAGAGTCTACAGCGTCCGCAGTCTACTGTGAAACAATTCACTCCAAAAAGGGTTATGGTTATGGTAAAGGAGACGTTCACTTCCTTACAGGCTATCCTATCTTTCATTTAAACATCGAACTCGGCATGAGTCATGACGATTGCCCCCCCATAAAATAATTTTCCTCGGCCCTCCCCCCAGGCCAAAAATATTCTCCTGGGCCCTCCCCTAAGGCTTAAAAAAAATATCCTAGGCCCTCCCCCCCTGACGACCGGCCCTCCCCCCCCGGTAAATATCGTACAGTCCCTTAACCATTGGACATGCACCGCCCAATCCTTTACTACAGTACTACATTTACAATGATAAGAATAGGCAAAATGTGAACATGTCCCCTTTTTTTTAATTTCAGAAATAATGTCAGATATTTTGTTGATTTATGGACCGCCAAACTACAAATGTCTCTCCAATCTGGTTACCTTCACATAGGCGCCCCTTTAGGGCCACGCTTAAGGTTAGCATGTCGCATTAAAATTAAACTTAATTGAGGAGCTGGATGCCTGGTGGTAAACAAAAAACGACCACATGCGTCTGCATTGTTTGCATATGTATGTGACCATGGGGGACTTGTGGATGGATGTATAACAAAGTGAGCAATTTGAGCTTCTAGTGTCACTTTAATTAAACTACCAACAACTGACTTATGGACTTCACTTTTTCCCCCAGTGTAATGTTTTGTCAGATAAAATACTGATACGGTTGTATCAGTAAAACCCTTTGAACCACAAGATTAAAGCAGATGCTATTGCTTCCATAGATGCAAGGCATCTGGTTGTTAAAACAGGCAGGCTGGGACCGTATCAGCTTAGAAAACAAAGGGGACCAGAAAAGCAGAGACGTGGGCAGCATACTATACAGCATACTTTGTTTGTGTTGATAGTTAGGGCTGTGATTTGTCCTGGGATGTGATTTGTAAAATCAACCTTTTCTATTGTAAACCATAGTTTACGAGTTATGAAAAAATTGAAAAGAAAAGTTGACTGATTATAGCCTGATGCGTATCTTCTGCATAATTTTACGATGTTGGATATGTTTAAGGATGCTCAACAATTTCAGGCACCGTTTGTGAAAGTCTTTTTTTTTTTTAAATCTGTACCCAGAGGAACCGGTGAGTCATGTCTAGCCACAGCTCCAGAAAACTGTAATGCATTTCACTGAACGTATGCTTTTCTGTGTTTGTGTACTGTTGTGACACATCCAAATGTATGTATCAATTACGTGGATGACTTACATTTGCTAACATCCTTGCATGATGTGCTGCCACTGTTTACACCTCACCTCAAGTTACCTGTATTCACCACCAGCTCCAACATTTATCCCTTGTCTCTTTTCTCTTTTTCAGTCATTTCAAGGAAGCCAAGGGAGAGCGTATCTCTTCAATTCTGTGTAAGTGTTATTAAAAAAACAGAAAAGCGTTCCATGAAAGATTGTCACAGCGGTACAGGAAGTGAATGTGCAGTGAGAATTTATCTTCCAGACGTGCAATTATTAGGATTTCATTGGTGAATAAACGTGTTAGTGTACCAAACGAGAAACCATAGTTTGAAGGCAACCAAGGAGAACTGCAGCAGCTTATTCACACTTAAGTTAATTAAGAAAAATAAAAAACCTCAGTATGTGAATATAGCCATCTCACCCTGACCGATGTGTGGCTCTCCTCCTCCTCCTCCTCCTCCTCCTCCTCCTCCTCCTCCTCCTCCTCCTCCTCCTCCTCCTCCTCCTCCTCCTCCTCAACAACAGGGTGAACGTGGGCTGCGGGCCTGCAGAGGAGCGGGTTCTCCTCACAGGTCTCCACGCCGTGGCTGACATCTACTGTGAAAACTGTAAAACCACCCTGGGCTGGAAATACGTAAGTAGCCGCTCTCCCCTTCTCCAAACCTCAAGGCAACGGTCGGTTATATATGACATGCTGCTGAGTGGCTGCGCTGATGACGGCGACGACGTACATGAATAGAAAAAGCATATATTACAAGTTTGTGTTTCACTTTGTTTCCTCAAAGGCCTTTTCCTATTATGGTGCAAAGTTTGAACGTTTTTGCTCGGGGGTTTGTATTTAGCGTGTGAATTTGCACGCTGAAATCGCCTAGCGTTGAGGTAATTACTGTGGCCAGAGGTTGGCTGCAGCGAGGCAGGCTGCTACTCCTGGGACCCGCCAGTGATTAAATGTCAAGCCGCGTCGGAGCGACCCGTCCGGGGTAATTGTCTGCAAAGACTGGAGGAGTATAGAGGGGGGCCGAACGTAAACACAGGAGGGCCCTTCGGCGAGAGGCCTCGCAGACAGCCAGGCTAGTTTGCAAGGCAAAGTACGCGTTGCTAGAAAACAAGGATTCCTCATTAGCGGGAATAGGTAGTTTCCTTCACGGCGTAGTGGCCCACATGCTGGCACCGATCCAAGCTTGATAAAGTTATTTCACACTGGGTTGTGTTGTTCAACTAGTTTAAAGTGTTTTAAATGGGGCCATCGGGTCAGTGAATAAAACTTTTTCTTATTCTCAAGATAGTAGTAGTAGTAGTAGTATATGTGACATGTTGTCTTTGGATGCTTTTGTACTGCGCACCGGATACTTTTCCTGTGAAGTTCCTTGCTCCTTGTCGCCCCAAATAGACTTTTGTATTGCATACGTAAAAAAAAATCAGTGTTGTTTTTTCATTTACTGTGATGGACAGTTGAGTAGTTAAAGGTACTGTAGGTAAGATTTTGAAATTAATCAAAAAACATCCCATCCCCCTCTGCTCCCTCCCTCCCTTCCTATGTTTCTCCGCCATTGAGAAGTGATGCATTTCACGCACCTGTGAATGAAAAAAAAAAGGCAAAACCAATACTGGAAGAGAAGACGTGATTGGTCAAAACTGACCAATCTATAATCTAATTGGCTCATATAGCGGCAGCCTCGTACCTACAGCACCTTTTAAGTTCCTAGTTGCTATACTGTGGTAGTGTCACCCTAACTAGACTTGGTATACATGGGGAAAAAAATGTTTTGTTTGGTTTGTCTGGTGTACATTGGAGTATTTACGGTGGGAACGTACTTAATGGTCTAATGTCTGTCTTTGGTGACAGGAGCACGCGTTTGAGAGCAGTCAGAAGTACAAGGAGGGCAAGTTCATCATCGAGCTGGCTCACATGATCAAGGACAACGGGTGGGAGTGACATCTCCCGCCCCTCCTCTGACCTTTTGGAGTGCTCTTTATTGAACTGCGTGGAGCGGCAGCCATCGCTCATCAAGCCCCCACCACCACCAACACTGCCGCCACCCCCCACCCCACCACCACCTCCTCCTCTTCCTCCTCCTCCTCCTCCTCTTAAATGTGAACACACACCCCACACTGCTCATCGTTCAAAAAATAAACACAACAAACAGAAGTGAACGACGACATCACATGTTGATGAAGAAGAAAGGAGCAACCTGGATACGGGGAGGGGGGAGGCGGGAGGGGAGAGGTGGGGGTGGGGGGGTTCCAGGAAGTCCTCCACCTGTTGTTACTATGACGATTTGTGTGTGTGTGTTCCGTTGCAGCCCTCCACACACTGGCCCATCCACAACCTCCCTTCCTCCCTCCCTCCCTCCTTCCCTCCCTCCCTCCCTCCCCAGCAAATACACGCTGCTGTCAAGTGTCTGTGGTGATGTGGCGACCACTCTGTGAACGTGGCTCTACTCGGGGGACCGGCCGCCGTCTCTTCAGTGGCGAAGGGAGGCCTCCGCTGAGACGCGAGGAGGGTGACTGTGTTCATTGCTTTATTTGAATCATGATTTTAATACTTTTGCTTTTGGTTTCGTTTTTAAGAAGTGTGAAACTCTCACGTTGGACGGCGGATGGATGTTACTGGTTAGCATTTGTTTCACTGTTTCCCGTTCTGCCTTTGGCTTTCGTCAGTACCTGTAGCTGAGCACGCCCCCCCCCTCTTGCATTCTGCTTCTGTTCGGGTCCAACGGGGTTTGTGTGTGTGTGTGTGTGTGTGTGTGTGTGTGTGTGTGTGTGTGTGTGTGTGTGTGTGTGTGTGTGTGTGTGTGTGTGTGTGTGTGTGTGTGTGTGTGTGTGTGTGTGTGTGTGTGTGTGTGTGTGTTATTAGAGTCCAATTATGTAGCAGCTCTTGTGAAAGTCAAGAGGCCCCAACCTCCCTGTTTATATTATATCTTTAAATATTATATTATTATTTATATTATTATTTATATTATTAGTTTTCTTTTGTGGGACCCCCCCCTGGTCTTATTTTCTGGTTCTGTTCTACACCCCAAAACTAGTATTTGTTTTGACATATGGATATATATATATATAAATGGTTCTAAACGTATATATCGTCTATAACTGTAGTGTTCGGCTAGATGCAATTGTGGCTGACATTTGCCGATATGTTAATATACGAGAGTTTAGACGAGTGAACTTTGACCTGTGTGCCCAACATGCCACAAAACCGTGTCGTGACGGATGACCTCAACCGATCGGTCACATGACATACTACGAAATGGTTCACACGGTGTACATCAGTACATGGATTTTTACAGATGCAGATATTTACTCACGCGCACACACTTGTATATAGTCATATGTGACATATGTGTACGTGCACAGTGTGTCTGTTCACATATAACACGCCGACATACTTGAAGGGAGTTCACTTTGTTTGCACTTTTTTTCTGCGGAGGCCTTGGGTTCATGCGTTTAGGGGCAACGGTTCTGTCTGTGCTGCACGCTTTATATATGGCCTTTCTCTCTAACCGACTGTCAACAAATGAAGACGCTTTTGAATGAATGTGACGAAGCGAGGAGCGGAGGGGTGACCCCGCGGGATTTCTTTCTGTCGTCGTCGATCCCCGTTTCTTCTTCTTCCCAAAGTACGCGGCGGCAGCAGCTTGCCTTCCAACACCTGTCGCTTCAGTGACCGCATCGCAAACACTTGCCGTACGACGGTCTAAAATCTTGGAGATTTTTAAAATAATTTGAAAAGAGTCGACTATATCATTTGCGATATGTTGCCGTTGATGCTAGTAATGCAGTGTTTCCACCCCACCCCCCCCTTCATTTGTGTAGGTCTTTTTGCACTTTATGCCTGCCCTGCTCATACTGCAGTGTCTGAGTTGTCACTTTCGTTGTAGATGGACTCTCTTTGCCTCTCTGGTTTGCCTCTAAGCAGCATGAATCTTGTGCCTCTTCAAAAAAAAAAAAAAGTCCCCCCCCCCCCCCCCCCCCCCCCCCCCCCATGTTTGCTGTGTTGTGCAGGTTGCATAACTCTGAAACCCGCGTGTCTTCCCCTCCCAGATAAAAGAGGTGCGCCCACCCTCAATCAATACAACATCCTAGAGATGCTCCCCCCTTATTTGTTTTTTTCCCCCAATTTATTATCGTTCCTTTTTTTTTTACATAAGAGATACTATTAAAAATACAAATTATATATATATATATATATATATATATATATATATATATATATATATATATATATATATATATATATTATTAATGATACATATTTTATGTGATAAAAATGTAGATGGAAAAAAACCCAACAGCTATAATGGAACGTTCCAACTGTTATTGTTACGGTTAGTATGTGTTAAGGACATGGCTTGTAAGGACAAGGTTTGTAAGGACAAGGTTCGTTAGAGTTGGTTCGTTAGAGTTGGTGTTAGCTACTTGGTAGTGTGGGGCTGCAAATGGTTAATTTCAGCTGTGATGGTGATGAGTACTTTGCCGGCAAGGTCAGTCAGATCAAACACACACCTTTCTTTTTTTACATTTTATTTTATATAAGTGACGACTATCCTTGAAATTTCTGAGTAGATGGCGATAATTCCTACTTGAAAATGAGAAAAAAACAACACAATAACAGCTGAGACATTGGCCCGTGTTACAGTTTTGTATGTACATAAACTAACATATTTAAGGTTTTTTCTACATATTTCTACAGGGTCGGTTCTTTTACTTCCCCAACTTGAAGCACTTTTATTACCTTTACCTCTGGCTTCATTCACGAGCGTGCATGACCAGGTTGCCAGTGTTCAGTGTGCGTGAGTGTAAGGATGAAACTGTGTTTTGTTACTTTACGCCTAGTACTTTATACTTTATCTCTTTGTTTCCGGTTTTGATTTTACTTGTTTAATTATTTCGACCTCCTTGCTTTCCCCTCGCGGCCGGTTGGCATGTCTGTACCAGTAATCTGTGAGGCCAAGAGCCAGGTCATTTAGAAAGTGTCTCAGATTGTCCTTTTTATTGGTTTAATATTTAATTTTTTCTTCTTGCTGAGGGCGTCTGAGGAGGAGGGGGGAGGCGGGGGGGAGCTGGAATCTCCTACAGTGACACAGGGAGAGCCTTTTACCCAACAACCACCACACCCCCCCCCCCCCCCCACCCCCTTTTTTATTTTTATTTTTTTCCTTTTCCTTCACCCACAACGGACTTGTTTGTCCCTCTTGTGTTCCCTTCCGATCGACAGCGAAGCAAAGCGCGGTGGCTAGTCTCCGCGGCCAGCGTGTACCAAATAGGAAGCAGGGAGGAGCTCTGGCTGTTTTCCAGACGACGTTTCAGGGCACATCCCGGAGCGGTTCAACTGCTGTACCAAAACCTCTTGTTTTTCGAATGTTTCCACACCTACAAACTTATAACAACAACTTGAACGCAGTCCACAAGGAATACAAAAAAAATACTTTCAATTTTTTTTGCTGCTTATACAACTGTTTACTTTTTCTTGTTACTTTTGGTGACACTGGCTACATACTTTTGTTGAGCTGTTACACAGTAGATGCTTTTGAAAGGATGTTAATCCGAGGGAAAATGGGTATACCCAAGAAGAGACAAAAAATGATTTTCTGTTGAACAAGGGTGTAAAGCATGTTATGTATTTATATTTGCTATATGTTGTGCCTGTTTTCTTTTTTTTCCTTAATTGAAGGCAACAATATCTGCTCTTTTATTTGACCATGTTGCTTTGCATTCTGTCTTAGTAAAAACATGTCGCACATGTCTGTTATCACTTTAATGTAAACTCTGATATCACAATAAATTTTAAATGGAAGTGTTCACAAATTTCCGTGTGTTTTCAGCTCCTCGGACATTTGGAAACATGCAATTCATTCAATTCTTACGGGAACTCATGTTTAACCAATACATTTCCACTGAAACCTAGAATCATTCAGAAACTTTTTACAACACCTGACCTTTTTCTGTTTTTATTTTGATGTAGCAGCACACCAATAACCACACTAAACCACATCAATAATAATAATAATAATACATTTTATTTGTAAAGCACTTTTCATAAGGCAATCTCAAAGTGCTACAGAAACCAGAACAATAGGTCCACAGGTCCAAATTACATATGAACTTCTCAGAAGCTGGTTTGATGTTTAAAGATGAGCACAATAACCTTTGTGGTTTACTCTGTCCGTTGAAGTTCTGGACTAATGCGTTTAGATGGCTTGGGCTAAAGTCCCTAGTCACTAAAGGCCACCAGATCATTTCAATTATAGTGTTCCCAATAACACACACGTTGAGTAAGTAAATGGTAACACATTCATTACTGGTTGCCGAATAGTGGGGGGCAGGATAGTGTAGTGGCTAGGGTGTTTGACTCCCAGCTAAACAAAGGTACTAGGTTTGACTGCCTAATGTCCACAATGTAGACGGATCCTAACTCCTACGTGGACATGTATGTATGTACAAACTCAAATATTGATCGCTGTGGATAAAAGCTAATTAAAATGAATCGTATGTAACCGTCCACCGTGTTATGTACATCTTAAAGGACAATTCCGGTGCAAAATGAGACCATATGATCATAACAAATGTCCACCGAGTTGGACCGTTCTCTGGGATCAGTTTTCATTCTAGTCGAATGGAACCAAAGTTATCGAAAACCGCTAATTAGCTTATAACGCTAATTAGCTTGTAACGCTAGCTGTGGGGGCAGCATATTTATGTAAAATAAATTAATCGCACCACACTTCCACGGTAGCATAATGATGAGGGTCCCTACATGTAAAACAAAGCATTGAGAACTTTGTAAGTGTACAGACAGTTTATTAAAAAGAAAGTTTAGAAAGCCAGTGCCTTCATGAAAACAAGCGGGCGCCATCTTTGGAAAACAGTCACGACCAGTCGAGCGGGGAACGCAGCCGGGAAAAGCACAAACACAAAGCATTTTCTTCTCTTCTCTATGCACACGCACTGTTCGCACTTCGCACTCCTTCTACTAGATTGCACACCTTCTGCTTCATTGACGTCTCATGTGTACGCCTCTTCCGGCTCATTACGTTGCACGGCGTTCGGCGCTCGACTGGTCGTGACTGTTTTCCAAAGATGGCGCCCGCTTGTTTTCATGAAGGCACTGGCTTTCTAAACTTTCTTTTTAATAAACTGTCTGTACACTTACAGTTCTCAATGCTTTGTTTTACATGTAGGGACCCTCATTATGCTACGGTGGAAGTGTGGTGCGATTTTGAGCCTTGTTAGTGGTATAGAATTGCGATTTATTTTACATGAATATCTGCCCCCACAGCTAGCGTTATAAGATAATTAGCGGTTTTCGATAACTTTGGTTACATTCGACTAGAATGAAAACTGATCCCAGAGAACGGTCCAACTCGGTGGACATGTGTTATGATCATATGGTCTCATTTTGCGCCGGAATTGTCCTTTAACAATAGGCCTATAGGCCTGTATCAGACTCACTTGTCCTTGTACACCTCCACTCCTACTTGGGAGGTCGGTCTGTCGTTCCTACAGACTAGAGAAGAGGAGAATATGCTGTCGGGTCAAAGAGTTTACCCTTTGTACCCTTCATGGTTTTATGAGCACATGCATACTTCAACAGGTGTTGCAGGGGGGAATCAAACCGGCTCACGTTTGCATCATTGATGCCATGCTCAAGAGTGTAAGTCAGGACATGGCTGATGTGCTGCAGTTTTAACCCAAGGTCAATACGTGTGTGTAGGTGTGTGTACTGTCTCTGCCAGGGCTATGCCCCACCGCATCTATTATTACAGTGCTGTCCAACAAATAGGCGGCTGTGTTTTCTTGGTTGGGTATTGCAACAGGTTGAAGACACTGTACAGCTGATAGATGAGTCAGTATATTCATATAGGGGGGGAATTACGACATAAAAGGTTAGAGGGAGAGCGAGAGAAAGAGAGAGAGAGAAAGTTTCAAATGGGGCTTATTATGGCTTAGTACTGTAGGCCTACACTTCGTATCGTTGTGAATATGCATTTTCCTCGTCTAATAGCACAGAAGAGAAATTTGTGGAATTACCGAAACATGTTTTATTATTGTAGTAGGCTAATTAAGTATCTGTTTCCAAATTGAGTTGCATTTCTTTTAAATGCCATGGATATGCCCTGTAGTGATCCCTCCCTCACCTCCGGTCCTCTCCCTGGCTGGGAGAGGGAGGGGGAGCGTAGCTGTAGAGCGCTCAGCAGGCAGCCATGACTGGAAGCTTTAATGATGCTGCTGCTATTTACAGCGCTCTGATGTCATCAGGAGGCGGGGCCAGGCCTCATCCCCCCCCCCCCCCCAACACCCCAACTGGGGCAGTGACTCACAGGCTGAGAGAGAGAGAGAGAGAGAGAGAGAGAGAGAGAGAGAGAGAGAGAGAGAGAGAGAGAGAGAGAGAGAGAGAGAGAGAGAGGGAGAGGGAGAGACAGGGAGGGAGAGAGACCAGGCTGGCTAAGACACCATCAATCCATCTCAGCCCCTTTTCAAACACAGAACAACAACTTGTGCATCATGTTTGTTGACCCCGTCCAACGTGTATCTCATGGAGCATGGATTGCATGTTCTGTTGGACAGGCTTCGTAAGAAGCCCTGTGTTCATGGTGTACGCCGCAGCAGAGCGGCCGTGCAGAAGCACAGGGGAGAAATGGGAGAGATGGAGAAAGGGAGAACTATGGCCCTGCAGCACACAGACGGTCCCCGGAGATGATGTTGTTTTGCCACAGTCTCCAGGAGAGTGATGTCATGAAGCTCATTGAGAATCTGCCTACAGAAGGACGTGGCGGTGCTCAGCATCCCCTGTCACCATGGCTACTGCCTCGTCTCTGCCACGCTCCCCTCACACACACACACACACACACACACACACACACACACACACACACACACACACACACACACACACACACACACACACACACACACACACACACACACACACACACACACACCTCCTCAGTGTTTACTGTGGAGGAGTGTGCCATTGGCCATACCCGTCCGGCCGACACGCACCTCAACCAATAGGGAGCAAGAGGGTGATGTCACCGATACAATATTAAGGATACTGAAGAGGAGCAAATTAAGACCAAAACAAAGGGTGGAAGCGAGCTGTGAATGACGCATGAAATAACATAACATTTAATTTGCAATTACATTATAATTATGTGATGTAGTCAAGTGAACTCAGATTGTTAATGGCTGATATTTAATGTAGTCAACAATAGACTGTTTTCACAGAGGCGTCATCGTAGGACAAACACAGGTGTCGCTCATAACGCTACCACGGCACATGGTCGATATATTAACAAGTTAGTCTACTCCTAAAAGGAACAGACCCATTATTATTAACTTATTAAAGTTTCTGTTTTGATTGTCTCACTCAATCATACACTATCACTCACTCACTCAATCACTCACTCAATCACTCACTCACTCAATCATTCACTCACTTACTGCTACATCTACAAAAATCCCATCTAACAAACAAAAGACTATTTGTATCCCTGAATCCTGCATACTAAAATGAATTCAGAGTGATGTCAGAAGTTGTTAGTCCCCATTTAGTTGGACTGGACAAAGTGAAGGCCTGTTAATGTGCATTTTGAGCACAACACAGAATAAATTTGGTTCGCTCACATCTCAGCCATTAAATTGCCTACATGTGACTTTTTATACACTAAATCAGTTGCTGCCTCTGTTGCTAGGCAACACAAAATAAGCATCGTGGGTGTTTTGATACATTATGCCCAAGGTCGCTTTACTCTTTGTAGCTCGTAATGTAACAGTTTAAACAATGTCTTAAATCTAATGGATTCAATACAATATAATAAATCATATTGGCATTTGGAAAAACCTATTGTGTTTGTCTCTATTGAGCCATGAAATATGTGAAGGCACAGGTTAATTACGCTCCCTTTTTCTTTCTATAACAGAATATAAAAATACAAAACGCATCTTTATCCCTGCCTCTAAGAATTATGGTTTCATTTCTGCATGAAGAAATGGAATGGTCAGCGGTCCATGAAAATGGACCATTGATAGATGGAAAAATAATAATGTAATATTAATATACATATACATATACAGTATATACACATACTATTAACTATACATGACACCAATATAGCTCTTGAGTGAGAATGCTATCCACTTTCTTTTTGTTACTAGAATTTCTGAAAATGTAAAACTGCATTGAAATGGTACCTTTTTTTACTGTAGCAGTAAGTTGCTGCGACTCACTCAACATGGGGTCTCTGCTGGACCATGTGACATTATGAATGTTTCAGGGGACGACAGTATCTTCTGATGCGCTCCTGTTACAGAGAGACTCATAGATCTTATTTGATTTCCTCTGTAAAATGCTGCAGTCTTAACTTTTGATGCTATGTATCAATCCCATGTCATTAATTAGTCTATAAATTAGCATATCAAATAAAATAAGTACAAATATGCAACTAATATGTACATAATAGACAGTCATTCTACATTTTATTTTGTATAATTATAATACATTATGTGTTAGTTTGTTATGGTTGTGTTCTGGGCAAAGCCACATAATTCAAGCACGAAACACATCACACATATTTTTTTTTACACATTCTACTTACTTAAAGTCTGTGTAAACCAATATGTGTTTAGAGTTTGTCACACTATAGAAAATTGTGTTATTAACCACCCAGCCTAATTTGAATGATTAAAAAAGTCGCCAAGTACATAGAATTAGGATTAAAAATTGTGAAAAAATAATCATTTCTCAGCTCTGAGACGCTGGGGGCGTGTCCGCTGAAGGCGCTAAACCACGCCCATTTGTACATGGGGGGCGGAGCCTCTCTCAACTGTCAAATAATGAACTAATTACCAGGTAATTACTGTCAAACTCGCGATTGAGCGTGACAAGCAGTGACGCAGCTGCACTCTGGTTGTTAGGGGCGGTTGTTAAGCCCCGCCCATAAAATCCTGAATGCGAAAATGGTGAAAAATAGAAAAACGGTCTAACTCCACAATTCAACATTAAATGGTTGTACAGTCTTTTCACATGTTTTCAGCAATGACTTTCTAACGTGTGTAATGTGTTTAGAAACAAATCTCAGCATTTGCTTTACGAGGTCTTTCATCTTGTTTAGCTTCATTGATGAGGCCCACTAGTGAATAGGATTAGAGGCGCAAACAAGCCATCTTAATTTTTTTAAGATGGCTTGTTTGTGCCTCTAATTGCCTCTAAGGCATTCTAAAAATAATGAACATATTTCATGATCACTATTAACATATGTTGTTACGATATTCACCGCCTAGTCCTAGTCCAGCTCAACTAGGAACAAGGCTTCCCTCACTGCTAAAGCACCGGCTCACTGCTACATGACCACGGCAGAGACATGGGCCAAATGCACCAGTCCACCCTAGTACCATGCAGACCGATCAGAGGATACCAAATGCACCAGTCCACCCTAGTACCATGCAGACCGATCAGAGGATACCAAATGCACCAGTCCACCCTAGTACCATGCAGACCGATCAGAGGATACCAAATGCACCAGTCCACCCTAGTACCATGCAGACCGATCAGAGGATACCAAATGCACCAGTCCACCCCTAGTACCATGCAGACCGATCAGAGGATACCAAATGCACCAGTCCACCCTAGTACCATGCAGACCGATCAGAGGATACCAAATGCACCAGTCCACCCTAGTACCATGCAGACCGATCAGAGGATACCAAATGCACCAGTCCACCCTAGTACCATGCAGACCGATCAGAGGATACCAAATGTGGTTGTTTATCCCTCTTGTCAACATGAAAAAGAATCCTGTTGCCATGGCAGCAGGCAAAATCTTGGCATGGTTGGGGTTTTTACATTACCGCTTGTCTTGAGCGAGAGAGCGTGTGCGTGTGTGTGTGTAAAACATATAACACATATAACAGCGTTATATCAGTTCAAGTCTCTTATAAGTTCATTTACTGTCACAATATGACACTGATCACTTTTAAAGAAGGCCAGATGTACTGAGCCAGAGAGAGAGAGAGAGAGAGAGACATACACAGACAGAGAGAGAGAGAGAGAGACAGAGACAGAGAGAAAGAGAGAGATATCTCAACCCTTATCCTTGTTTTCTGTTCCCCCAAAGCCTCAGGATCACAATTTAGCTCTTCGCCAAATTACATCACACCACAAACCAAATTATATCACTCATTGGCACAGAAAAATTAAACTTCAAAGCAAAATGCTTTGTTATTTAGCCCTAAAACAGTTCACTGTAGCAGAGTACCTAAGCACAGCTACTGTTACAAAACTGAGCAAAAGCACCCTGACGGAGTCCAGGCCCAGTGAGCACAGCCTGGCCGCTGAAAGAGGCCGACAGACAGACCTGGCCGCCATCTGGACAGGCTGTGCGAACAATGTCAAGAAGGTGAGGTGAAGAAGAACATGCAGTCAATTCTGGGGCTCCAACGATTAGTCGATTCATCAGTAAGTCGATGGACAGAGGGGGCCCTACCTGCTGAGGGCCTACCTGCTGGGGGCCTACTCGCTGGGGGCCTACCTGCTGGAGCCCTACCTGCTGAGGGCCTACCTGCTGGGTGGCCTACCTGCTGGGGCCCTACCTGCTGGGGCCCTACCTGCTGGTGGCCCTTCCTGCTGGGGGCCTACCTGCTGAGGGCCTACCTGCTGGGTGGCCTACTTGTTGGGGGCCTACCTGCTGGGGCCCTACCTGCTGGTGGCCCTTCCTGCTGGGGCCCTACCTGCTGGTGGCCCTACCTGCTGGTGGCCCTACCTGCTGAGGGCCTACCTGCTGGGGGCCTACCTGCATACATATATATATATGTTGTGTTAAATTGGTTAATTTGTTTTTGGTGTTATTTGATGTACTTGTTACAATGTTTGATTTTATTTCTGTATTGTTGTTTTTGTATGCTTTGGCAATACAAACTTACAAACAAATGCTTTTTGTCATGCAAACGGTAAAATTGGTGAGAGACAAACAGAGACGGAGCAAGAGAGACAAAGAGAGAAAGAGAGAGACAGTGACAGTCAACTGTCATCATCACTACCATCCTTGTGACGTTGGACCTAGCATAACAGGTACTGAAGGACAGTGGTGTGTGTTTATTTAATTGCATGTGACGCTGCCCCTCACCGGAGGGCTCTTGGTAGACGATGACACCACCACCAGACTGGGATCCCACCACATCCTCATCACCACCACACATCCCTGTTTACGTAACACACAACACACCATCATGCGACCTGCAAACACTAGTGCAATAACAGGAAACGCAGCGTGCCTTGACTTGTGCACCAGATTTCTGCCTCATCGGCTCATGAAACACTGCTAAGCTACGTCCAATAGGATTGCCCCAAACGGGGGAAGGGGGGGGGAGAGGGTGCATGTTTGAATGTGTGCAGTTGGTTTAGTGTTATTGTCAGTGTTTGTTGTCCTTGGCCCGTCTTGGTTCAAGAGGAAGTAAGTTGGAGGATGACTGTTAAGTTGCGTGGATGTTATCTGCAAGATGCAACTCATGCTTTTGTCTTGCGACAAAAAAGCTGTGAACCACAACAGCAGAAGAGTGGGGAAGTATATTTCCCGAATACATTTGTATATTAGATAAAAAAAATTCAAGATACACCCCCACAGATTGTCGTTGGGTTAAAATGACCACAGTGAGGAAAAATGCCAATTCTATTCTAATACTACTATTATTATTTGAGGCGTTATCAAGCAAGCGATGGCGTCGCTTGCGTCCCCGAGCCCAGGGGAGAGCAGCTGAGGTCAGTGCGGGGTGTGTTCTGAACTCAGGTGGACACCCGGGGCGGCCCGCCACCTGCTGCCATGGATACGGTCGGGGTGAGGGGGAGACGTTACTGGGCAGCGCACAGACTCCTCCCAGCTGCCAATTAACAGCAGGGGTTTTTAACAAGCTATTTCAAGAGCCCTTCGCCCCGTGTCACTCAACACTGTGATCTGTCAGCAGCAGGAATATTAGTATTTACATGTGAAGTATGGGTCTATTATATTACATCTCTACATGTCTATTTGGTAAATAATGCATTATGCAGTAAAGACTGGAAAGCAAAGTGGCAGTCATTTGGCTGTCCATTTGTTTCAGTTCCCCACTTTCCAAATCAGCATTTATAAAAAAATGTATAATAAATGCTGATAGTCGTCTGTTGGCCCCGAGCTATTGGGTGTTGTTTCCTGACTGCTCGGAACCCTTGGCCCCGGTCCATAATACCAACTGAAGCCGGAATACAAGGTCGGGGCAGAGCGACGAGTGTTGTGTGGGAAGCGAACGGTCTGGATTGTTTGGACCTTGAATGACGTGGTGTGTACGCACTCCTGACAACGCCGCTGCCTGTCGTCAAGCACAAACTGTCTGGATCTGAGCCAACAGCAAAGCAGTGCTGTGGTTAACAAAAACTGTCCCTATCATTTCTTCTAGGATTTTTTCCGAGTCATTTTCTCCAACATATTATATTCAGCTTCTTAGAGTTTAGGCTTAGATTTTGGATATCGTCATATCAAGATATGGCATTGTAGTGTTGTATTTTCCTGGCATTACAATAGTGATGAAAAAAATGAAAAATTACTGTATTTTTTATTTGTCATGTGTTTCATTCACACAGAAGTATACAAAAATAGGCTTTACCATGTGGTTATTTTATAAAGGCCATTTATTTATTGAATTACTAGAAAACATACTATATCGTGATATATATAGAGATATTAAATTACCTATATCGGGACAAATTTTGGCCATATCGCCAAGCCCTACCGAGATACATCATTTTTTATTTCATTCCATCTGAAATGGAGGCTTTCATGCATTTCAATAGCAAGCATCAGTTAAAAATAGCAATTGATTGATTGATTGATTGCTCCAGATGACCACATCTAGCAGTCTGGTAGGTGGAGAGGCAGGATACTGGTGAAAGCGTGTTATTTTGGGGTTTGACGTCGAAAAGCAGGGAGGTTTCGATAAAGATACAACCTCATGTGACTGGCGTTAAACAAGGGAGCCATTCAAAAACACATAGGAGCGGTGAACAAAAACAGCTTTAATTTTATGACACCATTAAAAAAAAAAATTTCAAAGGGAGCCGACAAATTCAAGACCATTTAAAAAACAAACAAAAAAAAACACATGGTAATCGTGACAGTGAAAATAAATTGAAAGATAAGATGGAAAAGACAGAACAGACATCCATAGTTGTGTGTGTGCTACCAGCTGCTGAAGTTGCCAAAATTGGTCTTCCCTTTGGACTTCTTGGCCACGGAGCCACTGGTGGAAGGTCTGCTGTCTTCTTTAGCCGCAGGCCGCTTCCTGCATGGCGACAGAACCAACAACTATAACCACTTCAAACAATGGACCTGGCTGATGAAATGGTAACCCTTTATCTCCTATTTTAATGGACTGCGCAGTTTACCTCCTGATTACTGACATTTTTTTTACATTGTTTTGATTTTATTAATTATTTCACATTTATAAATATATTATATGATATATATATATATATATATATATATATATATATATATATATATATATATATATATATATATATATATTATATTTTATATGATATATATATATATATATATATATATTATATGATATATATATATATATATATATATATATATATATATTATATGATATATATATATATATATATATATATATATATTATATGATATATATATATATATATATATATATATTTTTTTTTTTTTTTTTGTTTGTATTTTTTTGTATATATTTTTTTTTGTATGCGGTAGTCTTCATTCGGAGTTGGGGCTCAGTATTATGAGCAAGGTAGAAGACAATGACTTCCTCTCAAGTCCTCCACTGTAAAGCATGGGTTTAGCTTTGAATCACTGCCCTGGCTCTCCTCCCAGATCTCACATATCACCCGTATAACCTTTGACAGGAGCCTCCATCTTCTCCTTAATCTCCAGTGAGATCCAGACTACAACAGGTCACTTTGACCTTGTTATAAAGACCCCAGCAGCAACAACCATTCCCATTGGTTGCTATGGCGACTTTCGTCGTTTTCGTATCCGTTTGCTTGGGTTGTTTATTAAAATCGCTCCATCTGTCGGTCTCATAAACTAGATGTTAGAGAAAGAAAAATTGGCCTTGGCTACGGAAGTCATATTAAAAAAGACTAAAAAATGCCCTTCAGGAGTATTATGGGCTGTAATAAAAGCAGAGCGAAGCTGGTTTTAGCATGATGATAATATAGAACTAAAATCTATTCAGACAGGGAGGTTCCATTAAAGACACCTGATGGAGCCCTCTGAGACCGAGAGGAGATAACGTGTTGATTACTCACCGTCTAGCGCCACATAAGATTATAAAGCACACAATAACATATAATGAGTTTGTAGATAGCTCTTTGGAGAAATCTGACTAAGACCGACTGTTTACTTTAACGTTTGTCTTATAAAACCTGTTTTCTCTCACCCTGTGAGTTTTTACCTTAAAAATATCCTTATCCTGCATCTCAACAATTGGTATGATTGTAATGCTTAAAACTGCCTAACTTAACCATTTTGACTTACTTTGAGCAGGAATTTCACTCTAGGGACTTTGTTTATATTTAGGAAGTAACTAAATGTTGGACTCTTTAACCGAATCAATGCAATAACCTTTAACTTTTGTCTCATTGTATGTTTAATTTACTGTCAAGAATTGTTTTGTTTTGTTTAGTTTTTATAGTTTTTATTATTATTTTAATACATATTATTTCTCCTTTTTGGCTTTGTCTTCTGTTCTGTTCTGAAAATTAATAAAAACATTTTATTAATAATAATAAAACCACCCAACTTAAGTTACTGACTGACAAACAGTAAGTGTGTCATACAATTTATTCTTCTTCTTCAGCAAGACAAATGACCAAGACTAATGGCAGACTAAAGCAAAACAAACTCAGGGTCAGGTTTGCTCTTAAATCAGAACATGACAACTGCCTGCACAACAAAAAATAAGTGTGACATTTTGAGTAACTCACCCAGCACAACAATTTGCCACGTTAGGCATAACATGGCAGTTCAAGCTCTATTAAAAAAATAGTAGAAAATCTAAATTGATGACGAGAGCTACTGAATAAAACCAGGGCTGTCATGGTTTCCCTGCATGGTCCATGAAGTCAAACATCTCCCTAACAGACCAAACTGCCCAGAATGCCACCCAACGTTACAGCATAATGAAAACTGTAAATTACCTCGCGTTCAGCAACATCAACAGCGTTTCTGTGGAAAAGTTGGACCACTGATGTCATTTTCAATGGTCCAACTTTCATGCGTTTTTTTTCCCACGGAAACAGAGTTGATGTTGCAGACAGCAATTTGTTTTCGCAGCACACGTACTATAAAGCAGTACCCGGATATATTAGAAAACACCAAAGTGTGACCCAAGGGTTCCCCTTTAACACAAATCCAAAACAATGGCATCCTTAGGAGTTTGAACGGTCACAAAAAACTGATGACAAAGGAGCCATGTTTAGGCAGCAGAACCCCAAACGGACTGTAAACATTTTAAATAGTCTGTAGTTTAATGTGACCGTGGATCATTTCTGTCTGCATAGGAGGACAATAACTGCTAATATAAGCCGCAGCCCGTAAAAAGGCTGCATGAAAACAATTAAGCGCAAAACACTCTTTTTCATAACACTGCAAGGCTGTGTGGGCTGCCGAGAAATGATATCTGCTTGACAGATTAAAATCCAGCAAGTTCCAGCGAGTTACCAGAATCTGTTGCAGTATCACAATACTTGCAGACAGCAGTATATAATCTAAACTATTTTACAGTCCCTGTAGGGAAATCACGGCCATTATTGTGGTCCTAACACGTTGTTGTCTGTCTTCCCCCTGCATGTTTGGTCATTGTCCTTTTAACATGTTGTTGTGTGTCTTCACCCTCCATGTTTGGTATGAGCCCTTGACATGCATTCATTATGATCCAATTTCCCACATCACTGAAGTGAAACTGGGGGAGCGCTTGGAATCAAGTTTATTTTTTTATATGTAGGAAGCAGGCATTTTTTTCTTCTTCACATATTATGTACGGGAAGAAAAAGGAAAAGTAGGAGGCCACTCTTGTATAACTATCTTTTATACATGGAGCACTTTCAGGCAGAAGCACCCAAGCAACCTGGGGCTGGCTGAAGGATTTGTAGTCGCCATTAAGAAAGCACAAACAGTGAAGATGTTTTGACACAAAGAGTGTGCAAAGAGTGTGTGTGTGTGTGTGTGTGTTTCAGAGTGTGTGTGTGTGTGTGTGTGTGTGTGTGTGTGTGTGTTTCAGTGTGCGTGTGTCTGTATATCAGTGTGAGTGTATGTTTGTGTTTCCGTGTGTGTGTGTGTGTGTGTGTGTGTGTGTGTGTTTCTGTGTGTGTGTGTGTGTGTGTGTGTTTCAATGAATGTCAGTGTGTGTGTGTGTGTGTGTATATACGCAAGCGTATGTGTGGTGTGTGTGTGTATGCACTATGCTTACACAGCAGCAGGGTTGATGTACTTCCCAATGCCCTCTCTGAAGGTCTTGGGCGTCTGGTCCTCCTTGGCTCTCCTCTGGGCAGCGCTGGTCTCCAGCCTCTCCTCCTCCTCCTGCTGCTTCTGGAGCTCTTGCTGCCGCTCTGCAGCAATCTGATACACACACACACACACACACCAATACAAATCTACACACAGTAGGGAGCCCAAAACCGGAGCTTTAATTTGGACAGAAATGGATGAAGGACATCACACACACACACACACACACACACACACACACACACACACACACACACACACACACACACACACACACACACACACACACACACACACACACACACACACACACACACACACCTGTGCGTCCGCCTCCTCGTAAGGGTCCACGAACACGGTGGCAGTCAGCAGATTAATCTCAGACTGTGGATCAGATAAACAAAACCACAAGCTCATGCAGATAAATATACACGTATGATCGATGATCGATATAGACACACGCATATATACATCCATCCTTATTGAATAGAAAGCTGGTCTGAATGCCAACCATGACCTGTCAATGACAAAACGTCCTCACATTAAAGGGGCAGTGAACCCAAAATCGTTTAGTTTTTTTTTTTAAACGTGCTTATACTGTATGTCTTATATGATCTTCAACATAGTAATCTATGCAATTTTGTCACTGTTACTAAAATAAGACCATCATTTAGACCATCACTTCGACTATCAGTCGAAGTGCCTTTTTGGATACACTTCGACGTCACGGCGAAGGGACACCAACGGCGAAGTGTGTGTGGATGTGGAGCTCCGTCTGGGCAGCGGTTAACGTCGATGGCCGCGTCTGAGAGAAGGTTAAGATTCTTGGACACTTGGATAGTATAACACCACGGTGTGTGGCACATTTCATATTCAAAACATCGCTCATTATAACGCTCATACACAACGACGGTACTAGCCTTAAAAAAGTTGGAGTGGGTCGTCACGGATAACATGCCCCCCCTCCTTCCTAGATCTCTTAGCTCAAAACTATTTTTTTTGAATTCGACCTGAAACAGGAGGTTCACTTACACATTAATTATTTAAACTGCACATTAAATCAACTCTCCATCTCCATCCTCTTGAGAAACACCCAGAAATCTTTATTCAACACATGATACTACAACAACAATATATCTAGCCGCATCATCTCAATGTAAAGATATATAAAAAGTCACCCACTATTCAAGTTGCGGAGCGATGGATTCAGTCCTTCACTGATTAGGTTATCACCATGGTCTCATTACTGTACATCTGTAGTGTTTCTGGACTTGGGGCTACGCATAATTACCTGAGTAATACCAGGGATGAATACATTTAGAGTGTACACACCCACACTCTTTCCCTCACCCACTCCTGCACTCTCTCACCCATTCACACACCTCCCTCCCCCCCCCCCCCCCTCCACACACACACACACACACACACACACACACACACACACACACACACACACACACACACACACACACACACACACACACACACACACACACACACACACACACACACACACACACACACACACACACACACCCTTTCTCCTGCAATCACACGCCGTCTCTCACCTGCATCAACACGCTATTAAATTATATCGCTCTTGCAAAGACTTGCAATATTTTTATGAGAACAAAAAACATTCTCTTGCTCAAAACAAAACTCAACATTTCTGGAGGGAAATTTAAGTTATGCTGCATTTAAAGTGGGACTCAAAAAGTCCTTTCCTACCATGGACACCACTATCCTACCATAGACACCCCTGCATCATCATCATCATCATCATCATCATCATCATCATCATCATCATCATCATCATCATCATCTCCCACCATAGAAACGCCCCTACCCCACCATTGGCCTTATGCTGCAATCCATTGCAATTGGGAAGTTGACAGTTCCGAACCGGTATTCCCGACTTCCAATCTAAATGTGTCCCAGTGCATCTGCTTGGGAAAACATGGATGCCTGCAGCAAATTGATTTTTGTATCTGAACTTCACAAGCATCTACTGAGGACCTATATGAATGAGACCATGCCTGTTGAGGGCAGAATGGACAGTGCTTGTCTGCGAATTCGGTAACAAAAATAATTACATTTTACAACATTTTCTGTTATTTATTTTATCTATCCAATTAGAGCATGCCTGGGCGATCACGTCCGATGGAGGGCCATGGACATGATGCAGGGTTTCATTCCAACCCAATACCACAGCCGCCGATTTGACAGATTAAAGCAATAAGTCCCGCAGACCCTCTATACCTCACCTTAGGCTTGTCTGTTTTGGGGTCGCTCTCCACGTTCTCCATGGCCGTGAGTGCCTCAAATCCTCCCACAACCCTGTACAGAAACACGCACACATGCGTGCGCACACACGGCCACGCCCGCCCACACACACACACACACACACACACACACACACACACACACACACGGACGCACACAGACACACACACACAGATGAAATCATGTTTGGACCTCCAGACAGCCATTCTAGACAGACACACAACTTCAAAATGAAAAATAAATCAGAAATCACAGTTCCAAGTGCAAAGTAACCACTAGAGTAGACTTTTAATTCTGGGTAACTGCTTCTTGTTCAGGCCATTATTTTTAGTGGAAATTAATTGTGCGTTATGTGTGTGTGTACGTGCGTGTACATGCGTGCGTGCGTATGTGTGTGTGTGTGTGTGTGTGGTGATACTAAAAGTGGCTCAGGGGGTCCTTTTAATCACTCAAAAATCACTAATGATAATTGAAGGAATGAACTAGAAAAAAAACTACTCCAACAACAGTCACAAAGACAAGTACAAGCCACGCCTGAAGGCAACAGAGTAATGCAGTGGGAAGGAAAACTATTAACACCATATTTTAGGTTTCCACCATCCCCTCTAGACATTATTGTGTGTCTATGTGTGTGGTTTCTGTGTGTGTGGTGTGTGTGTGTGTGTGTGTGTGTGTGTGTGTGTGTGTGTGTGTGTGTGTGTGTGTGTGTGTGTGGTTTCTGCGTGTGTGTGTGTGTGTGTGATGGCAAATAGGCAATTCCAGAGTTGCAAGAAGTGTGACGTTAATATTTGGTAGTCTGACGTGGGTAGCAGTCAATCCTGCCTCGTTCAAGCTTCTGCAATTCCTTTCGATTAGAAAGGGTTTGGACTAACTTGTTTACAATGTTGCTGTGAATTTCAGGGCAAATTAGCTCATGTCCAAATATAGCCACCTGCCGATTGTAGCCGTGGGTTACAGCTTAACATTGCCATTTTAGGTCATGGGACTTAGTCACCCAGCGGCCTTTTTGGTTCTAAACACTAGCTGGGTGGAGTGACACCCAGCTAGTGTTTAGAACCAAGATGGACCAAGATGGCCGCTAGGTGAATAAGGTCCATGACCGAAGGTAAGGTAATCGTATTATCTCCAATTTGTTGCACAGCCAGCAGTAATACAATCATCAACAATCAACACACCTCAATCAAACAAAAAACAGAATGACATGTTATTCAAAAGGTCATTAGCATGGACAAATTACTTCTTAAATCTGTTGGTCCTGCATCTTGGCATATTACATCTGCGACCAGATGGAAGCCACCTGAACTAACTGACTGATCCCTTTGGTCTCACAGCATAGTGCCCTCTTTGACAAACAATGCAAAGTGTATAAAGATAATGAATATAAGGATAACACCTGGGGAAGTATTGCAGCTGAAATTAACTGTGATGGTGAAAAGAGGGGCTTACTTCGTTGTCAAGGGAACGTATCAAAAAAGCATTCATAAAACCAAATCATTCATTAATCATAAGCTTCGCCACTACTGCTGCACGAAGAGTCCATGTCAACAATGAATGATTGTGTAACGGTGCCAACTTTACATTTTCACTGGAATGCATGGAGCTATTTGTGTCGGTCTTGGTGTGAAGTGGAAGTACTAAAGTATTCAAAATGTTTTGTACTTAAGTATTGCAAGTAGAAGTATTTTAAAGTGTACTACTCAAATACTGAAAGTAAAAGTACAAGTACAAGTGTTGTGTTATGTGTAGGCTATATTAACAGGGATACAAACATGTATGGTCAAAATAGAGAGAGCTAGTTGAAGCGCGTATTCTGATTAATTCTGAGTGTATTCTGATCATTAATTAGTAAGTCATTTAATATTTTGAATGGGTAAAACATTTGATTTTTATGTTTCATTAGGTGTGTTAGTTCAGCTGTCATCACAATCTGATATAGCTAATACTAGAATTGTCTATAGGCCCGTCTCATTTTGAGTAGTTTAACTTATTATTTGGTAGATTTGTCTTATTAATATGTAATTAATAGCACCTTAATATTTGCTGAAAGCCTTTCATGATTCTTGACATAATAGGTGTAAGTTCAGATATGAACACAGTGTATGAGCCTATTAAAATGACGCCTGTCTCTTTAAGACACGTCTTCCAGGGCTCTGGTAGCGAACAATTAAGCAGGTGAGCACTAATCAAAGCAACTTCGCATAAGAGTCTCAGGGCTTCGTGAACAAGTACAGACCTGTGTTAGTGTTACACACTTAATATAGGTCTGCTTGAATGGCTTTCTTAATGTTCTTCTTTGTTGTTTGTTTTAAAATAAACACACTGACACACGGGACACGCACCAGCCATGGCTTGCTTGTTACAGAGTAGTTTGTTTGGAAAACCCCCACATTGCCTGTTGCCTTTAATGTTAAATTAATGAATGAATTCGGCCATTGATATCGGCTATTTGACAATTCAATGTTTATGAAAAGGGAATGCTTATCCTCCCATCGCACACAGGCTAATAGCGGAATTGATATGCCTATGCTTTCCCTTTGCAGAACGAGCTGTCTCTACTGTTTAGTTTGTCTTCTAGGCAACATGCAGTAAGCCTATGATTTCAGACAGTGAAACATCTGCCAGAAAGCATCATGAGATGAGATGTTCGTTCGCATTTTTTTTTTCAATAAGACATCTGTGCGTGCGTGAATTCGAGTTTGTGCGCTCTTGATTACGAGGAGCGCAATTGGGTTTTAAACGAGGATGCGGAGACACGCAGGAAGAAGTTACGGACGCCAGCATTATGTGATTAACTCTCATTTAATAGGTCTACTATATTCTACAATTGTTAAAAGCGTGGACGTCACGTCAGTATAACCAGATTTATTTTGTGATGGGTCCCGACGGACGTTTTGTGAGTAGCGAGTAACGATTCAGCACTTGAAAAATGTATCGGAGTAAAAGTATTAAACTCATCAAAAATATGTAGTGAAGTAAAAGTGGCAGTAGGAGAAAAAAATAATACTCAAGTAAAGTACAGATACCGCATTTTAGTACCCAAGTACAGTAGTGAAGTAGTTCTACTTCGTTACTATACATCTCTGGTTAAGAGTCAAGTAGTGTGATCACGATATTGACTTCATTTAGGCATTGTTAATGTTAAAAAACACACACACACAAGAAAATCAAGCTGATTTTCCTGGCTTGGAAGATTTACTGCCAATGGTGTAAAGGGGCTGGATGCATCTTGCCTAGTGTGTAGCAGCGCATACCTTGAGCGGAAAGTAGCAGAGGAAGGTCATTCAATGCCATACATACTAACCAGTCATTCTAATAATGTGAAAAATAATGATGCATCAATCAATCAAAAAATGTGCATTCACATTTATATGTACCATTGACAAATTCAACTCTGTGATTCATTTCCTTTTCAGAAGTGAATGAGAAGGGGGGAAAAAATAATAATTTCCATCCTTTTCATCACACTAAAAAAGCCTGGCTATGTTGGAGGGGAAGTAGTGCTGGTGGGGGTGGGGGACGTGGTACTAGTAGGTGGTGGTGGTGGCTGTTGCATGCTAACTGTTTCCCGAGCTGTCTGTCCTCGATGGCACAGCCTCAGCTGGCCGATGAAAACAATGACACGTCTTGTGCCACTAGCTGTTCAAACAGAGCTGCCATCTGGCTCTTACAACAGTGGAGCCAGGCTGCAGTGGTTACACCACATTACGTAAGGGAGCGAGGGAAGGAGGGGGGTGTTTACCTTCCAAATATGGTGTGCTTCCTGTCCAGGTAGGGGCAGGAGCGGAACGTGATGAAGCTGGGATGAGGACGAAAAAAAAGGCAATCTAGTCAGAAATACGCGCACAACATGAGTGAGCACATAGAAAGGAATCAGGACAGTGCTTTAAATACGTGGGTTCCTTATCAAGTGACGTAAAACTAGCTTGGAAAAACACAGTATAAGGTTTGGTTTGTGTTGTAGGGCGCCTCGTCGCTCTGATGATTACGCCTCATTTCCACCAAACATTTTCGGTATAGTACCCTTGAAACATTTACCTAACCCGTGCAAACCTGTACCTGACCCTAGATCCGTTTTGTGTTTCCACCGCAAACAGCTGCCCTAAAATGTAGGCGGGTTCATAGCCACGCAACTATCGTGACATCATATTCAACGTGGCGTAAACACAGGAACACAACAACACATGGAATGTTTCAGGTTCCTTCTTCTCGGTGTGTGGATGTTTATTACAACAAGGAGACAAGTTTAATAAAAGGCTGAAGGCAGCAGGGCGAATTACTGCAGAGTTTGGGACATGCTACTTCAGAGCACAGAAATGAATTAAAATGAAATAAATAAAATGAAACCAAAATAATTTGGCTTCGTCGTAGGGTGTTTATACTGGTAGCCTCCGTCGCAATCGATGGGATATTTAAAAATGCCGGGTTTGTGCATCTTTGTCATGCAAAGTGTCGATTCTGTTGACCAATCAACGGACCATCCACAACTTTCGTCAATTGAAACGCAAAACTAACCGTTCTAATGTGTAACGAACTGAACTGAAACAGACTGCTTGGTGGAAACAAGGCTTTAGAAGACAGGTGATATAGCGGTAGGTGTCATTGTACTAATTAATCACCTCTTTTCTCTTTACAACAATAGAACTTGAGGTCTGTGAAATGTTTATAGTCACCGTGATGATGCGCCGTTCGTGAACTTCTTGGACAGTCCACACACAACCATGGCATTTTTAGATGCCGTTTCGCAGTTACATTGGTGTGGATGTGCAGTTTGCGCACTCTGTGCGGCACTTCAATATTTCAGAGGTGTGCGACACACAACAAATCAGCATATGAACCCTGCGCGAGGGCTGTAATGATGTCATTGACGGCTTGTGCAGTTCACACACGGTGACTATAAATTAGGTTTTACACTCCTTTACACAGAGTAAAACAAAAAGATTTAGCACAGCGTAACTTCGGAAACGTTTTTTCTCATTAAATTACATCAGTCCTACGATGATAATGCTGACCATGATTAACAATTCATCACAATTCACCCCCTCCCCGTGTCAACATATCATGCGTGATTTGCGTCTGGACCTCAGCTCCCAGACAAAAAACACATGCTATGTGTTAAAACATATCATGACAGTTAAAACAGTGACAGAGGTGGGCAGACTGGGACTCACAACTGGGATTTGTTTGTGTTGGGGCCGGAGTTCGCCATGCTCAGCACGCCCCTCCCTGTGTGCGACAAGTTGGGGCGGAACTCATCCTTGAAGGGTCTCCCCCAGTAGGACTCCCCTCCTAAAACAAAGAGAAATAGAAAATGGAGTCATTCAGAAGGAGGAATGAGTGGTAGGAAAAAATAAATATATATGAATGAGAGTGTGAGAGAGAGAGTGAGTGAGAGTAGGACAGAGAGAGATATGAATAGGAATGGAAAAAGAATAGTTAAAACATATCACAAGGTATAAACCTCCAGTGTTTAGAACCAAGATGGTCGTTAGATGACTAAGGCCCCAGATTACATGGCCCTTGGTCCCAGAACCCTGCGGAGGGACCATGGGCCAGCTGTCAATCAGACTCTATGCGGTCACACACACTGCTTTCTCCGAGTTGTGTCCTACTGACCTGTGTCATGCCAGATGCCGTGCATGTGACGTGTGTGTGTGAGTGAGTCACTGCATGAGCTAATCATCAGCCAATCTACCTTTCAGGGGCTTTGAGCAGCAGCGCCCCCCCCCCCCACAGCGACATTTCTGCATAATTGATCAACTTGCTGACCTTTTGCCTCAGCGGGGGCTGACTTTAAAGAAGTAGGAATGAAGGTAGAGGTATGTGTGTGTGTGTGTGTGTGTCAAGTTGCCTGTGTCTGGGCCAAAAAGTTGCACTTGAACACACCACAAAGACAGCAGCGGCCAACTAGCACGTACGTTCTGCGCCTACATTCAGATCATTTCCATTCACATCTGTACGTCCTTTTAGATCAGACACGTAGCGAATAAACAATGCGACTAAACAATGCAAAAAAAAAATTAGTTACGACGCAAATATGCAGCATTTTCTAATAATCACGCCGGTGAAAAAGACAGATGAATTAACCCTCAACCTCATATAGCCTAGTGAAAACAAGCTTATGTTCCGTAATTTCACCAAAAAATCCTGTGTATTTAGAGGATTCAATTGAATCCAAGTGAGAGGGATTATGATAAGTGGGTGTGTCTAGGTTTGGATCATTCTTTAATACATCCATGTTTTGTAAACGTTAGCTTTTGAGGATTCCTTTTTCTATAACTAAAAGAAGGCTATCACTCTTTTGGAGAAAGTTGGTATCCAAAACCAAACTGTTGCGATACAAACATTGGCTTGTAGCGCCAACTGCTATCGAGATTAATGATCAATACATAGCGTTTCTCTTCTCGTGCACTGATTCGCTAGCCTAGAACTCTAGACACCCCCTAGCGGCAGCAAATTTATTTGGCAGCTAGGTAGGTCTAGCACGGCTCCGTCGGCTTTTTGGTGCTGGGAACACCAAGTATGTCAGACCAATCACAGCGTGAGGGGCGGAGTCGGAAGCCGGGCTACCATGACGACAGAGTTGCGACAGTTCTGTGTTAGAGGTAAACAATGGCTGCTGCTGCTGGCGAACGGCTGTCTTTCCACTCGGCTTTGGCCGCGACTCTTCAAGACTTGAAGTTAACATTTTATTTGAGAAAAGAACAAAGAACGGCACTGAAGTCTTTCCTCGAAAATAAATATGTATTCTGAGTTTGGATTAATTACGTAGTCAGAGCGACGGCTCTGACTACGTCACCTTCTTCGTTGCTCTGATTGGTTGTAGCGCTATCCTATTGCGTGCAGAGGGAACTTGAAAGACAACTGTTTATCCCGCCCACACTGCCAATGGAGCTGAGCCAGACCTTACATCTTTCTGATGTGGGTCTGGCTTGCCAGGCTACTGATTCGCTTAAGCTGAACAGCCAATCAGAGTGATTTCTCTCACTGATGGCCTCTGTCGCCGATTCAACATGCTCAATCGGCCGTCAATGGCCGACTAGGTTTGCCGCTGTAGTCGGTGTTACCGGTGTTACGCGGTGTTCAGGCATACTCCGATTACATCACTTGCCTACCGCCCACATCGGCGGTTTTAAAAAAAATAAAAATAAAACCCATTTAGTTATTTTCCACGTAGCAGCGCTAGGGGTGTGCCGGTCGCGTAATGTTGATTACGATCGATCGTCATAAACCACCATGTCACCAGGTAGACTATAACCATCGTCCTTGTTTTTTAACACCACAAACAATTGCGGCAGCTCGTTGAGATCCCCGACCACTGTGTTGGTACGGCCTGTTCATTTCCTTTATTTTGTTGAAGTAGCTCCATTGCTGCCTTTTTGAGTTTCTCTCGTTAAGGGGTTTCGTGCACTTGATCTTCGCCCGGTCCATTTGTGTTTTTGTTCTCTGTTGATTTGTGTTGTGCATTATGAAAAGCCTGTTGACTTTTGCAATTAATTTTACATACGCCCATTGCACCCCCTGTTTTAAAACCCTAAAATCACCAATGGATATGCGCCAAGCCGTCATCCATTTTATTGTCGTTTTTCTTAAAAACATAATAAGGAACCAACTTTCTAAGCTTTGGTTTTGTTCAAAGTAAGGGGAAGTAGGCCTAACCATCTAATGTTAAAGATCACAGTAAGCTCCACAGAGCTTACTGTATTGAGCGGCATTTTCTGTAAACTCTCCGGCGTAATCGGTAACACCGGTGTTGGCACAATTATATTAACCAGTGTGAACATTTCCTCACCGTGGCATCCCTAGGGCTGACTAGCGGCAACATGTGGGACACCGCAAAAACCAGGGCCACAGCCGCTCACCAACAGCCTGACATTGGTCAATGGCCAACCCGGTGTGTCAAGGCCTTTAGCAGTGTCACTCCGTCTCAGTATTTGGAGCAATTGGACGGCAACGTGCACAGCACAGTGTAGTACAAATAATGAGCAGAACGTATGCAGACACTGTCCTCCTTCAATACAACCATAACCTTGACCCTAGTCCCTGAATAAACAGGGTTTTACTGAATATAAACAGTGGAGAGGCTGCAAGTGTAAACACCTATTCATCAGCACACAGAGCAAGTCTGGGCCATAAGCCGTAACTGTGGTAAGTGCATTTTAATGGTTTTTAATAACTGCCCGCTTTCGCTTGTTTATGTGTGATGCTTAAAGCTGAGATAGGTGATACAACTGACAAGATTGCACATTTTTATTATGTATGCATTATTCTCCTGCAGTTAGATTTATATTGCCTGGGTCAAGACCTTTGAATCTGCCCACTCCACCGAGTTGGCGAGTTGAGTGCTTTTGGTCTGGTGACATGAAACAGCGGTTTCTCGGTTGAAAAAGCGATTACCCAATGAGCGCCATGGGGGGACTAATGATTAGAGCCCGACCGATATGGGATTTTTAAGGCCGATACCGATACAAATATTTGATGATTTAAAAAGCCAATATTCCGATATATCGGCCGATATATATATTTTAAAAAGAAATTCCAGAAACACGTAACAAAACATAAACAGATTTCCCTAACATTAGTTATATGTAGTTATTTATGAGTCCTGGCTAAAATAATAGGATAATGCAGTGAACACACTTCACCGATGGGTCACACCGCGAGAGACATGAGCAGCAGGGGGCGCCATGGCTGCTGGCTGCCGTCGCCAGGGGGGCGGGGCTTCAAGCAGCACTGCAGACATCAAGTTCGGTTGTGCCCATTGCAATATCAAGTTTGTAGTAGAGCTATTCGGCAGGCCGGCGTGACAAGCGTGTTCAAATAACAATTTACACGTTTCCCCTGTTTATTATTTAGTAATCAAAATAACAGAAATGGAGATAAAGCATTATAAAGTGCAAAACACACTGCCGCCGCGGCGCGTCTATGACACAAGTGCCGCCCGTAGCACCCATAGGAATATCGTCGTCTCCGGAGCAGAAGGAAAACTAAAGAAAAGAAAAAAGCGCCTTTTCGGCAGCACTTGATGCGCGGCGACGCTGTGAAATAGGACAGTGGCGTGAAGTGTAGCGGGTTGCTGCTTCGCACCGCCGCCGCTCATTTGCATAAAGTTAAACTAATTTCAACTCTCCGCGTCGCGCTGCTCGCTGCCGCGGTCGCGGCACCGGCCGCTCCTCATCGGCAGCACTCATTGAAAATGAATGACTGCCGGCCGCTTTTGCTGCTCATGTCGCTCGCGGTCGTGGGTAACTCGTTCGCTCTGCCCGACTCTGGCTGGATCAGCTGGTTGTAGGGTTTGTGGCGTTATAACATGGTTGAAGGGGGTTTCGTCCGTCTTTTTAAATATTCATTTATCGGCCATTATAAATGCCGATACCGATAGTTTGGAAAATGCCTAATATCGGCAGATAATATCGGCCCACCGATATATCGGTCGGGCTCTACTAATGATTAGCCAATCAGCGCGACGGGCGGGACTAATGCTGTTGTCAAGCATAGTCAAGCTATATGCCGGAACCAAGGAGGAATAATGACAACAATGGCGACCGCTTTGTGGACAAGATAGACACTACTATTGAGCTGTTCTACATCGAGGTATGTTGAGGGATGTCTTCTTAACATCGCCTGACATTGTAGTTTTTACTTCGCTCCACTCTTAAAACCCCGACAAAACTAGTATGTTGGCATGGCTATGCATCAGTGTCAACTTAAAATGCCGTTAGATTCAGGTGGACAGGTTGGTCTCTAGAGATTGGTTCGGGGTAATCGAATGCCCCTCCCCGACGGAAATTGGTTATGAGTTGAGGCAATGTCAGACTTAAGATGGAAATGGAGTATAACGAGTTGACAATTCTGTCTGATATCAAGCTGGATGAACGCATCCATTCATCATGCATGCATGCACGAAAAGCCGAATGAAACCACAACAGGACAGCATAAGCACATGTTGACTTACCATGACATCACAGCTATGTGCATGGCAAATATTACAACTCGGTGATAGCTCAAACGGTACATAATCACTGACCTTTCCTTGTCAAGGCAATACAAACTGTCTGGGGGTTAGACTGTCCCCAACATCCCCCCTGTGGCTGTGTGTGTGTGCGTGTGTGTGTGTGTGTGCGTGTGTACAAAAACAATTCAGTCTAGCCGATTGAGACAAGTCTACCCACGAGGTCAGGAATTTTGCACCCCCATAAATCTACCTTGGTTCAGTGTTGCTGAACCCTTCCATGCTCCAACGGACGGAAGGACGGACACACACACACGCACACACGCGTTAGCCCAGGTGAGCTCGGTGCAGCCGACAGCAGGGCAGAAAAGTGACTACATCTTTGAAAGCAAGTGGGAAATTTTGCTCTCCAAATTGACCAGATGCTTGTGCACTACTACGTTTTGCTCATCAAATTAGCATTTTGTTCTCCTCGGGCCCGTTTCCAGACCCGGAGAGCAGATGCATCTTTTATTTCTGAAGAACAGGTTACTGTGTGCATGCGTGGTGTGTGTGTGTGTGTGTGTGTGAATGTGTGTGTGAATGCATAAGTGTGTGTGTGTGTGTGTGTGTGTGTGTGTGTGTGTGTGTGTGTGTGTGTGTGTGTGTGTGTGTGTGTGTGTGTGTGTCTGTGTCTGTGTCTGTGTCATGTGTTCGTTGTGTCTGTGCGTGTGTGTTGCATCTCTGTCTGGGGCTTTTATGCTCCCTAGTGCCTTTAGAGCTTATATTTAGCAACACTCTTGACTCGTACCTAGAGTTGCACAGGCTATTGACACAAAGCATCTGAAAAGGGGACCATTAATAATTGAGTGGTACGGTGTTATGTAATCAAGGCAGATTTTTTTTTTTTTTTTGGGGGGGGGGGGGGGGTACTAGACTGATCTTACCTGTGCCAGTTCCTGTGGGATCCCCTCCTTGAATCTGAAAACAAAAAACACACAGGCAACTGAGTTAAGATTTTACCTGATTTGAGTGACAATGTATGGGAATCATGGAGGCCATTTCTTTGTGACAAAAGACAATGCAAAATACACTGGGGTGTGAAAAACACCTGAGGAAGTGAGAATAATGTGTCTTTATAATGCCTCTACTCTTACACAGTGCTGGGTAGTTGGTTCCCTCTGTTGACGTCTCTCTAGACGTCTAGGCCATGTAATCTGGGGCCCTACTGAGAATCATTCCACTGAATACTACTCTGGACTGGAACCCGTTTAGTCAATCAAATAAGGCAAGAGACTACATTTATCCGTTAATATGCTTGCTTTCACTTCACTTCTGCCCATACCTGTGAAAATACCACATCGGTCTTACTGTTTAATGATTCAACCCTAAGGTAACACAATCACATTAAATCAAAACTTTGCCAATACATTTGATTCTGATCAAATTCATAAAAAGAAAATATGACTGGAATGAATACTCAACGAAAATTAAAATCAACTGTATCAATATTGAAATGGTACTGCAATATTTTGCGAACGTCTTCAGCAGTTACATGCCCAAAGAGGGAGCAGATTTTGTATTTCTTGTCAACCCCCACTGAAGCAAAGGGGCAAACAGGCAGTGCTTGCCAATCGGAGGGGTTAGAGGGCTGCCGGGCTTCCAGGTTTTCACAGTAACGTCGTTAAGTTCCTAGAAGTCAATCGGTACCTATCAAAGCCCTCGTAAGGTTCTGATGAACTGCTGGCAGCACCGCAGCACCCCCCGCCCTGTCTCTTCTCATGGACGGTGATTCTACACCGCACTGTGCTGAGACATCGTCCTGGTAGATGGTGATAATGGCGCACTGGAATAATCTCCCGGCTTTAATCTGCCCCTCTTATATACACACAATCTTGAATCTAGAGGCCTGCTTTTGGATGTTGGGAACCCAAGAACTACAGCAGCGACCATAATGAGAACTTTTTATAACTTGCCACAATGACCTTCTTAAAACTAAAATGAAGGGCTACTGGTCCAAAGAAACATATGGTACACAGAGCAAATCTGTGTTAACGAAGATTGCTCATGCAAAATGTGTGTTCCTGGATTACCCTGAACTTAATCTCGAATGCAGAAGTTCAACAATGCTATAGCCGAACTTCTGGAGAGAGATTGCACAGCAGAGTTGAGGGGCACCAGATAGCGCGAGGGGCGGAGTTATGCAGTGTTTCCTGTTTTGTTATGGATAAATTCTTCCGAAGATAAACTTATTCACAAGTGCAATATAGAGGTTTCAGAAGGAGGAACCAGGAACTATATATTAGTTGGCTTTACTCAAATGTCTGAGAGACCCCATGACTTGGGAATGACATGTAGTCTGGTGCAGGAGGAAAGCCAAGGAGCGATTCATTCCATATTCATAGTCGTAGTCTTTACCATGAAGTTCCTGATGGATCTGTGGAAAACGGTCCCGTCGTAGTAGCCTTTTTTACACAGACGGGTAAAGTTCTCCCCAGCTTTTGGGACCTACGAGAAAGAAGAGACATTAACCAGTTAAATACATTATTATAAACAAAAAAAAAATAGTTGGTGAACACGGGGCCAATGATCAAATGTTAATTAAAATATATGCAGTATAACTGATTAAACTCAATACATTTCATTAATTCAAGTCACTTTTAGCCTCAACAGGACCCAAAGTAGACCCAAAGGGGTTTTGTCAATGAAAATGATGCAGGGCACTTCTGACAAGTAACTCAAATAAAAAAGGACCCGGTCCAAGTACAAACATTGACCCAATAACCACCGCTGAAGACCTTACCGACACCAATGGCAACAGGAGTGACAGTGGGCAATAAATGGAGCATCATAAAGCTTTCGCTTCACCGCTACATTAAGAGGCTACGCAGGACAGCGGTGATTGAGAGTGCATGTGACAGGTCAAACAACACTCATTAATTTATAAAGAGCCGGCCACAAATAGCACCGCCATCTTGAGCGAAGCCTGCTGGGGCAACCGGCAACGCAGCCGGCTAGGGTTGGTCTGAGCACCACAGCTTCTGCTCTTGTTATTCTGATTCAACAGCCAAACCGTCGTGGAAAAATGGATCCTAATAATAATATAATGACATACTAACCTTGTTTACTTTGCTACTAGTTAATTTAAAAGGTATTTGTAAAACAGTAAATTCTCCTTGCACCTAGAGATAGCTCCCTTCCTCGCTCCAATTAAAAAGGTGTTAAGTTAGTTAGCATTCACATCGCCACTGTAGCCACGCAGTCTGATACTGAGGCCATGCCAATCTCCTCACTTCTTTGTGTAGTTTGCTTTAGTTGTCTTGCATCCTTGCAGACATGTCCACTCCCCCCCCCCACTCCACAGTGTATTGCAAATTAACTTTGCCATGCCCGCCATGGCGGGTGTCAGCCATGGCCAATCCTTAACTCTCCACGATGGTCACTCCCCTCACCTTTAGTTTCCTTTGTTGTTACTGCCCACGATGTGAAAGTTTCCCTATAAGAACCATGAAAACCCATTGTCTCTCTGAAGATGCTTGGTTAATGTTCCCAGTGTGTCTGCCCATGATCATGCTCCATTAAATCAAATACTTTGCTGTAAAGAAGTGTCCTACAAGAATTCATTTTTCATCACGATAGAAATGCATCATCCGGTACCTAGTTACCGGGGTAAAAATTTGCTGCCAAATTATGCACCATCTCCCCAGGGAGTCAACTCCCTTCAAACGCATTTAAAAAGGAGATCCATGTCATGCATTGAAATGCTTATTTTTACAGATGGTCTATTTTTACACGCATACACAGTAGTTAAACCACATTCATTGTTTAACCATGGCTTTTGGGATTAGAGCTACAGTAAGGATGAACTGACACAATTTTGAGATTCGGGTCGAGTTAAGGATGGAAAGAATGAAGAATTTCAAAGAACCGAAGAACCAAATGAGGACTGAATCGATCTAATGGAATGTAATCTGTAACAGTCTGAATATAATCTGTCAGTACATTGACACCTTATTTGGATGAAGGCTGAATCACTTTAGGTCATACTCATTGCGTTGGGCGAGTAGCCATCGTAGGTCTGTAATGCGTCACTGAACATGTTCTTGTTCAAATATCTGGTGATCAGACAGTTTGGTTAACTGTCAGTTATCTATGACAGTTAACAATTCAAATGACATAATCCAATTAATCGGCTTATTAGGGTGTATGTAAACGTACTGATTGTTCATGCATTCTGCTAGTTGTGGATTTTGTCATCTAACTTTCTATGTCCATGCAGCAGGCAGTTGTGAGCCTTCTGCTGTTTTGTCACCTTATCACAGTACAGCTCCAGATTGATGTCCCCTTTGTTTGTGTGGAGGCGGACGTAGCCCTTCTTCTTCACGTACTTGTAGCGTACAGTGTCATCCGCAATGGCATCTACAGGGGGATAAAGGTTAGATAGATTATCTGTGAGTGTGTGTGTACAAGTCTATAAAAGAGTATAGAAGAATGTCGGGTGGGATTGGGTCGCCCACCTGCTTCATGTACAGTGGCAGGCGCCATGGCTGTGGATGTAAAGGAGGCAGAGACTCTGCCTGTGGAGTAGTGAGCCTGGAGAAACATGGACGAAAAAACACCACTTTTAATTTAGCAATCTAGTTTTTCCCTGCTTTCCGTTTTATTGTTCTATTGTTTTTAAAGCAGTCAAAGCACTTTGAGATTGTCCCTGACAATGAAAGATGCTATATTAGAGAATGTTTTAAAAAAACAACAACAAAAAAACATGGAAATACAACAGAACTTAGCGGAACAAAGAGTTGGTCGCCTATAGATTCATACAATCATTATGCTAATGGAGAAACATGTCAGTTAATACAGTAATGACTCAGTAGTCGCCTCATGAGGTCACAAATGCAATCAATTTTTCACAGTATTGCAAGAATGTATCTGCCTGTTGATTTAGAGATAAGGTTATTCTCTCCATACTTTGAACATTAGTCACAATATCTATCCAGTCAGTCTTTGTAGGGGGTTCGGTTTGTAACCATCTTTAACAGATATTTGTAATTCCCCGGAAAATGAGCTGCAATATTGCCCAAGAAGATTGTGGAGAAAGATCAGTCAATTCCACCACCAGCTCCAAAAGATATGGAAATTATCTGCCTGTTGTTCTTCGCACTTCCTCCAACATAGACCCTTTCAATCTCATCTGTCTGTACACATTTTAACTTTGGGGTTATAAAATCTCTAATTATTTTTGCATCTACATTGCAACTATTAAGTTCCAAGTTCAAGTTTTATTTGTCACATACAAAGTCATACATGCTCTCATTCTTTGTCATACTCCTATTGTGTATCTAGACATAACTTTTCATAAAATCTTGCTGTGACTTGGGCTGGAGACAGGGCACCCTACACGTTTGACCGTTTTGTCCTCACGACGTAGCGTCAAGTTCACGTGGGATCGTGGAGAAGGGGTCAGTATTTTATTCATCAATGTCAGTGTACAAGAAGATAAAGAACCCACGTCGTAGGTTAAGAAAAATCAACCACACTAGTCTTTAGTCTTAGCATTGTAGCGCGTCCCAGACGCAACATCGAGAGCTTTTTGACCATGTCACACTACACGGGGGGGGGGGGGGGGGTGAACGGCCTGATTGCGACGTCCCAAAGTTGGAATCGGGCTGAATTTGTGTAGTCTGATCTCGGCTTTGGGTACGTTGCTGTGGACTGGAACCTTCCAACCTAATTTTTCATAATGTACCATCAACCACAATGTTTGCAACTATTACTTGTAGTTAGGGGATCTGTACTGTGGTTACATACCAGTCATTCTCATCTCACAATGGAACAGGGTGCTTCAAATGTACATGATCAGTGAGACAGAGGACAGAGCTTTCAGTTACATGGGTTTCGCTGCCAGAGGCAAAAGGGAGGGATTTCTGATAGAGGAATATCGGTTTCCATTAGATGTTTCAGATATTGCTTAGTCAAATAACTCCATATTTATGCTTGATTAATTGATTCTTGATCCTTGTCTTTGTTGTTGTTCTTCTGGTCATGTTCTTATTCGTCTCACTCCAGGGACTGTTAACTGGCGTACACAGCTCATAGGAAGTAAAGTTCAAGTTAAAGTCAAGTTATCTCAGTTCAGCTTCCTACCACCAAGAGTAGGAGTGCTGCTCACTGCTGCCCTCTCTGCACCCCAGAAAGAGTCCACCCAACAAACATTCCTCTACGCTCCTCCAGTCCTTCCAGCGTTTTAACACTTAACCGGTTCCAACATGCAGAAACAACAACAAGCAGAAAGTCTTCAACCACGAGAGGATGGCAAGTCAACAGAGCTCTCTCCACAGAGAACAATTTGTCTGACATGTTAAACGGAGCCCAGGGAAGGCACTTGACTGAGACTCTAATGAAGACAGCCTTGGGGGGAGTCCCTTGCCCTTGCCTGTTTTCAAAAGCATATGATGTCTTTGCTAATATCAACCAGTCCCCAGGCCCAGCCAGCATTACCCCAAGTGGTACCACTGCTCTCTAATCTGGTGTAAGATTATGCAATTGAAAAGGAAAACAACTAGACGGTGAGATATCCTTATAGGACGAGAGAGGGAGAACCATAGCAAACCCCCCGCCCCCGATTCTCTGCAAACAGCCCTGTCTGTACATTCTTCTGCTCTAGTTCTTGTGATGGAGCAGTTTACCTTGTTTGCTCTGTCTGACCTACATTTCTTGCTCTCCAAGAGGCTGTCAGAGCACCACCTCGCCCTGAACTCCAGCAACATCAACCCACCACCAGACCAAGTAGAGGAAAGTTACTTGGTACGGCCTCCAAATGTCCAAACAAGTCATGTGTGGAGGAGGACACATGTATAGCAGCAATAACAACTTTCTGAATTAAAAAAAACTAGTGCAGTGCCCTTTTAAAATGTTCAAAACGTGCCCGTTTGGAATGGGGCAATTGCTTGGCCTCTGGTATTGCTGCTTGAAGCTTTCTTGAGAACCGCTCATCCAAACAACTTCACACTCGACACTGCACTGTCTTGGGTCCTCAGCAATATACCCGCCAGTGCAGAGCCTGTTCAGTGCCTGTTTCGGAACGGGCTTCTCGAATACCACTTATCCAAACAACTTCACACTCGACACTGCACTCCTTTGGGTCCTCAGCATTCACCTGCCAAGTGTGAAGTCGATCGGATGAACGGTTGATGAGAAAAACGAAGGACAGATATACAGAGACTCCATCCATTTATAGTTACATATACATGTACGAGGCCGAGCAGCATCATCATCATCATCTTTATTTTTTCATTATAGTTCAGATAATATGTATCTATATTTTTTAAATAACCTTCTAGTTTATCTAGTTAGAGATTTAAGGGTTTTTACTGAGCTCATTTTTAAAAGGTCAGTGCATTGTTTGCCATTCATGTGTTGTTGCTCCTACTAGTTAAACCAGCCTTGCTTGTCCTGACAGTAGTGCAACTAGTTACGAACCATTTCTCAGTGAGTCCACCAGAGGAGTATTGACTAAGGTGACTAGATTCAGAAATGAAATCTGGGGCCATACAGCCCCGTTTTTCATTTATATCAACAAATTTATATCAACAAATATATCAACAAAATATCTGATATTATTTCTGAAATAAAAAAGGGGACATATTTACATTTTGCCTATTCTTATCATGGTAAATGAACTGTAGTAAAGATTAGGCAGCACATGCCCAATGGTTTACTAGATGTGTTTTAACTTTGGTAAACCAGCCAAAAACAAACCAAAGTAGGCTACTCGAATAAGGAATCTTTGTATAATGTATTGATAGCCTATTGTTAATGATTGACCCCCGCGTAGCAAGGTCGCATCACAGCCCATCAGATAGACCCCAGACTAATTACGAAATGTCTTAAAATTATGATTCAAGCTACAACCTTTGCCATTACAAAATCTATTCATATATTTTCAAATCCTTTTTTTTTTTTTTTTTTTAAATGGGGACATTTCTGGAGACAGCTGCAGCCGGGGACAGGCCACCAGAAACGGGGCCGTCTGGTCGCCCTAATATTGACAGTCTGTAACTTGCAACTTTCGCTTGAAGAACACCGTTCCTAACCATGTTCACAGTAGCGCCGTTTGTACAATATGCTGTCCATTATTGTGCACTGCAGTTCTGCCTGAGCACTTTCACATGTTTTATGCATTTCCCATACTGAGGTAGAAATGTTTCGACAGTATTTTTGGTGTTTAGAGCACCATCTTGTGTCCAGCTACAATAAAACACTTTCCATAAAAATACAGGATGGTAGAAACAAGCCACGCTATATATATAGCACGCTTTGTGGGTAAAACTAGCTCCCAAAATCCTTGTTAAACATATTACTCATTCATTTGGGATTTGCTAATCTGAATTGCTTATCTGTCTGTATAAGATTAAGAAATGCTAGATTTCTTAAACAGTATAAGCCACGTTCATCCACTCAACACACTGGCAGATGGAATCACAAATTGCAGACACTTTAAATATTTTATAAATAAGACATTTAAATAATTTCTGTCCGTCTGTGACAGCCCAGAAATCAGCTAAAGTAAATGAGCTAAACCAATACTCTCAGCTATAGCCACGCAATACTAGTGTGTGTGTGTGTGTGTGTGTGTGTGTGTGTGTGTGTGTGTGTGTGTGTGTGTGTGTGTGTATGTGTGTGTGTATGTGTGTGTGTGGTTTCCATAACACTAAAGTGGTGAACACATAATGAGCTTTGAGCGTGGGAGTTGCCAGTGTTGCCTATGTATTCCTATGGAGTTGAGCATTGAAGCGCAACCTAGCATTGACGCTACCCTGGGCGTAGCAGACAGCTCGGATTCTCCAACTTGACGCTGCAGCCAAAGTTCTAACTATTTTAACTTTAACCCTCAGTTGAAGCTGACTTCTCAAAGCGGATCCAAACCACATCTAAATGTCTTTCTTCATTTCTAAACCTAAATACATATTTATTTTGTAGTTAAACCCTAACCGATCCACTGCTTCACATAGATGGCATAGACAGGGGAAAAAAACGTGTTGCTTACAGCGTTCAGCTTGTCCGTCTTCTTGGCTGTGGGCTCCTTCATGGTGGAGGCCAAGAGCTGATCCCCCTTGTAGTCCTTGTAGAGCTCGGCCAGCGTCTCCCGTGTCTCCAGGTTGGTGCTGTTCAGGTGGTAGCCTGGGTCCAGCTTGGCTTTCTCCTCATCTAGACCACACCGGGAGGACTGTTACCAACTCATCTAGACCACACCAGGAGGACTATTACTTAGCCTTCTCCTCATCTAGACCACACCAGGAGGACTATTACTTAGCCTTCTCCTCATCTAAACCAGACCAGGAGGACTATTACTTGGCCTTCTCCTCATCTAGACCACACCGGGAGGACTATTACTAACTCATCTAGACCACACCAGGAGGACTATTACTTAGCATTTTTGTTGAGCACTCTGAACTAAATGTTATGTATGAATTGTGCTATATAAAGTTGATTATTATTATTATTATTATTATTATTATTATTATTATTAACCTTGTATTTCAGATTGTGCAGCACTATACCTTTCTGGAGATACCTTTGTATGTATGCTGTAATATTTCTCAGCCTAACTTGAGAAGTGCCTGCAAAATGACTAAATAATTAAATGTAAAAGGAAATACAGACCGATGGGTCTTTATTTGACCACATTTCACAAAAACATTTTAACCAATGGACACACAGACACATAACTAAGTTGATGTCACCCTTTAAGAACAAGAGGCAATGACGCATGGAATATGCAGTCTGTATTCAAGGGACTTTTACAAAGAGTTCTGCAAATGCAGTTAAGGCAGTTGCAGAAGTCAGAGTCCCCAAAGTCTGGGGGTTAACATATCTGAATACACACCAATAGATAATCTACTAATGGAATATGTATCAAAGCGCCAGCTAGTTGGTATGGCAATCAGAGAGCACCTACCAGGATCCAACACCTTGAGGTTATTCTTCACGTGGAAGAACTCAGACACGTTGAATTTATCCAGATGGGTGGGATCCTAGGAGATAGACACACATTCATCTCAAGTCATATTATCAGGCACCTCTGCAGGTCAATGTTATTACCGGTGGACATCGCCAACATGGTAGGAGGATATGGTCAACACACCTGTAACGTGATAATGTCTTTTCTGGTGAAGGGCTCATCAGTGAGAAGATCTTTGTAGCTCTTGGTCTTGACGTTGAGTTGTTCGACCGCCTAAAGGGCAAACACATCAACAATAAGGTTTACAAATATTTGTATACAATACAGGGTTCTCCCCAAAAGAATGCAAGAGTGGCGCCTTGAAATTTCTAGCATGGTTCAATTTGTTAAAATAAATGTTGTATTTTACGAACGCTTCAAAAAGAAAAACTATGGAAATAACTATATCATGCAATTTCTGCGTGGATGTCGGCGGTGGCGACACCCACCATGTAAAAAAAATCATGGGGTTAAGCCTGCCATAAACTATAGCCATATAAATACGTCTGTTTTAAAAATGATAAGTACAATGCATGTTCACCAACCTCATTGGAAAACACATTGCCAGTGACCTTGTTGGTAACAATGTGGGAGTTGTTGGTGAAGATATTGTACAGGACTGGACAATGATACTTTCCTGCAATAGAAGGAGATGGGTTAGCTACATCTCTCAACATCTAACCTGTATACAACAGTAATGGTGGATTTAGTGAGACAAACACATTAATGACACTTACCATCACTGTTCTTGGCGTAGTTAAGTTTAATGAGGGACTTTGCTTCAAGCTTCTATAGAAAAATTAAGCATTAAGCATTTTAGTGAAAAAGTCTCTGGTGCCTCATCACCCTGTTACCTCGTTAGTTTGCTGTTCGTTTGCAGGCAGCCCAATACTAAAGTGATGCTAAATGTATCATTGGTGGCACCTATTATAACTACATCTAATTACAGATTATATTGGAAAGTTGCACAAAATTATTTACAAATTGTTTCCCCCTAAGGGTTTTTACTGAGCTCATTTTCCAAAGGTCACTGCATCGTTTGCCATTCATGTGTTGTTGCTCATAGTTAAACCAGCCTTGCTTGTCCTGACACTAGTGCTACTAGTTACGAACCACTTCTCAGTGAGCCCACCAAAGGAGTGAGTATTGACTAAGGTGACCAGATTTCTGAAATTAAAAAGTGTTAAATCAGCAGACTGCCCCTTTAAATCGTGGCCCCAGGTGCCTGCTTACCTCTCCGGAGATAGGGTTGGTGCCGTACTTCTTGATCCACGGAACAATGCTCCTAAAACACAAGGTATGAATGAACTGGACGCCCTGCTTGTCACCTTATCTACCACAATTTAAAACTACTCTGGCTGGGCGATATGGCCAAAATCTTTTATCCCAATATAGGTAATTTAATAACTCGATAACGATATATATCATGATATAACATGTAAACCGTTTATATAAAATAACCACATTGTAAAGACTCTTTTTGTATACTCTGAATTAAATACTTGACAAATGAAAAGTACAGAGCATTTTCTCACTTGATTGTAATGCAGCCTTTAAAACCAGGAAAAGACAACACTTGCCACATCACAATATCACGATATCCAAAATCTAAGATGATATCTAGTCTCATATCACAATATCATCGATATATTGCCCAGCCCTAAGTGGTAGTCCTTTGAACTACAACAACAGAATCAATGTCCAATGTTTCACTTATTTCTGAGGTTATTTTATCTGAAATTAGAACAGATTTTGTTTTCGTCTGAATTTGCATTAAAAGGGCAATGCCATCGTGGAAATGGACATTAAAGTAATTTGTTAAATTAAGGTAACAATAATATACATTTCAATAATAATAATAATAGTTGTTGTACCATGTTCTGATATTGCCTATTTCAAGCCAAATCTATACCATGATGATGATTATATGACAGCATGATTTATTCATAAGATATGTAATGTTATCCACTCAGGCCCACAAGTAAGAGGTGAAGGAATACTTACAATAAGTCAAAGACCACTCCTTCCTCGGTACAAACTGGATACTCAAATGGTTGGAGGGACAAGCTAAAGGATTTAGGACACAAAATGTTGTCAAATCTGGTTTTCACATTTGGGATTAATAATAAAGTACCATCTTATCTCATCTTGTCATTGCCCCTAAAATGTATGAATGTCATGGGAAATTAATTAGGCTATGACATCAAGTCAAGTCTCTATGTGTGTGTATATATAGATCTAAATAAATACATGATGAAACATACATCTCATAACTATGTGCGATCTAAAAGTCTACTTTAAATACACAAGTCAATGGGAAACATACAATACCCTACCTGCAGTGGTCGAATGGAAGACGTCTAAAATTTGCCTGTGGAATTTCTGTGATGAAATAAAAGTATTATTATTTATCTCCTTGATATTCTATATTTCCTTAACTAGTATGTCAACAGGTAGTGGGTCAGAATAACATTTCAACAGCACTGAATACGTAACCTGTCTGGCACGCTTTCACCAGACTTTCTCTCAGCAGTATTAATTGGCAACGGATATACACGTCGCTTTTGAATAATAAAACAAAAAATATATGAACAAAACATACCTGCTCGCTTCCCTCCATAGAAATTAGTGTACTCCGAAGAGGTTATATACCTGGAACACATATCACCCAGAAATGATCAACAAGTTGGTAATTATCATCTATATATTTAAAACAAAAAATATGCCATAGCACTTAGTGTGAAGTGATTTAATAATGAAAGCTTAAGTAATTCAGAGTGATCTCCCACACCCACAGAACAGCCCATTATTAAGCAGTAGCCTATGTAAGTAGAATAGTCAAAAGTAGATGCAGGCAGCACTAATGACATGATAGATAGAGCTAAGATCAGGTGTTTGTATTGTATGATTCTCGGATACAAATAAACCCTATTTGAGCCTGTTATTACCCAAAATTATGACAAGGTCACAGTTGGGCGTGCCATTATAGACGCATACCACTTTGACTTGTAAACAAGTAATAGGCTTACATCCAATATGTCCAATGCGTAACTTTGCTTAATCGTATCAATGACTGACCAGCTTGGTACAACACACTCGAGCGTCCATATTTCAACCACATTTATTTAAAAAAACAAAAACAATGATGTTGAGAGCCTGACAGTCTACACCTGTTTATGCAGGCATCAGGATACCACAGATCAAATCATCTGGGAAATAAGCAGACACTGTCTGCAACTCTCCAGCTAAAGGACAACAGACTGAATACCATTGCAGTCAACAACTCAATCATTTAATCACATAATCATAATGACTTCAAATAATCCCAAAGACGACGTGACTCTCACACAATGAAGAATGTATGCAATTCCCATTATAAAACCATCTTCACACATGTATGTAAAGAAAATATGAAAACCAAGAGAGACAAACTGGCATACATACTAGCAGTACACAGCAGCAGTACGAGTTCAATGGTCATCACTATCAACAAATACACTACTACTACTACTATACTACTTTGGTTAGCCACTTGAGAGTATTAGCTATTGCTCTAGCCTAAACATGTGCCTAGCTCAGGTCAAACTCGTGTTATAATCTCCCCTAATGAGGATATATATCTAATATTACAGGTTGGTGGACCAACTGCACTACATATTTAAACATAATGCCTGGCCTGGACCCAAAGCATGTTAGCTTATCTGCTAGCTCACAAAACACTCATTCAATATCATTATTATTCATGTTTATTCCACACTCACATTTTATCTTTCTGGTGTTGGCGTTTCCCCATTTTGACGGAATTTGCAGTGATACCAAAACTACTTTGTTGTTGTTAACTTGAGATAAATGATGCTATGAACGCTAATGTTTGTACGCCGCTTGCGACGCGGTGACTTATTCGTTTTTCTCTTGCAGCAGTTTCGCCATGACATGGAGGACTGCTGCCCTCCACAGGGTAGAATAGGTACTGCAACATCATGGACAGGTGAGGGTGGGTTGTAAACTCAGGGAGGAAAGGGAAGTGTATTGCTTAGTAAATGGAAAGAGGGTGAATTTATATTCCACTGCAAAACAAAGCTTTCTCAACAATAATGTGAGGTTTTGAGTTTGGGTACAGGAAGTAAGGTCTTTGCACTGATATTGACAATATTGTATAACCTAAGGACGACTTCACTCAGGAATTGATTGGTAGGTAATTGGAAGCATAGATGTAGAAGTCGGTGATGATTGCTGGTTTAGATGTATGAATACACCGCATTGTAATCCGACAAATAATGCCGTGGCTAACAAATGAAGCCTAGATTTCAGATGCTCATCTGTAACATTTAATTGAAATGTATCCTCCATTTATCCCCAATCTTAAATTGTTGCTAGCTCCCCGTTATGCAGATCTTCAGGGTATAACTCTTACTGGTCTGCTCTTATCTTTGAATAATTAATCTTACATTTTTAGCAGCAAATCATCAAAATAAATTGATTTACTCTTCATGATTATCAACACATTTTGGAATGTCACACATTTGCATCCATTTTACCAATAACTTTATTGTAATATTGAAATGCATTTGCATAAACCCACAGAGCCAAAATGATGAATGTCACAAACATGAGCCAAAACTAAGTATAATGCAGATTTAGTTGTATTTAGTCCAAGCATTTAATGTTGATGAAGTTATTAAATCAGAGTAATGGATATTTATTTACTTTACTAAACAGAGATTTGCAATTTGTTGGGCAGCAGGAAGGCATTGTGGCCATGTTAGTTAGCAATGTACAATAGCTGGTACATTCAGGCAGACATTTCTACTAGAGAGAATGGACTTGTAACACAGATGCTTTGCATAGCCCCGTTTTACTTTTGATATACATATCTTTTTTTTCATAAGGGAAAACTAAAAAAAGATGGATTATGACAATTGTAAACAAAACCCTTTTTAGATAAACATTTCCATGGAGGATTTTTGTATTCAAATGGACACAACGCAAGGCAGGAACACTGCCCACAGTACCTGAGTTACTATTGGCTTCCACATCTTTTAGTACTCATTCTCAATAGATAATAGTAGTATGATATAATCTACCAATTCAAAAGAAGGAAAAAAAATCATGGAAAACATCATTGGATAATGAGAATCTTCTTGTTCTTGGCACTTAACTGTTGGACATGCCCAACCCTTATTACAATTAAATTAAAAACAAACAAAAGTTAGAGTTTAAGACATCTATATATAAACTTTACTGCAGTTACATGTCACCGACAAACATTTATGCTAAGTTATGCTAAGTCAAAACTAAGGGAGTAAAAGGACGTACAGACTGACATGGCAGACTTCATAAGCCAAAGAGGTGCCTGTCTGACACCACCGTTTTGCTTGGAAAGTGCAACATAACAAAAATTGAAAGAGCAAAAAAAAATAAAAAAGGTCACAATATTGTTCCCATGGAGAGCGGAAACAATCGAGGTCATGGTTCATCAGGGAATCCAGAGACGGGAATCCAGAGACGGGACCTTGCGCGGCGCAGTGCCCTCTTGTAGGATGAATTGTTTCTCTGATAAGATAAACGTGTTTCATAATGCAGTCTTTGTCCTGTAGCGAACCCTGAAACCTTACCGCAGATCCAACATGGAAACAGTGGCATCAGTGATGGTGATATGGCCCGCATGCTGTGGGGAAGGGAGATCACAATCACAATCAGAAAGAGCTTTGTTAGTCAGGTACGTTTGCAAATACAAGACATTTTTTGGTGTCTTGTATGTTGGTGTAGTGAAGAAAAGGATATAATACAAAAAAAACTGTACATCTATATTAAATAAAGAAATTCAATGTATACAATCGAAACATCCAAGATGTCAAGTGTAAAGTGTGTGTTATGGACAAGTTAAAAGATGCTTGGATATTACGTTCCAAGTGCTTTTTGTCATCATGCTTCGAATGCACAGGTGGTTGATTTCAAAGTGTAAGAAGCGCCCTTACTGTGAAAAGAGGTGGGTCTTTGCTGTGTGGGTGAAAGCTCTTCTGTTTACATGTGGAGATCTCTTCTGTTCCACGGTCTGTCAGTCTGAAGTAGCCGATCCTGCAATGTCATTGGACACAAAACCAGCCAATTGCACACGGTTGCATGAAAAGACACGACAAAAGAAAATATATAGCTTTTGTTGACTTGATAAAACACCACCAAAAAGCACTTATAAATGTCAATCTACAAAACAAGATCCGAACAACACAACTGCATTTGACGCGACAGGTCTGAACTCACTCGTTGAATTTGGGTGAGCAGACAATAGCGATGGCCTCTGGCAGCATCATCTGGTAGGAGCAGTGTGTGTGGAGGTCCACACTGGACAGGAAGGCCGTCTGTGTAGGGTGAGTCTGAAAAGGCAGATAGACTTTGGGAGTGTTTTTCCTGATGCTATTTAATTAATGCTTGTTTATTATCACTTCGAGGGGACAAGCAGAAGCACTTACCCAGTGCTACTCTGTTCTCACTATGTATTGGAACACTGATGGCAATACGATATGCTGAGCCTAGAGTAGTGTATTAAAGGTGCAGTGGGTAGGATTTAGTGGCATCTAGCGGTAAGGTTACAGATTGCAACCAATTTCTGCCAAGTCAGTTCCACTAGATGCCACTAAATTCTACACACCTATGCACCTTTAAACCAGTCTTGACTTACATGAATCCAGCCCAGAGTGATGAGGTCATACTGGTCCTGGATGAGGAAGAGCTCCTCCTCGTTTTCAGTGTCGCAGTAGTCAGGCCCCCCGCACTGCTTCGGCACGATGACGTGGGTCACGGTGAAGGCATTCCTGTTCTGGAGAATTACACAAAAATAGAAATGAATATGTAACCTTTTCCAACCCCTCATCCTAACATTTAAATGGCCCTCGGTTGATGAGTTGAAAGACTGCAGCATACCACTGCATGATGCCTAATTCATAGAGAAAGAATCATGTGCATTTTAAAGTTTATCTTAAGTGACAGAAAGAACATCTAGACATAAAGGAATAGATTATATATGTATGCAACTGCTTAAAAAATAAAATAAGATTTTGTGTGGCTCTTAAAAATGCTATGGAGATCTGTCTCTGTGTTCGGGGGGCGACACAACACACCAACACACCATTGGTACAACACAGCAGTCTCCCTTGAAGCCATGACTTACTGTAAACAAAGCCTCACCAGTTTGCCACACAGGATGCCACAGGTCTCCACCGCTCTGCTCGTATTCGCCTCAGCCAGCCTCAGGAAGCTCCGACAGAGCTCACTGGGGACGGCCAGCTGCCGCAAGGCGTCCACCATGCTATCTGCGGCAAATCAAGCACCACGAGAAACAACAGACGTAAGGAGAGGTCTGAATCCTGGCCTGCTGCAAAAGGAGGCATGTTGTGAACAGGAAATAAAGTAGGTCATAAAAAAAGTAGGGCTTCTGGGCAAGCTAAGCCCAGAAGAACAAATACTTTTAAAGCAGGAGGGGTGTAGTATTTAAATCCTCAAACCCCCCCCCCCACCCACCCGGGTCTCAGAATAAGATTAACTCACTGTTGTTGCCTGGACTGACCATCGACCCGGGCTTGAGCGAACGGTCAAAGGTGGGGGGTCCAGCAGGGGTGGGCGTGCCCGAGGTGTATGCTGGAGGGTTATAGTGTTGGTGGTTGTGGTTGTTGGCGCTGCCCGGTAGATCACCAGGGCTCTCTGGAGGGGGTGTGGCGGGAGAGATCGCAGCCGAGTAGGCCGGCGGGGGGCCCTGGATGCCAGCGAGGAGGGGGGCGTCGGGGGGAGGGGTGCCTGGGGTGGCGAACTCCTGCAGCACCCGCTGGCGCTCCTTCTCCAGCTCCTGCCGACGGATCAGCTCCTCGAAGGCACTGAACTGCTCCTGCTCACGCTGCCGGCGCTGCAGCTCCACCACACGCTCCCGCTCCGCCTCCAGGGCTCTCTGCTTGGACTGCTCCCTCGCCAGGGTCGCGTCCTCCGCCTTCTGCACACGGAGGTTTACTGTTTGTTCCAGTTGAACAGCCATTGTGTCATGCTAGAATACACGCTGAAGGGCGTCTTGCCCTAAACATTCATGTGGCAATATTAAAAAGTCAAATTGGAGTGCTGTCCAGTCTTTCTTTTCCAGCATGCAACATCCCAAACATGGTCTAAATCCAATTAAATTAAATCAACATTTAATTCAAGAGTGGAATTTGCTTTTGGTTCCATTGTCATTGTAGTCTGTGTTTTGTATAAAACGGTATAGAATACGATAATTTATGATGCCTTTTAAGAAGAAAACACTTTACTGTGATGTAATTTAGATTCATTTTTTGGTAAACTGCTTAACCTGAAAACCAGAACTTCATCTTTAGATATTTTCAATTCTCTTATTGTTCCATATATTCTGTGTTAATTTTTCAAGTGAATGAGAAGTTCCTGGTCTTGGAATGGGGTCGTTACCTTTTTCACAAGGTACTCTGCATACTCTTGCTCAAATCTCCTCAACAGAGCTTTCTTCAGTACCTCTGCTTGAGGGAATGCAATATCTTTCAGTTTCTACAAGCGGACGACATTGGAAACAAAACCGTGTAAGTATTTTAGCATAAAATAAAACCAAATTATGTCAACATGTAATGAACAAAAATTGGTTTGTTTACGCACCTTTAGTGTGTCCTTCTTTTCTGGAATGTTAGCAGTTTTGTATTCTCTGTGCTTGGGAAGCTTCTCGATAAACAGCCTGAAAAAACAACACATCCCCCACATAAGATTAAACGTCAATCAACACATGAAAATTAGGTTTCAGTAAAAAAATAATAAAAATTTTTTAAAAATCACAAAAAGAGGAGGCAGAGGACTAAATGGTTACAAATAATTGAGTGTTTAAAACATGATGAAATGACAGTTGAGCAGGAATGAAGGATGTCCTAAACTCTCTCACAACCTTAAAACCTTGTGGGTTGTTTTTTTTTTTTTTTTAATAAAAAATAAAGTTTATTTGAAATGACGTCACATAGGTGTGTCGGGGTAGGAAGTACTCAGCAAATAAAAACAACCAGTGACAAAATATCAGCAAAGTCCATGATGGATCTAGTAGGGCTTGGCAGATTTAGTTTAGTTTGAATAATGTGCTGATTGTTTTATACTTGCCATACTAGTATTTCTGAACTTTAAAATGGTGTTTAGACAAACTAGACACAATTTTTTGCAAAAAAAGAATTGTACACATTATTTTTTCTAGAACAGTAAATCTGTCACGCAGTTCTCTTCGAACCATGTGTACTACTTTAGAATAATCTACAGTATGTACTACTATTCAGAACAGTCAATGTAGCATTGATTTTAAATTAAGCAATGTTACACGAGAGGGTGTGCTTTCACGACAGTGGCGCTTATAGAACTCGGCGCAAGCGCCTCGGTCCTGACCGCATCAGTGTCGTGTATTGCTTAAGTAAAACTTCCATGTACATGGGCTTTAACTGAAAGCATTTCTACTTTCTAAAAACCACACTTTAGATAAGGAATATAGATACATACACAACAATCATTACCTTTTGCTCCACAGTTGGTAATCTATGACAAACTTAAATCAAATGAATTCCCCATGTGAAGACATCAACACATTGTTTTTAAAACACAGCTAGGTCCATACTCACGTGATATACTTATTATACAGCACAAAGGCGCGCTCGATGTTGCCCTCCTCTGTGTATATATGCGCCATACGGATCATCTCCATGCCGGAGCGGAAGTAGCGGCGGGGGGGCATGTCGTCGCTCACCTCCACTGAGCTCCCCTTCTTGGTGAGGGCCCGGACGCGCTGCTCTGGAGGCAGGCTCAGGTCACTGTGGTCCGCCATAATAACTTAGGTTATGTCCTCCTCGCACCGACACCCAGTACTCTACAAAGACAGGTCCAACAACAGGGTTTAGTCACCAGTGATAAGACACAACCAACATATTATCAACATCAGTTGAGTGGCCTCAACAACAGATCCAGTTGATACCATTAACAACTCAACAATAATATCACTGAGATACCGCAATCACCATGATTTCTATGCATTGTGTACTTTAAAGTAGCAGACTTTCACATGTCACATGTCAACCAGATTTGTTTTCAAGGCATAGTCAAAGCCTAATCACCATAGTCAAAGCCTAATCAAATTCATTGTATTCAACACAGAGAGAGACTGCTCTATATAGTAAAGTGATATATATATGATAGCCTAGGATGCTGCATTTTCTAAAGGACAAATCACTCAATTGTGTTGCGAGCAACGGACATTATACACGGATATTACGTAATTAACCAACACATACACATAGTTGGGCGTGTTGACAGTTTCTTACATTTACGTGACACAGTACAATGAATATAAAACCAGCTATTGTATAGCCTGCTTACACTGTAAAAGCGCCGAACATGTCACATAATGTTTAAGAGCGGAAATATACATTATACGGGTTAAACACAGAAACACGTCCACTCCTAGGGGGTTTCAACAACGGCAAACACGATCAGCAAGTCTAGTGTTGAACTAAAACCCAGCTCTGGTTTTGCCTCGACCTTCCCAGGAGGAGGTGAGGTCTGATCCCCATCTCCACCATTAGGCGACGTCGACACCTCTTCGTGTTTATGTTGGCTAAGTAGTGGTAACTGTTAGCTAGCTAGCGTGCATCACCAGCACCTCTGGTCACCACACAGACTCACACAGAAACAGGAAGAGATAGTTGTCAAGACACACCATGTACTTCTCACCTAACGGATCCGTGAGACGACACGTCTTCCGATGGCCGCCAGCATACGGCTGAGCTGAATTACATTTAAGATACGCGAGTGGGCTAAGTGGCTACGTGCGCTAACCGTAGCTGTGTCTGTGCGCATGTCCTCACATTTCCGCAATAATAACAACAACTTCCGCCTGACGAGTCCTCCGCATGGAGGGACGGCTGGTCCTCTATTTCACTCCGCACCCCCGTGCTTTCATAGGCGAGAGAAACGGATGGATGGGACATGTCCTTCACTGGTTTTTTGTACAAGTACGTCGCAAGACAAACAAAGTGTTCAATTTCTATTGGATATGTCCTTGCTGCAAGCGGCTCGTTGGTCTAGGGGTATGATTCTCGCTTTGGGTGCGAGAGGTCCCGGGTTCAAATCCCGGACGAGCCCGTTCTGTGAAAGCTGTGCGTCCTTGCACTTTTCAATCCCACTCAAATGAAGTTCAATTAGCTCAGATGGCTGTAGGAAAATGGACACAACATGGGGTAATAATGTAATAATATAATTGAGTGATCCAACAAATCAGCAAAGCGATACACAATAAAGTCTGCGTAATGCTGCCGAAACACTGAGAACCTGCAGGTTATTTTGAGGGGATGGGAGTGTGAGATATAAAAAAGGTGCTGGTACGTGAACTGATTTAACAGGCAAGCAGAGGAGCCCTGTAAGCTGTGCTCGTTACAATGTCCTGTCAAGCAACGGGACATCACGTTAGGTTGATCGGATGATATTGGTCTTTGTCAGTGCACAGTGGGGTATTGTAACAGGGCAATATAAGGGGGGAGGCATATAATTATATATCCTTGGGGCAAATTGTTTTAAGTATAGTGATAAAGGCAAAACTTATGAATACAGGTTGATGGTCTACCTGCAGAGCATTGCTGCCTGACGCACCTCCGCCGGTGCCGTTTGTGCGTGTGTGAATGGTGAACACCTGAACATCTCTCTGGGCATGGACGGGTCATCAGCTGGGGACCGTCATGGATGTTTCGCTCCTTTAACCCCAGTACATCTCCTGGTGGCGGAGCGATGGCAGGGATCTCGCCCCTGCTGACGCCCTATAGGTGTAATCTGCCCCGCAACTACTATGCTTCCTCCTTAGCCACAGCCAGAAGCTGCCCTTCTCTGCCTCCTCTGCCAGTTCTTTGATGGCTTTCCGACACCCTGCTCCCGTGCATCCCATGTCACGGAGTAAGCGGACGGTTGAGGACCCGACAAAGCCCCTGCACCCCATTTCGACGGGGCATGTGACGGCTTTCCAGCCAGCCTCCCTGCACTCCTCCGCCAGGTCTGCATATTTGGCATGCTTCCGTTCGTTGGCAGCCTCAATACCCTCCTCCCACGGGACAGTGAGCTCCACCAACAGGATGGTGTTGCTTGGTTCTGACCACATGACCAGGTCTGGCCGGAGTGAAGTTTGTGCAATCTCCCTAGGGAATTGGAGCTGTCTCCCCAGGTCAACCAAGATAGACATATCTTACAACATTCAGTGTGATCCATGAACACTGTTGGGGAGAGACTGTTCTTAGTAGTAGAGGCCAAACACAAATGGGATATACATCAGTCACCATTACAGATATAATACATACATAAATATAGGCTAATAATATTAACATAGGTTGGGGGGGGGGGGGGGGGGGGCTGCTGCGCGATTGTTGACGGGGGGGGGGGGGGGGGGGGTTAGGGTTAGGGTTAGGGGGGGGGGGAGCTGGCAGCGATACAAGATGAATATCATCAAACGTAATAACCGCAAATGGAAGCGAATTCATTGGCCATCGGCAGGTGCACACGTGGTTAAACAAATAATCAATTACGATTATAGAAATACCATCAATAGTGGTGGGATAACCTACTGGAGATCATAGATGCACACAGTTAAAATCTGGAAAATAATAAACGCAAGCCCAAAATCCATATTATTTGTACAAACACATTTATTTTACTACAGCTTTCCATTTTATGCATCATGTATATACAGACAAATGATACATCAGAAAAAAACAAAAACAAAGTAGTTTAAAATACGAGCAGGATTCTGTGTACAATGGGTTATATGACACATGCCAACATTTGTCTAATTACATTTTTTAGATTATTAGATTAGATTTAACTTGATTGAGTACAAGTACAGAGACAACGAAATTAGCAGTTTAGCATCTAACCATAAGTGCAAAAAAGCAGTAAAGTGCAGAGTAAGGGCGTGTTCACACCTGGCAGGGTTTTTTTTCTGCCAGCGCTCTTTTTACATTACAGTATATTCCTATGTAGCAGAGCGCTTTTGGAAAACGCCCCCGGCGTTTTTTTAAACGCGGCGCTTTTTTCTCCCGCACCGAGCGTAAAAAAAAGTTGAAAAAGTTCAACTGTCAACTGACCAATCACAAGCGGAACATTGACACTTCGTCACGAAGGAAACTCTCAACTGTCAAAACAAGAAACAATGGCGGACAAATCACTCGGGAAGGGGCCGGTGGAGCGATTGATTTTGATTTTTGATTTTTAATTACGGAACATGTCGAGATCTACGACATGTCTAATAGGCTCTACCACAACACCCACCACAAAGAGTCCATATGGAAGCAGATCGTCGATCCTCCCGATCTGCCATTTTGTAGATACGTAGTGGGCGAGTAACGTCGGGGTCTAGAATGGGTTCGTTGCTAGGCGATAGAAAAAACGCTCTCGGCGCTTTTAGGACAAAAAGCGCTGCCAGCTTTTTTTGTTGTTGAAAAAGCGGCCGGCTCAACTTTTCCCTATCACAAAAAAACGCTAGGTGTGAACACGCCCTAAGTACATATGTAAGTGGAATATATACATTTGGGACTTGTTGTCACTAACATATACAGCCTGTCTAACCTTACCCAACTTCATTGGGTAATGTATGGAAACCACGATTCCTTCCATTTGTACCCACATTCTGATCCTCAGCACCCCCAGTCTGGGTGCTCCTTACCCCAGGCTGTGAGGTCAGGAGGAGACGGCCTGGGCTGGTGGCCCAAGCCCAAAAGATGACAAGTCTATATGTGGATTGAAAAAAAAAACAAGCCAGGAATGAGCCATAACCAGGGTGAAGCTCAGCTGAGTGGGCTGGATGGAATGGATAGGACTCTGAAGGTATATCGGCTCACATTCGAGCTCAGGGACAGTGGGGACTTTGGTGACCTTGCCAGACCTCAGAGGTTTTCCACCCAGGGAGCCACCTGACGAGGAGGAGCTGAACGAGAAGTAGCCACTTAACAAGGAAGAGCTTAATGGGGAGCTGAACGAGAAGGATATTAACAAAAGACTTATCCTAACAAGAAGGAACCTAACAGGGTTTAACAAGTAGGAGTTAAACAAGGATGTCATGTAAAAAACGTGAGCCAAAAATATTAATAATGATGTACTACAGTACTATTATACTATATTTAGAACACTAGTATGACAACATCTGAAAAATACATGTGGCCCTTAATAGTAATAATAATAATAATAATAATTTAAAAAATAATAATTAAAAACTACACATTTATTTAAAAAGAAAGTGTCAACACCCCTCCCTCCCCTCCAGGAGCTAAACTAACCAATCCCTGTTGGTCTACTCTACTCTAGAGTATTTGAATCTATTGCAAGCCTGATTGTTGACGTGTGAAGAGATTACCCTGAAGAAACTGAGTACAGCTAGATAGTTTACAAACGGTGGGTGTTGACATTTAAAAGGTTTAGGTACTCACTTGGCCACTACTAGGCAATAGCCAAAAAAAGACCATCCTCAGACCTGATGTACTCGCTTGAGTCGCTTCAGCTGAAACACAGTCAACTGCTCCTCTGAGGTGACACTATGAAGACCAGTGTGGGTGAGAGTTTAGCTCTGGAAAGGCTTCCAGACCTTGGGTCACTGAGTGCTCATCATGTATCTCATTGAGACAGTGTAGCAGATTATCCGACCTTAGGATACCTATACCTATATTTACACCTCAGCACCTATCTGACCTGGACCGAACCACTCAGACAACTAGAAGAACAGAAATGATGAATGGGGTGCGTGGGTTGGAGGAAACCAAGGCAGTGTCAAGAAACAGAAACAGTGCCTCCCTACTGTTATGTTTGTTCCTTATATAAGACAAACCGGACGTAGCAGCATGTTTAGTTCCTAGCACTCTTTATTGTATTAGCGGACCAACACCTGTACACGCTCATCGCTCTCATTGCGTAGGCTACTTTCCGCCTCTAACTGGCGCTAAGCCTTATGGGTAACGTAGTCCAATAAACCTTATCAACACACCTAGCCTACTACATTATACAAGTAGCAAACAGTCGTCAGAAACATAACCAGATACTTTAACAAAGAAGATTGAAGATTTAGCCCTCTCTCAAAATACTATACAGGCCTATGGAGGCTGGTGACGTCAGAAAATGGGGATGACACGATGGAATACTTTAAAGCAGGGTTTCCCAAAGGGTGGGTCGCACAGGATTTTAATTGGGTCGCCAAATACATTTGCAATATCTTTGATTGTTTTCATCTGCAGTACATATTGTGTCCACACGGGGGTGTTGCCGTTTCTACCCATAGGCACTCAGGGTTGCAGCTGCCCTCTCACATTCAGCCTAAACCTCGCCGGGCTCACATAGGCCTACTTAACTGGTCTGGCTGTGCGACCAGCAAACGTTTTTCAACAATTGTCGAGCCGATACAAATAAATGAGCCTGTTTTTGGTATTTAATGTGCTCTGATCATTATTATATGATGCTATAGACTCAATTCTCTTCATACCAATGATATGAAAAAAATGAGAGCCTGTTAACTGAATGCATTTATTTGATCTCATTTATAATGGTTGTATTTAAAATGTGTAGGCCTATATTGTTTTAGAGATTACAAAATGAGCCTGTCAACTCACCTCAATGCATTCATCAACAATGAGTGCAAAACATGACGTTATCAAAGAAATGTCTCTTGGAAATGTGTGGTTCATCAATTTAAGAGGTCTATAATACAATTGGCCTAGTATAAAGTGATGGGGAAATGGCAGCGATAAGGTTCAGGAACGTTCATTTATGTACAATGATGCTCTTCTCGCGATGCCTAACGTGAATTGGGTCACGGTGGTTCATCATTTACAAAAAGTGGGTCCCCAGAAGAAAAGTTTGGGAAACACTGCTTTAAAGGGGCCCTATTTTACCACCAGGTGTGATGTTGATTACCCATTACAAGCCATGTCAAAAGCTACCCTCTAATGACATCACAAGTGGGAGTGTCCACCCAGATGTACGATAAATAGAGCAGCCTACCTTTAACGGAGCGTTTATTCATCAAATAAGAGCATTTATTCAGCAACTATAGGCATGTATAGTAGCCGGAACTGTGCTTCTCGCAGTGCACCGATAATACATTGGTGGATAGGCCTAAAAAAAACACATCAGATGAGAAATCCTATTTTGTTTACGCCGTTAGGCTACTGCGCTAAAGTTTCGCCGGGGTAGTGTGCGTCCTTTTCACAAGCGGAGCGTGTGTGTGCGCATGCGCGCTCGTGACTGTTCCCCACAACGAGGATGATGATCTATGAAGGACCGAGCATCTCGTCTTCCTCTGCTTGGCAAACGGAGACATTAAAAGCAATGGCTGAGTTTGGTGATAAAGTGACAAAATCTTGAAACACCACCGCCCAAAGTAACTATATGGCTAATGTAGCCCATAGCAACATGTTTCAAAATACATTTGGCAGTCTACTGCAGAAAGATTAATCACGTGACATGACTGAGGGTGCATCCCAAGTCTCTTAAAATTGCATCCACGTTTTCCTCATATGCGTCTTTTCCTTGAGTCTTAGTCCCTCCCACCGAGGATGCATTAGGACGTATAGGCATAACTTACTTTTACAGCTAAAAGTAGGACTCATATGAGTAGACACTCAGCATTTTTGGCCACTTAGCACCGATTTAATTACGGGCCCTGACCTCTTCAGCCTCCTTAATGACCAACATGTATGGCAGTGAAGTCAGCTGTTAGGAATTAGTACTATTAACAGTGATTATGATTGAGATCCACCTTGTTTCAAACCAAATTGGACACTGGAGAATGTGATTAGATGTAGGCTAAATAATCTTTAAAAAACCTTCAGCAGCTGACTTGATTCTGTATTCAGATAATTCTCATTTCAATGGAGTTGTAGCGGCAGGCTCACAGTGTTACTGCAGCATCTGTTCACCATGGCTTTTCTAATAAGGTGATTTGTTTTTAAATACTTTATTCAGGTGTTAATGGGTATCATGGTGGTTGTGTTTAAACATTGGTTATTTATCCTCCAGGATACTGCAATTGTCTCTACTTGCTGTGGGGTGTCAAGTACATGGTGAGTTTAATCTTAAATTAATAAATTAAACCGGCAGGTATCCATGTGCTAACAAGTATGCATAACAGCTTACAGGAATGTGTTGTCTGAGCTGGAGGAGCCTAGCTACAAGCCTCAGCAGCAGCAGCAGCAGCCTCCTAGCTACAAGCCTCAGCAACAGCATGTAGCTGTACCTTCTGGATACCACCAGCAGCAACCTCTTGGATACCAGCAGCAGCCTAGCTTTAAGCAGCAGCAGCAGCAGCTTGGCTTCAAGCCGCAGCAGGAGCCGCAGCAGCAGCTTGGCTTCAAGCCGCAGCAGCAACTTGGCTTCAAGCCGCAGCAGCAACTTGGCTTCAAGCCGCAGCAGCTTAGCTTCAAGCCACAGCCCCAGCAGCAGCAGCTTAGCTTCAAGCCACAGCCTCAGCAGCAGCAGCTTGGCTTCAAGCCGCAGCCCCAGCAGCAGCAGCAACATGGCTTCAAGCCACAGCCCCAGCAGCAGCAGCAACATGGCTTCAAGCCGCAGCCCCAGCAGCAGCAGCAACGTGGCTTCAAGCCGCAGCCCCAGCAGCAGCAACTTGGCTTCAAGCCCCAGCAGCAGCAGCTTGGCTTCAAGCCCCAGCAGCAGCAGCTTGGCTTCAAGCCCCAGCAGCAGCAGCTTGGCTTCAAGCCGCAGCCCCAGCAGCAGCAGCCTTTAGCTACAAGCCCCAGCCCCCTAGCTACGAGCCCCAGCAGCAGCCCCCTGGCTACGAGCCCCAGCAGCAGCCCCCTGGCTACGAGCCCCAGCAGCAGCCCCCTGGCTACGAGCCCCAGCAGCAGCCCCCTGGCTACGAGCCCCAGCAGCAGCCCCCTGGCTACGAGCCCCAGCAGCAGCCCCCTGGCTACGAGCCCCAGCAGCAGCAGCCCCCTCCTAGCTACAAGCCCCAGCAGCAGCAGCCCCCTCCTAGCTACGAGCCCCAGCAGCAGCAGCAGCAGCAGCAGCAGCAGCCCCCTCCTAGCTACGAGCCCCAGCAGCAGCAGCAGCAGCAGCAGCCCCCTCCTAGCTACGAGCCCCAGCAGCAGCAGCAGCAGCAGCAGCCCCCTCTTGGCTACGAGCCCCAGCAGCAGCAGCAGCCCCCTCTTGGCTACGAGCCCCAGCAGCAGCAGCAGCCCCCTCTTGGCTACGAGCCCCAGCAGCAGCAGCAGCCCCCTCCTGGCTACGAGCCCCAGCAGCAGCAGCAGCCCCCTCCTGGCTACGAGCCCCAGCAGCAGCAGCAGCCCCCTCCTGGCTACGAGCCCCAGCAGCAGCAGCAGCCCCCTCCTGGCTACGAGCCCCAGCAGCAGCAGCAGCCCCCTCCTGGCTAACAGCCCCAGCAGCAGCAGCAGCCCCCCTCCTGGCTACCAGCCCCAGCAGCAGCAGCAGCCCCCTCCTGGCTACCAGCCCCAGCAGCAGCAGCAGCAGCCCCCTCCTGGCTACCAGCCCCAGCAGCAGCAGCAGCAGCCCCCTCCTGGCTACCAGCCCCAGCAGCAGCAGCAGCCCCCTCCTGGCTACGAGCCCCAGCAGCAGCAGCAGCCCCCTCCTGGCTACGAGCCCCAGCAGCAGCAGCAGCCCCCTCCTGGCTACCGAGCCCCAGCAGCAGCAGCAGCCCCCTCCTGGCTACCAGCCCCAGCAGCAGCAGCAGCCCCCTCCTGGCTACCAGCCCCAGCAGCAGCAGCAGCCCCCTCCTGGCTACCAGCCCCAGCAGCAGCAGCAGCCCCCTCCTGGCTACCAGCCCCAGCCCCAGCAGCAGCAGCCCCCTCCTGGCTACCAGCCCCAGCCCCAGCAGCAGCACCACCCTCCTGGCTACGAGCCCCAGCCCCAGCAGCAGCACCACCCTCCTGGCTACGAGCCCCAGCAGCAGCAGCACCCTCCTAGCTACGAGCCCCAGCAGCAGCAGCACCCTCCTAGCTACGAGCCCCAGCAGCAGCAGCCTCCTCCTGGCTACGAACCCCAGCAGCAGCGGCCCCCTCCTAGCTACGAGCCCCAGCAGCCTCCTCCTAGCTACGAGCCCCACCAGCAGCAGTAGCAGCAGCAGCCCCCTCCTAACTACGAGCCCCACCAGCAGTAGCAGCAGCCTCCTCCTAGCTACGAGCCCCACCAGCAGTAGTAGCAGCAGCAGCCCCCTCCTAGCTACGAGCCCCACCAGCAGTAGTAGCAGCAGCAGCCCCCTCCTAGCTACGAGCCCCACCAGCAGCAGTAGCAGCAGCAGCAGCCCCCTCCTAGCTACGAGCAGCAGTAGCAGCAGCAGCAGCCCCCTCCTAGCTACGAGCCCCACCAGCAGTAGCAGCAGCAGCAGCCCCCTCCTAGCTACGAGCCCCAGCAGCAGTAGCAGCAGCAGCAGCCTCCTCCTAGCTACGAGCCCCACCAGCAGCAGCAGCAGCCCCCTCCTAGCTACGAGCCCCAGCAGCAGTAGCAGCAGCAGCAGCCCCCTCCTAGCTACGAGCCCCACTAGCAGCAGCAGCAGCCCCCTCCTAGCTACGAGCCCCACTAGCAGCAGCCCCCTCCTAGCTACGAGCCCCACCACCAGCAGCAGCCCCCTCCTAGCTACGAGCCCCAGCAGCAGAAGCAGCAGCACCACCCTCCTGGCTACAAGCCCCAGCCCCAGCAGCAGCAGCAGCAGCACCCTCCTGGCTACGAGCCCCAGCAGTAGCAGCAGCAGCAGCCCCCTCCTAGCTACGAGCCCCAGCAGCAGCAGCCCCCTCCTAGCTACGAGCCCCAGCAGCAGCAGCCCCCTCCTAGCTACGAGCCCCAGCAGCAGCAGCAGCCCCCTCCTAGCTACGAGCCCCACCACCAGCAGCAGCCCCCTCCTAGCTACGAGCCCCAGCAGCAGCAGTAGTAGCAGCAGCAGCCCCCTCCTGGCTACGAGCCCCAGCAGCAGCAGCCCCCTCCTGGCTACGAGCCCCAGCCCCAGCAGCAGCACCACCCTCCTGGCTACGAGCCCCAGCCCCAGCAGCAGCACCCTCCTAGCTACGAGCCCCAGTAGCAGCAGCAGCCTCCTCCTGGCTACGAGCCCCAGCAGCAGCGGCCCCCTCCTAGCTACGAGCCCCAGCAGTAGCAGCAGCAGCAGCAGCCCCCTCCTAGCTACGAGCCCCAGCAGCAGCCTCCTCCTAGCTACGAGCAGCAGCAGCCTCCTCCTAGCTACGAGCAGCAGCAGCCCCCTCCTAGCTACGAGCCCCAGCAGCAGCAGCCCCCTCCTAGCTACGAGCCCCAGCAGCAGCAGCAGCAGCCCCCTCCTAGCTACGAGCCCCAGCAGCAGTAGCAGCAGCCCCCCTCCTAGCTACGAGCCCCAGCAGCCCCCTCCTAGCTACGAGCCCCAGCAGCCCCCTCCTAGCTACGAGCCCCAGCAGCCCCCTCCTAGCTACGAGCCCCAGCAGCCCCCTCCTAGCTACGAGCCCCAGCAGTAGCAGCAGCAGCCCCCTCCTAGCTACGAGCCCCACCAGCAGCAGTAGCAGCAGCAGCAGCCCCCCTCCTAGCTACGAGCCCCACCAGCAGCAGCAGTAGCAGCAGCAGCCCCCTCCTAGCTACGAGCCCCACCAGCAGCAGCAGCAGCCCCCTCCTAGCTACGAGCCCCAGCAGCAGCAGCCTCCTCCTAGCTACGAGCCCCAGCAGCCTCCTCCTAGCTACGAGATCCAGCAGCAGCCCCCTCCTAGCTACGAGCCCCAGCAGCCTCCTCCTAGCTACGAGCCCCAGCAGCAGCAGTAGCAGCAGCCTCCTCCTAGCTACGAGCCACAGCAGCAGTAGCAGCAGCCCCCTCCTAGCTACGAGCCCCAGCAGCAGCAGTAGCAGCAGCCCCCTCCTAGCTACGAGCCCCAGCAGCAGCAGCCCCCTCCTAGCTACGAGCCCCACCAGCAGCAGTAGCAGCAGCCCCCTCCTAGCTACGAGCCCCACCAGCAGCAGTAGCAGCAGCAGCAGCCCCCTCCTAGCTACGAGCCCCAGCAGCAGTAGCAGCAGCAGCAGCCCCCTCCTAGCTACGAGCCCCAGCAGCAGTAGCAGCAGCAGCAGCCCCCCTCCTAGCTACGAGCCCCAGCAGCAGCAGTAGCAGCAGCAGCAGCCCCCTCCTAGCTACGAGCCCCAGCAGCAGCAGTAGCAGCAGCCTCCTCCTAGCTACGAGCCACAGCAGCAGTAGCAGCAGCCCCCTCCTAGCTACGAGCCCCAGCAGCAGCAGCCCCCTCCTAACTACGAGCCCCACCAGCAGCAGTAGCAGCAGCCCCCTCCTAGCTACGAGCCCCACCAGCAGCAGTAGCAGCAGCCCCCTCCTAGCTACGAGCCCCACCAGCAGCAGTAGCAGCAGCAGCCCCCTCCTAGCTACGAGCAGCAGTAGCAGCAGCAGCCCCCTCCTAGCTACGAGCAGCAGTAGCAGCAGCAGCAGCCCCCTCCTAGCTACGAGCCCCAGCAGCAGCAGCCCCCTCCTAGCTACGAGCCCCAGCAGCAGCAGCCCCCTCCTAGCTACGAGCCCCACTAGCAGCAGCCCCCTCCTAGCTACGAGCCCCACTAGCAGCAGCCCCCTCCTAGCTACGAGCCCCAGCAGCAGTAGCAGCAGCAGCAGCAGCCCCCTCCTAGCTACGAGCCCCACTAGCAGCAGCAGCAGCAGCCCCCTCCTAGCTACGAGCCCCACTAGCAGCAGCAGCAGCCCCCTCCTAGCTACGAGTCCCACTAGCAGCAGCAGCAGCCCCCTCCTAGCTACGAGCCCCACTAGCAGCAGCAGCAGCCCCCTCCTAGCTACGAGCCCCAGCAGCAGCACCACCCTCCTGGCTACGAGCCCCAGCCCCAGTAGCAGCAGCACCACCCTCCTGGCTACGAGCCCCAGCCCCAGTAGCAGCAGCAGCCTCCTCCTGGCTACGAGCCCCAGCAGCAGCGGCCCCCTCCTAGCTACGAGCCCCAGCAGTAGCAGCAGCAGCAGCAGCCCCCTCCTAGCTACGAGCCCCAGCAGCAGCAGCCTCCTCCTAGCTACGAGCCCCAGCAGCAGCAGCCTCCTCCTAGCTACGAGCCCCAGCAGCAGTAGCAGCAGCCCCCTCCTAGCTACGAGCCCCAGCAGCAGTAGCAGCAGCCCCCTCCTAGCTACGAGCCCCAGCAGCAGTAGCAGCAGCCCCCTCCTAGCTACGAGCCCCACCAGTAGCAGCAGCAGCCCCCTCCTAGCCACGGGCCCCACCAGTAGCAGCAGCAGCCCCCTCCTAGCTACGGGCCCCACCAGTAGCAGCAGCAGCCCCCTCCTAGCTACGAGCCCCACCAGCAGCAGCAGCCCCCTCCTAGCTACGAGCCCCAGCAGCAGCAGTAGCAGCAGCAGCCCCCTCCTAGCTACGAGCCCCACCAGCAGCAGCAGTAGCAGCAGCAGCCCCCTCCTAGCTACGAGCCCCACCAGCAGCAGCAGTAGCAGCAGCAGCCCCCTCCTAGCTACGAGCCCCACCAGCAGCAGCAGCAGCCCCCTCCTAGCTACGAGCCCCAGCAGCAGCAGCCTCCTCCTAGCTACGAGCCCCAGTAGCCTCCTCCTAGCTACGAGATCCAGCAGCAGCCCCCTCCTAGCTACGAGCCCCAGCAGACTCCTCCTAGCTACGAGCCCCAGCAGCAGTAGCAGCAGCCTCCTCCTAGCTACGAGCCACAGCAGCAGTAGCAGCAGCCCCCTCCTAGCTACGAGCCCCAGCAGCAGCAGTAGCAGCAGCCTCCTCCTAGCTACGAGCCCCAGCAGCAGCAGCCCCCCTCCTAGCTACGAGCCCCACCAGCAGCAGTAGCAGCAGCAGCAGCCCCCTCCTAGCTACGAGCCCCAGCAGCAGCAGTAGCAGCAGCAGCAGCCCCCTCCTAGCTACGAGCCCCAGCAGCAGCAGTAGCAGCAGCAGCAGCCCCCTCCTAGCTACGAGCCCCAGCAGCAGCAGTAGCAGCAGCAGCAGCCCCCTCCTAGCTACGAGCCCCAGCAGCAGCAGTAGCAGCAGCCTCCTCCTAGCTACGAGCCCCAGCAGCAGCAGCCCCCTCCTAGCTACGAGCCCCACCAGCAGCAGTAGCAGCAGCCCCCTCCTAGCTATGAACCCCACCAGCAGCAGTAGCAGCAGCCCCCTCCTAGCTACGAGCCCCACCAGCAGCAGTAGCAGCAGCAGCCCCCTCCTAGCTACGAGCAGCAGTAGCAGCAGCAGCAGCCCCCTCCTAGCTACGAGCCCCACTAGCAGCAGCAGCAGCCCCCTCCTAGCTACGAGCAGCAGCAGCAGCCCCCTCCTAGCTACGAGCAGCAGCAGCAGCCCCCTCCTAGCTACGAGCCCCAGCAGCAGCAGCCCCCTCCTAGCTACGAGCCCCACTAGCAGCAGCCCCCTCCTAGCTACGAGCCCCACTAGCAGCAGCCCCCTCCATACGAGCCCCAGCAGCAGTAGCAGCAGCAGCAGCAGCCCCCTCCTAGCTACGAGCCCCACTAGCAGCAGCAGCAGCCCCCTCCTAGCTACGAGTCCCACTAGCAGCAGCAGCAGCCCCCTCCTAGCTACGAGCCCCACTAGCAGCAGCAGCAGCCCCCTCCTAGCTACGAGCAGCAGCAGCAGCCCCCCTCCTAGCTACGAGCCCCACTAGCAGCAGCAGCAGCCCCCTCCTAGCTACGAGCAGCAGCAGCAGCCCCCTCCTAGCTACGAGCCCCACTAGCAGCAGCCCCCTCCTGGCTACGAGCCCCAGCCCCAGCAGCAGCACCACCCTCCTGGCTACGAGCCCCAGCAGCAGCACCACCCTCCTGGCTACGAGCCCCAGCCCCAGCAGCACCACCCTCCTGGCTACGAGCCCCAGCCCCAGCAGCAGCAGCAGCACCCTCCTAGCTACGAGCCCCAGTAGCAGCAGCAGCCTCCTCCTGGCTACGAGCCCCAGCAGCAGCGGCCCCCTCCTAGCTACGAGCCCCAGCAGCAGCAGCCTCCTCCTAGCTACGAGCAGCAGCAGCCTCCTCCTAGCTACGAGCAGCAGCAGCCCCCTCCTAGCTACGAGCCCCAGCAGCAGCAGCAGCAGCCCCCTCCTAGCTACGAGCCCCAGCAGCAGTAGCAGCAGCCCCCTCCTAGCTACGAGCCCCAGCAGCAGTAGCAGCAGCCCCCTCCTAGCTACGAGCCCCAGCAGCCTCCTCCTAGCTACGAGCCCCACCAGCAGCAGTAGCAGCAGCAGCCCCCTCCTAGCTACGAGCCCCACCAGTAGCAGCAGCAGCCCCCTCCTAGCTACGAGCCCCACCAGCAGCAGCAGCCCCCTCCTAGCTACGAGCCCCACCAGCAGCAGCAGTAGCAGCAGCAGCCCCCTCCTAGCTACGAGCCCCACCAGCAGCAGCAGTAGCAGCAGCAGCCCCCTCCTAGCTACGAGCCCCACCAGCAGCAGCAGTAGCAGCAGCAGCCCCCTCCTAGCTTCGAGCCCCAGCAGCAGCAGCCTCCTCCTAGCTACGAGCCCCAGCAGCCTCCTCCTAGCTACGAGATCCAGCAGCAGCCCCCTCCTAGCTACGAGCCCCAGCAGCCTCCTCCTAGCTACGAGCCCCAGCAGCAGCAGTAGCAGCAGCCTCCTCCTAGCTACGAGCCACAGCAGCAGTAGCAGCAGCCCCCTCCTAGCTACGAGCCCCAGCAGCAGCAGTAGCAGCAGCCCCCTCCTAGCTACGAGCCCCAGCAGCAGCAGCCCCCTCCTAGCTACGAGCCCCACCAGCAGCAGTAGCAGCAGCCCCCTCCTAGCTACGAGCCCCACCAGCAGCAGCAGCCCCCTCCTAGCTACGAGCCCCAGCAGCAGTAGCAGCAGCAGCAGCAGCCCCCTCCTAGCTACGAGCCCCAGCAGTAGCAGCAGCAGCAGCCCCCTCCTAGCTACGAGCCCCAGCAGCAGCAGTAGCAGCAGCAGCAGCCCCCTCCTAGCTACGAGCCCCAGCAGCAGCAGTAGCAGCAGCCTCCTCCTAGCTACGAGCCACAGCAGCAGTAGCAGCAGCCCCCTCCTAGCTACGAGCCCCAGCAGCAGCAGCCCCCTCCTAGCTACGAGCCCCACCAGCAGCAGTAGCAGCAGCCCCCTCCTAGCTACGAGCCCCACCAGCAGCAGTAGCAGCAGCAGCCCCCTCCTAGCTACGAGCAGCAGTAGCAGCAGCAGCAGCCCCCTCCTAGCTACGAGCCCCACTAGCAGCAGCAGCAGCCCCCTCCTAGCTACGAGCAGCAGCAGCAGCCCCCTCCTAGCTACGAGCAGCAGCCCCCTCCTAGCTACGAGCCCCAGCAGCAGCAGCCCCCTCCTAGCTACGAGCCCCACTAGCAGCAGCCCCCTCCTAGCTACGAGCAGCAGCCCCCTCCTAGCTACGAGCCCCACTAGCAGCAGCCCCCTCCTAGCTACGAGCCCCACTAGCAGCAGCCCCCTCCTAGCTACGAGCCCCAGCAGCAGTAGCAGCAGCAGCAGCAGCCCCCTCCTAGCTACGAGCCCCACTAGCAGCAGCAGCAGCCCCCTCCAAGCTACGAGCCCCACTAGCAGCAGCAGCAGCCCCCCTCCTAGCTACGAGCCCCACTAGCAGCAGCAGCAGCCCCCTCCAAGCTACGAGCCCCACTAGTAGCAGCAGCAGCCCCCTCCTAGCTACGAGCCCCACCACCAGCAGCAGCCCCCTCCTAGCTACGAGCCCCACCACCAGCAGCAGCCCCCTCCTAGCTACGAGCCCCACCAGCAGCAGCAGCCCCCTCCTAGCTACGAGCCCCACTAGCAGCAGCAGCAGCAACAGCCCCCTCCTAGCTACGAGCCCCACTAGCAGCAGCAGCAGCAGCCCCCTCCTAGCTACGAGCCCCACTAGCAGCAGCAGCAGCAGCAGCCCCCTCCTAGCTACGAGCCCCACTAGCAGCAGCAGCAGCAGCCCCCTCCTAGCTGCGAGCCCCAGCAGCTGCAACAGCCCCCTCCTAGCTACGAGCCCCAGCAGCAGCCCCCTCCTAGCTACGAGCAGCAGCAGCAGCAGCCCCCTCCTAGCTACGAGCCCCAGCAGCAGCCTCCTCCTAGCTACGAGCCGCAGTAGCAGCAGCAGCAGCAGCCCCCTCCTAGCTACGAGCCCCACTAGCAGCAGCAGCCCCCTCCTAGCTACGAGCCCCACCAGCAGCAGCAGTAGCAGCAGCAGCCCCCTCCTAGCTACGAGCCCCACCAGCAGCAGCAGTAGCAGCAGCAGCCCCCTCCTAGCTACGAGCCCCACCAGCAGCAGCAGTAGCAGCAGCAGCCCCCTCCTAGCTACGAGCCCCAGCAGTAGCAGCAGCCCCCTCCTAGCTACGAGCCCCAGCAGTAGCAGCAGCCTCCTCCTAGCTACGAGCAGCAGCAGTAGCAGCAGCCTCCTCCTAGCTACGAGCCCCAGCAGCAGCAGTAGTAGCAGCCCCCTCCTAGCTGCGAGCCCCAGCAGCAGCCTCCTCCTCCTAGCCACGAGACCCAGCAGCCTCCTAGCTACAGGCAACAGTGCCAGCAGCAGCGTCCTGGCTACAGGTGCCAGCAGCGCCTAATTTTACCACCAACACAGAGTTCCTACTCCACTGATCTACTGGCCTCATTTCATCGGTCACAGTAAAATAAACATTTTAAATGGTGTATTATTTTCTTGTCTGTGAGTCAAGTCTCGTTCCTGAGGGGCAAGAGTGAAATGCATTCCCGCAGCATCCTAGCTACAAGCCCCAGCAGCGGCTAAATTTACCACAAACACATATGTTGTACAGAGTTGGGTATGTTTTCTTAATAGAAACTGCATAAAATCCTGTGAGATGTGACAACTATCCAAATGTCTTTCCTGAAGTTTATTCAGTCATGTAATTTAGTGGAGTTCCTACTCCACTTATCTATTGACCATTGGTCTACAGCAAAATAAGATTTATATTTGAATTTGGTTTTATTTGCTAGTCTGTGTGTCTCTCAGAGTAACTCCTAGGACCTGTGCTAATAGTGAACGTATGACTAAAAACTTGCATATTTTTAGGAGTGAAAGATGTCAATATGAGGTGTCTTAATCAGCTTTAAATCGTAAGTTTGAAGACATTTTGTGAGTGTTTCTAACAAGAAGCTACAAGTATGGGAGACATTTGCTATATGTCTAAAGAAAATCTTGCCTGTATGCTAGATGAATGAAAATAAGTCTGGAGAAACAAAATCACAAATGGGTGACATATATAATATCGGGGTCTGACAAGTGATTTAAACCACCTAAACACTCCTGTACACATCCTGCTGTCACTGGGATGAACCTTGTTTACTATGTTCATTCCTTTCTAAAACTCTGGAACATGCCATCTCTAATCAACTGTCCTATCTCTCTCAAAACAAACTGCTTGATCCCCATCAGTCAGGTTTCAAGACTGCACACTCTACTGAGATGGCCCTCCTCGTCGCCAGAGCCTTGTCCCTCATCGGTTCTCATTCTCCTTGACCTGTCTACGGCGTTTGACACCGTGAACCATCGGATCCTCCTCGCCACTTTCGCTGAACTTGGCATCACTGACTCTGTGCTATCCTGGTTCACATCCTACCTGACGAATTGCAGCTACCAGGTCACATGGAATGGCTCATTGTCCAAACCCTGCTCCCTTGACACCGGTACTAGGTACCCAGTACTCAGTACTAGGACTGCTTCTGTTCTCCCTATATACTAGATCTTTATGACTGCACATCACCTGAAGCTCAACCTTGACAAGACTGAGCTCCTCTTCATGCCGGGGAAGGACTGCCCTCACATGGACCTACTGGTCACTGTCTAGGACATTGCAGGATGTCCTTCACCAACTGCGAGGAACACAGATTGGCACAGAATAGTGCTGGCCTACAAGGATGTCAATGGAACTGCCCCGACCTACCTCCAACGCTAGTCAGACCCCTCGCCCCAGCTCTAGCACTCTGCTCAACTACCTCAGCTTGCCGACTGGTACCGCCATCGCTAAGAGCAAGCAAAGGTTGCACAGCTAAGTCACAACGGATCTCTGTTTTGGTGCTATGGTGGAACGAGCTCCCTGCCGATGTCAGGACTTCAGAGTCGCTCACCAGCTTCCGCAAGAGACTCAAGAATCACTTGTTCAGAGTTCACCTGGACTCTGCTTAGCCTTCTTCCTCTACTACCCCTACTACCCCCACCCCCTAAAAAAAACCTTAAACACTTCTTGTATGTTTGTATGTCCTGGCACTTGCATTAGTATCTTAGCACTTAGCATCTTACCCTAGTTATCTCTGTTGTATACTAGCAATGGGTTAACTTAGCAAATGGGTGTGCTTGAAACTTGTTCTTATGAAATCCTTACTGTACCAATAAAGATATATTGTTGCACTTTCTTCTGACAAATGTACTTATTGTAAGTCACTTTGGACAAAAGAGTCTGCTAAATGTAATGTTGACCATATGGTCCCCCAAAGCGGTTAATTACACAGCAAGACGCATTAACACCCTTGGGACAGGGATATCTTTCAAACCCCTTTTTTTAATGCATTCCTGAAATACACATTCCCACACATACAATTATACATACAAATGCAGTTGTCCTTATGAGAATGATCCACATTAACTTGGACTGGAAAAACTAGAAGGAAAAGAAAATGTGATGAATTTGCATGAAGTGTTTCTTTTACTCTTATTTGAAACACTATGGTGTCTTTATGCCATTCTGTACCTTCCCCTTGTCTCTCTACATCTGGCAACCCCCCCAGCTAGTGGAGATGTGATGTGGTCGTTGAGGAAGAAGGCCGCCGACACAGGAACGCTTTTAACTCACTTTATTTGTTTAGTTTTAGGCATTTATCTATGAAGCAAAAGGAGGGGTATTGTATAGGTCACGCGCGTGGAGCTCCCCCTTAGCTGGATATCTTAACAGATACGCTGCCTGGGGGGTTTCTGGCTTCCCCCCTGGATGTGTAGTTTGGTAGTACATGGGCAGGCGTGGCCTCTATGACGCATACTATGCTCTGATTGGCTAGTGTTGAACGCCCGCCCCCAGTGTATTATGTGTGCCGCCATCTGGTGGCCAGGTGCGGTTAATACAACTTATATATTTATTTATATTCCCTATTGGTTATGTGTAGATATTACAGCTCATGTATTTATTCCTGTCCCCTTGTGGCTATGTGAGGATATTACAGTCTGTCGATATATATGTGCGGTTATACATTCGTCACAGAGATCATAAATATTCTCTGACCATCATGGGTGTAGGCCCTCGCACTCTATTCTACTTACACTTACTTATGTTTGATTAGTTAACGTTACATTTAAAGTTCATTGCATGCAAGCTCCAGCAACAGCAGCAGCAGCACGCTCCTAGTTACAAGCCCCAGCAGCAGCAGCATTTACCACTGTAACACTAAAGTTGTACCTCACAAGGATTACATTGGGTATTTTTTCTAAAGTGAAACTTCATAAAATCCTGCAAGTTAAGGGTCAATAAACTGTGCAAATGTCTTTCCTGAACTTCATTCACTGACCACATTGTAATTTGCAGCAGGTCGATCAATGGCGTTCCTGCAATTACATGGCCTCATTTCATCTGTCTACAGCTAATTAGTGTCAATTTTAAATAGTTTGTTTTGTTGACTTTTCAGCATGCCAGCAGTTGTAAGAAATGTCAGGTGCCATTGAGTTGCTCACTCATGTGACTCGAGCAACAGCACTTTTGAATTGCTCCAATTATTTTCAGATTATACGCAAATTGTAGTCTGATTTGACCCTCACTGCGCCCCGTACTGGCCGTAGCGTAAGTGTAACTAGGAAGTGATGTGGTTACTATGAAACACAGGAAGAACGGCGGGCCTTCTTTGTATTGTGAATTTTAACTGATTTCTGAGTGTTAACTCCGATCTAATCAATGAGTTACATTAGACAGGTAAGGATATTCAATTGATCTTATTTTTAAATTGTATAGCCGAAATGTTGTTCGTGTAACCTCATGCATCTACGATCGTTTTGGTCTTTTTTTAACGACCGACTGCAGTATCCACACGATGTTTCTTATTTAAAAGTCGTCCCGGAACATGAATATTCCTAGTATGATACATTTGAGTGGACGTCACGAATCCGAAGCGATTGAGCTCAGTTCTGAATTATATCCCAGCCCAATTATTTCTCGTCTGTTGACAAAAAAAATGTGCAAATCGACCGTGTGATGCGTTCATGTTCAGGTTACTTTCCCCCAGTATATTCAGTGACCGATGGCCTTACCGACCCTGTGTGCGCACGCACCTAGCCGTGCGCGGGTGCTGGAGCGGCAGATGGCGCGGCAGCGGGAGCAGGAGGCGCGGCTGCGCCAGCAGTGGGAGCTGCACTCCCAGTACTTTAAACAGCAGAACGTCCATGGCCGCAAACTGGCGGCCTGGAGCTCCCGCCAGTCCCACCAACAGAGGTAGTATAGCACACACATATTGGTGTAGTCATATAGCACACACACACACACACACACACACACTAGTGTAGTCATAAAACACACACACACACACACACACACACACACACACACACACACACACACACACACACACATACACGCACTGGTGGTCAACCATTCTGACATGTCAGTTGCAGGGGCGTAACTAGGATTTCTGGACACCCCTGAAATAATTCCTCTGCCCAATGACGTTTCCTCCTACATTTTGAATTGTTGGAAAGGAGGCCTGCCTTGTCAATGGGCATAGGACGAATATTTGCGCCTTTATGCACATTGTGCAATTATTGAGTATATCTGTACATGGCTACATAGCCTTCCCTAAATAAAACACGAAAATGAAATGAAAACATGGACATCCAAATGCAGGGTGTCCGCGCATCCTTAAAAAGTCTTAAATTCATGTTTCTAAATTTAAGGCCTTAAAAAGTCTTAAATTCGTTAAAAATGTCATATGCTGGCCTTACGTACTGTAACTCAAGGTCTTAAATTTGTCGGGGCAGGACTATTTATTTTAAAATTTTTCTCGCGGGACTTTTCGGGAAGGACATGTAGAGAGGCTTCGGTTATCAGCACGCTTGCTAGCTAGTCTGCGACAATGGGTAAGTGCAAATTCAAGGACAGTTGGCTGGAAGACGTCCGTTTCCGAAGTTGGCTCGCGTCTGTTGCCAACCTAGAAGAGGCCAGATGCATTCTGTGTAAAAGTAAATTCAAGCTGAATGAGTCTCACTGAGTGACACACATGCTATGCTTGGGTTGTAATACAGCGGATCCCCCCGCCATCACGTGTTTTAGGTCTTAAATTTCATTCAAGGTGGTATTAAAAAGGTCTTAAAAAGTCTTAAATTTGACTTGCTGAAACCTGCAGATACCCTGAAATGTAACTTAACCCTAACCCTCTAACCCTAACCCCACCCCAAGTATGTCTGCATACCACCGGGAGCGGGAGAAGGAGGCGCGGCGGCTGCGCCTGGAGGAGCGCCGGCGACGTCTCACGGCCATGCTGGAGGAGGAGCGCGCCGGCCAGGAGGAGGAGCTGCGGGGGCTGCAGCCCGACAGAAGCTCCCTGCTGGCTCAGCTGGTGCAGAAAACCGATGCGCTTCGCTCTGCCAGGGAGGACAGGAGGAGGAAGGTAGCGTAGTCGACCGCGTTCACATTCAGCAGGGCGCTGCTTTGGCCGGTGGCTGTACTCCACCCAGTGCCTTCCAGGGCAGCCCATTATTACGAGGGGCGGCAAATTGAGCACATTTCTGTCTGACCATTTTAAGTTTGTGACCTGGATGCTACAGCGCACTACAGCGCCCGCGGCCCCCCTTGCCCAAACATTGAAACCTCTTCGTTCCAATAGGAGACACCTTTCATGTTAGAATGAGAGCTCTAAACATAAACCTCAAAGGGCCTCGAAGGGCCACAACAGCCATCTTTAAAAAAACAAAGTATCTGAATTGTATCACTTTTCAGTATAGTACGCACAACCTGTGTAACTACGTTGTGATGTTGTGTGTTACCAGTAACTTACCATTGGTGACTGACCTACTAGCTTATAATTGCAATTATAGCTGAAATTGTATTTGTAATTACGCCCCCCCCCCCCCCCCCCCCCAAGCTTGCCCAGGAGCTTCTGAAGGAGACATGGAGGAAGAACAACCCAGAACTGAGAAAGGTAGAATAACGTCAAACTACGTACACATGTCGAAACTACACAAATGTCCTCGTCCAGAAGTCAAAGTGTTGACAATCTGTCCACAGGTTGAATCTGAGTTACATAAAGATCATGTCATCAGCCACTGGCAGGAGCAGTTGTGTGAGAAGAAAGAGGTATGTATTGTTGAGAAGTATCAATAGAGACACAACTGATCCTCAGTGCTGTTCCTTTAGCACACTACACTTTTATCCAGGAGATGTACAAGTGCCACTGAGAACAATCAAAGCGTACAATTTAGCATACAAAATTTAACTGGCTACAAAGAAAACAATAGAGCTGCACAACCTAGTAAACGCAGAGCAGCCATAGGACTCAGAAATACAAGATTGGTAAATTTGTATGTATGTATTTATTTAATTATTAATGGTGCTGTACGTAAGATTATTGATTTATTATTTGAGTGCAATTTGTTAGAAATGGCAGTGGTCCATCAGCTATGAGAGTGAAATGCGCATGAGGGATGGGACGTTTTTTTGGTTAATTAACAAACTAACAGTTCTGCTCAGCGTGCTCAGTTAAGTTCTCCCAACCAGGAAGTGAATGAACCTATCTCTCTGTCTCTGTCTCCCTCCCTTCAGCGAGAACAGGAAGAGCAGGAGGAGAAGAGGCGTTATGAGAACCAGTACGAGGAGACCCGGCGTCTAGCCCTGGAGAGGATCAAGCAGGAGGAGCAGAGGAGAAAGGAGGAGGAGCACACAAGGGCGGCAGAGCTTCGTCAACAGATGGAGGAGCTGAAGTCCCGGGAGGCAGAGGTAAAGACCCCACCCCTTCTCTACAGTACAGTCACAATGTTTAGAGCTTTTATATTAGATGTGTATATATAAAGTTGTAATTGTAATTATGAATATTCAGACGGGTATTCCATGTGTTTTAGATTTGTTATATTAAAGGTGTATATATAAAGATGCACAATGCAATGTGTTCCAGGCCAGTCGGCTGCAGCAGGAACAGGACGCTCTGCGGGCCCAGCAGGGGGCGCTGGAGATGCTGGAGGAGGACAGGAGGAGAGCAGAGGAGAAGAGGAAAAAATCTGAGATGGGGTGAGACCAGACGGATAATCGCAACCTTGCTTTATGGTCTTCTTCTACTATGTAGTGCAGCAGCGGGTACAATGGCAACATTTGGAGGTTTAGGGAGCGAGGGCGAGCTGAATCGCTATTGAGCGACTATTGAAATGCAGAGGGTTTGAGTTGTGTCCATGGAAGGCTTTGTGTTTATCAAGTTTTCACAATTTCTTCAGACGTTTTCTGGTACGCCAATACCGAGCCCAGCTGAAGAGGAGAGCCCAACAAGTACAGGAGGAGCTGGTGAGTTCATACTGTAATACAGGTATACATCAATGGATGCTATAGTGTCATCCATAAATACAATCTATTGATACTATTCTACTGTGATTCACACCCTGGCGTCAGTGCAAATGTCAATTTGTTTGTGTGTTGTGTGTGTGCAGGAGGCTGATCGCAAGATCCTGGCAGTGCTGCTGGAAGGAGAGCAGGAGGACAAGAAGTTGGAGAGCGCCCGGCGGGAGCGGGCGGCGGCCGACGTAGCATGGATGAAGCGTGTCATCGAGGAGCAAATCCAGCTAGAGCGGGAGAGAGAGGCCCAGTTCACCCTCCTGTACAGGTAACTTACATATTACAATTGGGATGTCGGCGTCGTCACATAGGCTGTCGAACTGCTGTCAAACATGGAGAATATAGTCACTGTGATGTATGGGTTGTTTGTTTAATGGCGTTTAAGAGTCACGTGGTAGGGAACATGCGGTATCGTTGACCAATTGCAGGCAGCGGTGTATTGGGGGCCGTGTGCAAAAATGTGATGAGTTCAAGCCGCACACTCAAACGAAATCCGCCGATGGCTCACTATTAATGACTTTGAGTATAACCATTATATAACATTATATAACCATTCACTTAGCACTGACTGTTTTTTTATTATTTATGCTTGATGAATAAATGGTCTTTTGTGGTGTTTATCTTGTTTATACACATTATCGCCACCTACTGGCTTGGCAGGCAACTATTGAGCACTTTCAATAGTTTTTGCGTTCTCGTATGAACGGAGAGATTTTCCAAATCTCTGCTGGTGGGGACAGGTTTTTTTTTTTTTAAACGGAGGGGGAAAAATGCACTTTGTAAAATATCTGTATACGTGTGGACGGGGCCTCATGTCCCCTTCTCCAGGGAACACCAGTCTGTAAAATGAATATAGCTCATTAAACAATGTATATGTTTTTTTTCCAAGCGTAGTAAGAGTTTTCTTGGCATGTTTGTATAAGACGGGACACCTATGTCTCTTCCTTTCAGAGAAGAAGCCCAGAATGTTTGGGAAAAACGGGAGGCTGAGTGGGAGAAGGAGAGGAGAGCAAGGGAAAGACTCATGCGCGAGGTGAATATATATATATATATATATATATATATATATATATATATATATATATATATATATATATATATATATACACGAGTTTTCATGTTTATTTCCGCACCTATACACCACAGAAAACCCCTTGCATGTGAAAGCTTACTTGGCATTTGAACTCTTTGTTTGGTCCGATTCCTGATTGGTTGTTGAAAGGTCCTGGAAGGTCGGCGGCAGCAGCTCGAGGTGAAGATGCGCGGGAACCGCGAGGAGCAGGAGGCGTCGCTGCGGAGGAGGGAGGAGCTGCTGCAGGAGCTCGAGGCGGAGCGAGAGACACGGCGCCAGGGGAGAGAGCACCAAGAGCGACAGAGGACTGCACGTGTGCAAGAGCTCGACGCTCAGGTGAACACACAAGCACACTCATGGCAGCTCAAGGTACCAAATGACTGTGACAATGGGCATCGTCATGCGATGCATTTAACACATATCAGCACTAGAATAACCTAATGGAGTAAGGGTAAAGACTAGTCCAAATCTGTCATTCTATGGCCCAGTGCCAGGAAATGGTTTGCTTAACTCATATCCTGACTAGTGACTTACCTCATTTTTTTGTATTTTTGATGTTTTATATATGTGTATTTGCTGCATAATTCTTATGTATAGTTATGTTTTCAATTTTGAGTAGTTTTGTTTTCAATTTTGATCTGAATATCTTTGTGTGTGTTAGGTGAAGGAGCGACACCGTAGCCAGTTGGAGGAGGAGCGGCGGAGAGGGGAGGAGGAAGAGGAGGAGCGAGAGGCTCTTCGTGTTCAGGACGAAGAGTTGAGGCAGGAGACAGAGAGGATGAGCAGGCTGGGCTTCCAGGAAAAGGTACAACATGACACAAAACCACATTTCCATGGAAACCTCTAAACCCAGTTGTCATCATATGGTGACATCACTGAGCAATTAAGGGGAATCGCAGTGATGTGTGATTCACAAGACGCCGCTGTTTCTTCAGTTTGATTTTCGGAGGAATGTTTCCTCTTTAATCACAATATTTTTGTTGTCCATTTTTAGATTCACAGCAGACCTCGATCGGCGTGGACATGAAGACTACAAGACTGATGTCCATGCACCATAGAAATGTATATTTTTTGTATTCACTTTTGCCATTATTTTATTTAATCAGTGCCAACTGTCTGTTTGTCTGCATATTTAGTTCTAGAAAACCACAAATGGTTGCCATTTAAGTGATTCAAGCAGCCCGTAAAAAAAGCAAGACCATTACATTACCTTTTAAATAAAGAGCAACAGCAGTTTTAAATTAAATTATAAATTAAGTTTATTTAGAAAATATTTTACTCTATGCAGTACTTCAGCTGCATTAAATACATCTCTGGCCTAAAGTACAGAGAAGGTCTTTTCTTAATCACATTTACAGTTTAAACAACCCCCGTTTTGCACGATTATATAAGTTATTATTATTTTTTGTAATATCCCATAAAGTTGCACATTAAATACAAACCTGTTAGCCACAGAGCACGACACACTTAAATGATTTCTAAATATGTTGATGCAAAACCAACACTGCTATAACACACAAGACCACAACATTACAGTGCAGTGTCAAAAAAACAATTCAACTACAGAACATTGTTGTCGCTGGCAAACGACAAACTATGGCTCCTTTTATCTGTCATGTGCATTCACCGATGAGCAACTGAAACACACAATGTACACATGGGAAGAGCTGCACTCGGTGCATTGTAGACACTTGTGTTCAGACGGAGGGCAGTTTGTTTCGCTTGCCTTGGGCCCACAATGAATTTCCTAACACTTGGGCAGAACTGTTATCTTTGTTTACACTGTGGCACTTCCTCAACTTCCAAGAGTGTTGGGGAATCGAGTAGAACCACAATGGATTCAATGGAAATCCCAGTATACATATTTGGCTTTGTTATTTTGATCGGCATAATCCATGTGAATAACTGGATATGTACATTACGGATTGATTCAATGTTATTTAAAATAAATGTGCATTCAAATTCCTGTGTCACGGTTTCTTGAGCCTTGTTCGATGGCTGCTGTAAACAAAACCTTTACCTAAGCTAAAGGAAGGTTGCACCTGAGGAGAGCAACTTTTTTTTTTTTTAAAAACACCACACATGGAAACAAAGTGGTTGACCTCTGGCTTATTAAGGACATTCAGACTTTTTCCAATTTTGGCATTAAATGTGAATCTGTTCGATTCATAATCTTCAATTGTAAAAAAAAACAAACAAAAAACATGCATATAGCACCAAATAAATCCGTACAAAAAAGAAAATATTTCACTTTTTAAAAAAATACACTAAAAACTGAGATGCTGTTGGCTGTTCCCAGCCTCTAAGTGCTGTGGAGGAGGAAGATGATGTCATTCTAGATGTTGTTCTCCTTGGTTGTGATGGTGACGAGCTGCTTGGCAGCCTTGGCGATGTCATACGCACACTGGATGACCTGCTGGGTGACCAGCTGCATGTCCTGCCCCAGGGCCCCCCCGCCGTCGGGGGGCCCGGCCTTGCGACACTCCCCCTGCAGACGGTAGGCGCTGGAGGTCAGCAGGCGCAGTGGACCCCTCACCGTCTCCGAGCGTGGCTTCTGAACAGCAGGAAGGACACCAAAACAAACAGGAGGTGAAGGGTCCAATTAAAAGTTTGCTAAATTGGCTTGTCATAATTGTTTACTTTTCAATATATTATACAGTACTGTAAACAAACATAACATAATATCTATTTTTTTTGTATTCTATTGTCACTTTATGTAGACTTATTACCCATGCTTTTATATTGATATTTAGTTTTTTTGTATGCTGCTGTAACAAGCAATTTACCAGGAATGAATACATCTGATTAACTTCACATTTCTTAATTTAGCATTTTACTTATAATAAAAAAACCCTCCTAAACCCTTTGTTTTACCTTGGGAAAAAGGGCAGCCATTTCGGTTACAGCCACATGTATTCTTTCTGAGCAGGGTACGAAGCTGTACAGAGAAGAGGGGCATTAATGAAACATCCCTTTGTAAAAATCTTAAATCTTTCTTTGTGTTCATAGTTATCTTGTTAACTGTGCACAAACTGACAAGACAAGCACCAGTTAAAAACACTTCTACAATGTAGAACACTCCATGCTAGATTAGCTACATCTGCAAGTCATCAGAGCTATCGAACACACAGTAAAATCAACAACCTTGTTTTATTTCTTTTTCTGGGCTAAACATAACCTGTGGACTCTTCAGAAATCGCTACAAATGAACCAAGCGTGTGAGATTTGTAATTGTAAGCGTCAGAGCAAAAACCAAAAGGTAAAACAACGATGGATGCTTCAACACACACACACACACACACACACACACACACACACACACACACACACACACACACACACACACACACACACACACACACACACACACACACACACACACACACACACACTTCTGAAAGGGGTTTCCAAGGCAACAAGCAGCAAACCCGCAGAAGAGAAGACAGGGAGATTGTCTTTCATCGGATGAGGAGTGTGAGACAGGAGGTGCATGCTGGAGTCGGCGGGAGAGAGGAGAGAAACTGTGCCTGGGAGGCAGGGACAGAGGCCAGAGTACCAGGAGGCGGGGTCAGGGGAGCGCAGGTTGATTGCCTGCTGCTGCAGGGAGGGCGGGGCCTTGTCGGCCCAGGGCACCAGAGTGCTGAAGCAGCCCAGGCTGTGCCTCAGGCGCCGCGCGCCCTCACGCTCAGACGGTCTGTTCTCACGACGCCGTCGTCACGGCCACAGGAAGATACAACACAACACCCGAGTAACAGGAGAGAGCGATGGATGAAGGATGACGCGTAAACACAAACAAGAGGAAGACATGGAGGAAATGTGGGGAGGAGGGTGGTCAAAAAAATAATAAAAACAGCAAAACTATAGCCATGGATAAAAGAGCAACTTGGTGGGGGTCCTGACCTGTGGTGCTTGTTGTCCTGTGCGGCCCTCAGCAGCTCCTGGATGTTCTTGGTAATCTGCTCCGTCTTGCGGATGACGTCCTCGGTGCTCGGGAGCGCCAGGTCCGACTCAGGCTCCGGGGGGACGTCCAGCTCAGGGATGGAGGAGCCGGCCTCCCCCCCACCCTGCCACCCGCTGCTCCTCAGCCTCCCCCTCCGGCTCAGGCTGCTGCCCAGGGGGAAAACGGTACTTTGTTACTTTCAATGTATATAAACACATAATTGAAAGGGTTTGCATTTGGATCAAAGCTTTACCCTGATTCGTCCACGTCTGAGCCATTGAAGGCGTTGTCATAGTCACCGTCTGGCATGCTGCTCTGCTTCTCCATCTTGGAGGCCTAGACACCAGCGGGGGACAGGTCAAAACATCACCATGTCTAGATGGTTCAAAACATCACTACGTCTAGACGGGTGAAAATATCACTACGTCTAGATGGGTGAAAATATCACTACGTCTAGACGGGTCAAAACATCACTACGTCTAGACGGGTCAAAACATCACAACGTCTAGATGGGTCAAAATATCACTATGTCTAGATGGGTGAAAATATCACTACGTCTAGACGGGTCAAAACATCACTACGTCTAGACGGGTCAAAACATCACAACGTCTAGATGGGTCAAAATATCACTACGTCTAGACGGGTCAAAACATCATGTCTAGACGGGTCAAAACATCACTACGTCTAGATGGGTCAAAACATCACTACGTCTAGATGGGTCAAAACATCACTACATCTAGATGGGTCAAAATATCACTACATCTAGATGGGTCAAAACATCACTACGTCTAGATGGGTCAAAACATCACTACGTCTAGATGGGTCAAAACATCACTACGTCTAGATGGGTCAAAACATCACTACGTCTAGATGGGTCAAAACATCACTACGTCTAGACGGGTCAAAACATCACTACGTCTAGATGGGTCAAAACATCACTACGTCTAGATGGGTCAAAACATCACTACGTCTAGATGGGTCAAAACATCACTACGTCTAGATGGGTCAAAACATCACTACGTCTAGATGGGTCAAAACATCACTACGTCTAGATGGGTCAAAACATCACTACGTCTAGTTATGAACACAAACAGCCTGAAAGCATTAAGTGAAAGCATTACGTTGTCTAGCAGTAGGAAACCTGATATGTAATGTTTGTATGATCGGCATATTTTCACTTTGAAATATACACACATTACACAATACACAAGCACTGCAGAGCAATCACAGCCAGGAAGCAAGAAAACAGATCCAATATTATAAAGCGTATTCATTGAATAGTGAAGTAAAGAAATCTGTTGGAGAATTAATCCTAAAACTAATGGAATTATTCTAAAAAATATTGATTTGTTAAACTGAAACATATTACTTAAAGTCTACATAAAATGACCACTTTATAAAGTCATTTATATTTTTAGAGCTCCAGGTAGGATAGACGGATAAACAACCAAAGAGTATTTCAGAAAATAAGCAAAACAGATGCTTTGCTAATTTTCGGGACTTTCCAAAAAGTAAAATGTCTTAGTCAGGAATAAAAACAGAGGAATGAGGTCTTTGCTAAACTACCTCTCTAGTTTCGTGAGAGAGGAGTGTGCTGTACACAGTGGGATGGAGATCTGAACGTGTTCAGACTGAGACCAATATCTCACCGGAGGGCAAGATGAGAGTCGCAACAGCACTGCAAGCGGCATGTGCAAACAGAGCACAATGCTGTATACTCACCCTGTTCAGACAAGGCTAGAACACGCTCACATACTCATAGTCCTTGTACGCAGAACAAGATGCAATGCTGCACAACCTCACACAGTAGAGAACACAGCCTGTGACATATGGATGTGATTCATTGGTTCTGCATTGGTAAGGGACAATCTGAAAGACCACAGTTCTTACTAGAGACTAAAGTTGCCCAGCAAATGCTACATTTCAAACGACAAAATGTACGGGAAATGTATCCTGATGTTAAAAACATCTAACTACAAGTTCAGATGTATGATTCGTACAAATATACAAATGAAAACAATTCAAATAAATTCAAAAACAATAATATTGATTAGGACTGAATAATTATGTACTACCAAAAATAACTATACTAATAGCTAATAAACTACAAGGGAATAAAAAACAGTAGCGTGCTTGTGAGGAGTATGATGTAATTATGATGTCATGCTGATGGACACGGCATTATGGTTGTGGGTGGGAAAATGCAGCACAGACAGTAGAGAGAGAGGAAGAGGGCTATAGGAGCAGAGCTGGGCAGCCGCGATTATACTCCATGTTAAGAGGGCCTGCAGCTCTATGTTAGGGGGGCCTGCAGCTCTATGTTCAGAGGGCTTGCAGCTTTATGTTAAAAGGGCCTGCAGCTCTACGTTAGGAGGGCCTGTAGCTCTACGTTAGGAGGGCCGGCACCTCTGCGTTAGGAGGGCCTGTAGCTCTACGTTAGGAGGGCCTGCAGCTCTACGTTAGGAGGGCCTGTAGCTCTACGTTAGGAGGGCCGGCACCTCTGTGTTAGGAGGGCCGACACCTCTGCGTTAGGAGGGCCTGTAGCTCTAAGTTAGGAGGGCCTGTAGCTCTACGTTAGGAGGGCCGGCACCTCTGCGTTAGGAGGGCCTGTAGCTCTACGTTAGGAGGGCCTGTAGCTCTACGTTAGGAGGGCCTGCAGCTCTACGTTAGGAGGGCCTTTAGCACTATGTTAGGAGGGCCTATAGCGCTAGTTTAGGAGGGCCTTTAGCACTATGTTAGGAGGGCCTATAGCGCTAGGTTAGGAGGGCCTATAGCGCTAGGTTAGGAGGGCCGGCAGCTCTATGTTAGGAGGGCATGTAGCTCTACATTAGGAGGGCCTACAGCTCTGCATTAGGAGGGCCTGCAGCTCTATGTTAGGAGGGCCTGTAGCTCTATGTTAGGAGGGCCTACAGCGCTATGTTAGGAGGGCCTGTAGCGCTATGTTAGGAGGGCCTGTAGCGCTATGTTAGGAGGGCCTGTAGCTCTACGTTAGGAGGGCCTATAGCGCTATGTTAGGAGGGCCTGCAACTCTATGTTAGGAGGGCCTGCAGCAAAGCATCAAGAGGGCCTGCAGCGATACGCTGGCCAGGTGAGGAGCTACTTAACCTGCGGAGCTCCTTCGTCCTTAGACCAAGACAAGGTGGATGGAAATGAGGGGAGTGATGAAGAGGAGGTCACAAACGCGCCCCTCTCCGTCTAAACAAAGGGGATTCCGGATTTCAAACCAAACGGATCAATAGTGACAAAATACAAAAAGGAACAATGAGATGCTGCCATTTGTTATTGTTGAAAAATGAATGAACATTTTAGTGACATAATAGTTAATACTTACAACTCTTATTAACATGCAGGTTACTTGAACATGATCTGTAGCCTTCCTTAATCTCTTTAATACAGTATTTTAGGATGTTTGGCTTGTTTACATTTTGACCCAATACCTGAAAACATTAATACTGCTTAAATAAATGCTTAGATACATGTCCATCACAAAAATATATGGTATGAGTACATGCATGAGAATGAAGTTTAAACAGAACAAAATAGGCAAACTGCGAGGACAGGACCATGGGTTCAAGATACTACTAGCTGTTGACGTGTGAACCAATCAAAAACGGTAATTGAAATAATTTGTCTTCAATGTGTTCCATGTGGTTTGTGTTTTTGGTAGCAGCAGTTTGTCGTTCTACACACATCTACAGGTGATTATTGCTACACAAATGATAGAAAAAGAATAATGTATTTGTAGAGTGGCAGAATGACCTGAATGGACCTGTGGTAACAATAAGGTGGTAAAAATGAAATCACCCTTACTGCCATGGTTTAATTATGTACAATACAATTTTAAAATGCTTAAAACATGTTTTAAATTAATGCTAATGTGAATGTCGTTTTCCCATTCAGTACTACACATTTTTTTGCTTAAAACCTGTGTAGAGCACACACGTTCTCTACACACAAGTGCTCTAAGTATATGCACCTGTAATATTTCTCCACAAAAAAAAAATATAACATGTAACATGCCTGTAAAATATATACACATACCAAACTTTATTTGGATTAAAAGAAAGTGAGACAATGATGGAATGAAATGGTCTTGTTAGTCATGTATTTCTTTAAAAACGACATAACTTTAATGGTATGTTCAATGTTAAATCAACATGCAATCGATCCAACAGACAACACAAACCTTCAGTGTATCCTGGTGGACACACCGGCAGCAGACACTAGTAGGTAAACACATGTTTGATGCAGAGTGCAGGATGGACCTAAAGGAGTGTTGTTAGACTGGAGAAAAGGGAATATGTGACTAGCCGTTTTATATGTCACTCCCCATCACTCGGCTCTAGCTCAAATGCTAAACCACAGGTTTTAGCATTTTTTAGTCAGGACGAGGGTAATATTAACTTTTTTCTTTAAGTATTGTATCATAACATTATTATATAGTGGGATTGGGATTTCTGGCGATACGTCCCTTTAAATAAATTCTAATAGGAGGTTTGGACGGTTATGTGAATAAAAACAACACTTTTCGTTATTTATTTGTAATTGTGATGATGATAAAGCCTTAATATATCCCTATAGGCAAACCCAGATAGCTACAACAGACAGGTCTGTTGAGAGGTAGACGGGAAGACCCAGCTTGTGAATGGAGATGTGAACTATACAGACCTGTCTGGTGCTTATTCCCATGATGCCTTGCTGTCCCCCAAATCCTTACCCTGACCATAACCACACCACACCTGTACCACAGTGTATCGCTAGCAAAATACCTAAACTTAACCATCTCTAACATAATAACTAAACTTAACCTTCTAATATTTAAAATACCTAAAATTAAGTGTTTTTAAACGGACATGGGAATAACCACCAGAAACATCCATATAGTTGCACTCAAATAGGGGGTGAAGAGGAGATGATGGCAGTAGTGGTGGTGGTGGGGGGGATGTGGGAGTAGGAGGCAGGCATGCAGGGGTCAGGGGGGGGTCTTACTTACATGAGGTGGGAAGGGAGTCAGGGTGGGGAGAGGGTCCTCTGGGTAAGGACACTCCCCCTTGGAGAGGTAAGGTTTCAGGGCCGAGCCAGTCTCGTACATAGACATTGGCCGGCTGCTGCCGCTGCTACTGCTGACCCGAGCAGACTGCCGGCGCTTGGGGCCCGAGGAGGGACCAGAGGAGGAGGGGTCGGGGTGGTCGGCAGGGGCCTGATAGATACTGACCGGGCCCTGCCGCCTCAGAGAAGAGTTCTCGCTTTGCAGAGATTGCAGCTGAAAAGAGACGGGAGGGGGGGGGGGGGGGGGGGGGAAGGAGGGAGTCAAGCGGTTGAGAAGAGGAGCTCTGGAAAGCAAAGCGAGCTTGAAGCTTTCTACGACTTCACGTAAATATGTTACCTGGTCAATTATGAATCTGGAACCTCGACACTGAAGGTAAAGTATGCGCTGCAATACTCTGTGGTCGGGTTATGTTCCATGATTCTTTCAGGAAATATTTACGCTAAAGTGTTGACAGGCTATGTCTAACAACAGCATATTAAAGATGAACTAAACGCTACGACCAAAGCCTCAGGGACAGCGCCACCTGTGGAGCAACACCATTAATCGCAAATGCCATTTACGATCGGTTCAACGTCATGTCACGCGGCACCAGTTTGAACCAATCAGAAACAGCACTTGGACTAGCCTGTTATTGGTGGAGCCCTTGTGGTTTGGCCCCTAGTGTTTGTTCAATCTTTAAATGTGATAGAATACTGCCAAGCGCAGGACTTGGTGGGAGGGAAGCTCAACGTTTAGCAGGCCATCACACACTGGAGAACTTCAGGTGAGACTCTGCCCTGGGAGTTTGTGTTATTCCTAGAAATGTGCTCGATGTACACTATTTCCCCCAATGAGTACTTGTTTCCATCTTCTTTGATAATAAAGCAGATGGAAATGTTACAATATGTTTCATCCTTTAACACTAAACATTTAAGTAGTCTGTGCCAGTATTTAAAGGATTCCAGTTCAAGTCAATTCATATAGAGTATGACTTTTTGATTAGAATGAGTAAGACTGCCGACTCCAGCACTACAGTGAACCCCTCCTAGACCACTGGAATAACACAAACTTCTGTTTCAGGGGCAAAGCCAGGAGTAAGGTAGTAAAGGTTGTAGCGCATGCAAGCCTTATAGGGGAAGTGGTAAACAGTAAACACCGGGAAATATGTATGGCTATTGTATACAATTGGTGATGTAATTTCTTGATGCTTCTTACCAATCACATCTGTGATCTAGAATGTTATACATTACATAAATACAAAACAAAACAGAACAACCAAGAAGCCATGGCTGTTCTGTTTCTGTTGTCAATACGCAAATCTAGCTCTAGTCAAGTCAACCCAACCATACCCACACCATGTTTTCAAAATGGCTTCCTCAACACATTTATACTACAAGGGTCCTTTAAGTTTCCTTGTGTCATTTGATCTCAGCCTTATGAAAATCAAGACACACCTCGCTAACTGTGGCATCTGAAAATGTACAACTTGTCTTCAGTCATCAGGTAGGACACACAGCCTAGTCACATTCTCAAGGTCAACTACAGTACGGCTTGTCCCAATACACAGAACACAAGTGGAAAAACAAAATGGATCTGCATGTCGTTACTCCAAAACCAGCAAAACAGCAATGTTGTTTGTAGACCACAAAAAGAATACAGAGAAAATAACAGAACGAAAACCTAAGGCCACCTACATTTAAATAAGGTGGCTTGAATGACACTGTACACAACTATAATAAGCAATTAGACGTTAACAAATGAAAGGGCACACAGTTATGCAGAATCGCAATCCAAACTATATATATATATACACATATATATGTCCAACGCGAAAACTATCATATCATTGAGGCTACATAAACAAACTGTTCTATAAAACTATGTTGCAGCCAGAGCAGATCAACGTATACACAAACACAGAACATATTGTGCACAAGCGTTTTACCAAGTGCAGCCCAAAACATTCTGACCACATTGTACATCATAACAAAAAAAATAGAAAGCAAGACTCAGGGCATACAAAATTTTGTTAAGTTTCCTACACACAATTTAACGAGCAAAAATCATGTGTGTAGGTTACTTCCTAGTACTCGATCATTACAACATGCTTGTTAGTAACACAAGAGCACAGGAAATATTCTCTACAAAAAGGGAAGGAGGACAATATTGCCTCTTATCTTTACACTAAATGCAGAGATTTTTTGGTATGTTTTCTTTGGACTGGGACATGCAGGCCGAAACAAAGAGGGGCCAGAGCAGCCTCGGTTGGAGGGGGGGTGGGGGTTTAGCCCTTCGTTCCTAAACACAGGAAGAAGAAATGGAACACCGAGTGTCATGGCCCCGCCCTCCATCCGACCGACCAATCAGAACCAGTGGCCCGAGGCCTCCCCCCATCCAGTGTTAGTGATGTTACTGGTGGATGCTGGTGGATGCTGGTGGATGCTGGTGGTTACTGGTGCAGTTCAGCGGGTACCTTTTTCTGCATGAGCCTCAGCTCATCGCTCAGGTTTGTGTTGACTTTCATCAGCTGCTGGATCTTGGCCTCGGAAATACACAGCGCGTTCTTCACTTCCTGGAACTCCTGCATGCTGATTGGTCCGTCGGAGAGGTCAGAGTCCAGGCTCTGTTGCACAGGGGTGATCTCTTTAAGAAAGTCACTTTTAACATGAATGTAAACAAAGTACTGTAGTTGAGTTGGATGCATTTGGACTTTTTGAGAATTTCAATTTGAGCGCTTTCATACTTTGTACAGCGTTTCACAAGTCAATGTATTACTAGTCCTTTCATTTATGTTAGTTCTTTATCACAGTCCTAGTCTCCCTAGAAGTGAATGACACACACAAACACACACACATAGACATACACACACACACACACACACACACACACACACACACACAGTTAAATACAATGTAAATTCATTATATAAATACAATTAATTATTATCATCATCCTATTTATTCTTCAGAATTTGAATTTGCGATAGTGTGATTGACCTAAGCAGTGTTATTGATGTTATGTATGGTCACGCACATCTGCTCATACTTGGGGATAAAAAAAACAACCTGCTGCCACCATGGCCAATTTACACATCGTATGGTTACTGGGTGAGCGGGGATCCAGCTGGGCTACCTTGGTGCGGTCGTCTTTGGCCGAGTGCTCCGCATCAGTGTCCTCGTCTGAGGCCACGCTGTCATAGTCCGGCTGGTCCGCATCCGGCACCTCGCTGCTGGACCCCATCCTCACGCCCCTCATCAGCAGCTCCACGCTCCCTACACAGCAAACAGTCGCTGATATATGTATGTGTGTGCGCGTGTGTGGCTATTTACTAATGGGGATGGACTTTTTATTTTTTTATTTAATAGAATTCATGTGAATATCGGGATTCTCTGCTTCCGCAATACTATCTTTGTGGAAGCAAATTAATGGTACCGTCCTACAGAGGGCGTTATAGTGTATTTGCCCATAGTGAATTTTCATCAACCACGACCTGTTCTGTTTGGCAATGTTCATTGAAAAAACTATGGCGGACACCGACGTTAAGTCGATACGTTAAAAAAACAAAAAAACCTTACACAAACAAAACAAAACAAAAATCACACAAAAGAATCGTAATATCAAACCGCAATATTAGCGAATCGCAATACATATCGTATCCCCAATCAAAAATTGTAATATATCGTATCGTGAGGTCCATGTCCCTACTTACTCACCCTTTTGACTGGCTATGGAATTCCCCTGCTGTCTGCGCTTGGCGTCGCTGAGAATGTCGATGACGAGCGTCGCAAATTCGTGTGCGTTGAACCTGGCGAGCTTTTGACGTCCCTGTTAGAAAGAACACAGGAAATCAGCTTCACACCGTAACAACATCAACACTTCCAAATGACACATATACCACAACGACATACAAACAAAACACTGACGATGAGGCACATGTATTTTTTTGTATAGCAGACAGTAGATAGAAGGTGAATGTGAGTGCAACACGGTAGCCCAGCTTGCCTGGTTGCGTGTGGAAGAGTACTCAGGGTTTACTGGAAGGAAGGGCACTACGGTGGTCTCGGTCACCAGAGTGCTGTGGTTCTGCGTGGCTAACCACACTGCAGAAAGTAGGGAGGCAGCATGCACAGCAGTCAGGCTCTGGTCAATACCCTATTAGTTGCTTTTAAAAATAATGGTTGAATGTCACCTGACATGACAACACAATGCTGACTTAATAGAAATAAAGACTTACCTGCGTCAGTCTCTCTCCTATCCACTTCGTCATACACATCCATGGCCAACTCCTCAAATAAATGATTGCTCAGCTGGTTTAAAAAGGAAATCCAACAGAGTCACGTGACGACTTTTAAATGTATATAATATCATCATAATTGATGTCAAATTTTAGTTGTACAGATGGTAGAATGATACGTACAGACTGCAGTTTTTTCTTGGCTGCTTTCGCCAGCTCAGATAAATCTAAACTGCTACAGAAGAGACAAAATATTTTCTTAAGCATAGTGCAAGGGAAAGGTAAGCCCAATATAATGAAGGTGGTTTTATTAATACTTACATGTTTCTTATTCATCAAGAAAGCAATACAAAAAAAATACAACAAAAAAAAATCAAACACTGGATTGGAAATGAGAGTGAGGATTACAGTTACATTTCTAACAATATACAATAAGGTAGATAGGTGTGTTTTGGCTTTGTTGGATGGATATACAATACGCAAGGGGAATTAAATGACAAGGGAAAACCAAGTGAGATCACAAGAGATCATGTTAAAGAGATACTATGTATTTGGTCAGAGTAAGCCATGACTGTGAAATTGCCACTATGCGTCTAATGTGTAATAACTTATACATTTGAAGCAAGCAGTGAAACGTTACATAATGGTACTTTAAAGGGTGTAGATGAAGGGCTCCTTCTTACCTGTCAGCCATCTGTGGAACTATGAAGTGCTGGCCATTTTTATGATCTGACAAAAACAACAATGACTTAGATTACTACGGACATGCTAATTTAATAAGGACTAAATCTATACATTGATTGTGAATTAATCATTTTAAAAATGTTGCCGGGTCCAAATGTTATGTTTTGTTTATCTTGTTCTAAGATGTGTGATGTTTGGTTCCCGCTTCCAACAAGGTTTGTGATCTAATAGTATAACGACGTTGGTATAACATTGTACCTCTGTGTCGTCATGATCAAGGTTGCCAGTTTGTGTGGAAAATGGCTGAGTTTGATGAGTTGAAACCTATTCGGTTCGGGTCTCACAAAGTGGTGACAATTTCTGCATTATTTTTGGCTAAAATGTATAAAGTTGTTAAACGGGGGAAATTCTCTGCAAAATACAAACATTTTGCTACTTCAGGCTAAATATGCTTTTCCAGAGTTGTAGTTTTCTATTGGCACCCTTGTGACGTGGGTTTTGACAACGCCCCTCACACCTGCTCCTATGAAACCAAAAATGTTTTATCTCCTCCTGGGCAAAGTTCTCCTGCTAACACAGGGGTTTACTTGCCATTTAAAGTGGCATGGTATGTGATGTTCAAGGAACAAAGATATCAGTCAAAGGGGTGTCTTGTAAAAGCTCATCTAGTACTCCAAGGGGATGTTTGTACATATAGACACTGAGAATGGCATTTCATTCATCGTTTGGCCCAGAGTGTGTCCGTAATATTTGGCGTAGCGTAGTTGTTGTTTGAACAGCTTAATCCTGGCTCACCTGGCTTCCGTCCACACAGGTAGAAGGCCAGGCGGTCGGTCAGCTCGTACTGGATCTCAACCAGCCGCTCAGACAGCTCCTGGTGGCCTGCCTCCCTGGAAACACATCCACATGCTCCACAGTTCATTTGCATAAGCGCACAACCTCATCCCATGGGCTTTGGTCACCTAGTGGCCATCTTAGTTTTAAAAGCTAGCTGGGTGCCCCTCCACCCAGCTAGCATATAGAACTAAGACAGCCGCCATTATCTCTGCACACTGCACAAAAGGATAAAAGCATTCTCTCTCACACACACACACACACACACACACACACACACACACACACACACACACACACACACACACACACACACACACACACACACACACACACACACACACACACACACACACACCACTTTAATAGGATTAACAGGGGATGTCCAACGTGTGTGTGTGTGTGTAAATTAAATTAATTGTCTCATAGGGTCATTTGGATCATCCTCAACATTCCCAACAACTTAAGCGTCTCACCATGCAGCTCTACCTGCCATGCAATTTCAGTTCAAAGCGTTAACCGGCTTCACTTTTTGCTTTCTACTGAAACTGTGGTTAATTAAAATTAAACAGTGGTGGAGCTGCTATAGTCGCGTGTAATAAAGTGACTTGTAAGGACCATATTGTGACTGATAAAATGTGGAAATTGCGTCACATGAAAGAAAACTTCCAGTCAACAACTCGTCATTTCCTGGTCTTGGGTTAGCTATGCTTTTCAGGTTTGGTAGAAAAAAGATAAGACTGCACTTTATTGATCCCAGACGGGCATTTCGGGAATGTTGCCTTTGCTTTTCATTCAATCACACGGAACGTAAGAATCAAGCATAAGTATATGGTACTGAACAGTCGTTGCGGACCTTGCGTAGTCGACGGGGGTTTTGCCAGTGGTGTCTGGGGCCCCGGGGTCAGCGCCGTACACCGTCAGCAGCTCGGCCTGGGACACCTGGCCGGCTTTAGCGGCCACATGCAGCGGGGTGTTACCCTTCTCCTGGGGGACAGACGGGCAGAGCAACAACATGACACATCTACAAGGTTCAACACATTCAAAACAGAAAAACACACCTAAAACATCTAAATCAGTTACAGCTCCGTGTTTTAACACATTTTTCGAATCACGTTTTTTCTTTTGCAATGCGATTTTTACGGTTTTTCAAAGCGCAGCATAGATAGACAATGCGTTGCTTTTGTTAGTGGAACATTTGGATTAGTGGACACATCATGCACTCCAAACACCAAATCTGATGGGTGTATTGCTGAAGACCCAAGGAAGTGCAGTGTGTAGTGTGAAGTTGTTTGGATGAGAAAACTGCAAGTAGCAATACCGGAGGCCAAGCAATCGGCCCGTTCTGAACAGGCACATTTTGAATGGGCACTGCACTAGTAATAATAATAATAATAATAATAATATAGTTATTTGGTGGCGCCTTTCAGGTGGCCTTACCGTGCAAGAAAAAAAATAGATCATACAAAGAAAATACATTAATACAAAAAATATATACAAATTATTACAAAATTATTATAATAAAGATGATGAGACTCACCGGGTGGAAGAAGTTGGCCTGTGCCCCCAGAGAGAGCAGTCTCAGGCAGGTCTCCAAGTTCCCTGTGCGCACGCTGGAGTGGAGTTGCTGGAGAGGAGCTCAGAATAAATACAGCCATCTGACTTTTTTTTAAAGTCACACACACACACCTGCGCGTAACGGACACACACACCTGCGCCTAACACTAACACACACCTGCGGATACACACACACCTGTGTGTACACACACACATCCGCGAGTACACATACACCCACGCTTCCACACAAACACCCGCGCACACACACACAAATACACACACACAAACCTGCATGTACCCACACATCCGCGCATACACCCATGCATTACACACACACACCCGCGCATACACCCATGCATTACACACACACACACACACACACACACATACACACTATTTTCTCCCCTCACCTTGCTTAAATCCTTGGCCGTGAAGCTGTCGTCTTCTCTGCACGGCATGCGATGTACAAACGCCAGCATTTGATATTTCGCTTTGATAAACTCTGTTTTGTTTGGACTGTCCAAATATTAAAAAACAACAACAAACAAACAAACAAAGGCAACAAGGAACAAGGGGTTAGTAAGACAGGTTATAACTCTAGTGTGTACATTATTTACATGTTCCATCGGACTACTCACTGTAGTCTGTCCTGAGGGCCGGCCTTGCGTCTCCCGCTCAGCACGGACGCCGGGTCCAACAGCGAGTGTTCCCATATGGAGTTGGCTCCGTTGCTGTACAACGTCTGGACCATCTGACAACAAATATAACCCCCAACAGTCAAAATAAGCCATGCGTCGTCAGACACACAGTAGAGTGTGAGTGGCATGAGGCCACTTGCCAAAACACACAACTACTTTTAGATCGGATGAAGAGACTTCACACTTGACAACTGTTTCAGTCAAGTACAAAATGCTTGTGTGGGGCGGCAACAGTGCGTACATCTGTTTCGGCCGCGACTCTGTGTGTGTGTGTGTGTGTGTGTGTGTGTGTGTGTGTGTGTGTGTGTGTGTGTGTGTGTGTGTGTTGTAGCTGATTGAGGGGCCAGGGTGTGTGTGTTTCTTACCTGTAGCTGATTTGGGGGCCAGGGTGTGTGTATCAGGTGTCGGACCTGGGAGCTGTGTCTCCCCAGACTCCGGTGGACGCTACAGCACTCGTCACAAATCAACACTCCCCTGTTGACCGAGGCCCAGCGGGGGTCTACAGCATAGAACGACACGACTGATTAGTATGGGTGGTCAATGAAGCCCAAGGCATAATATCCAGGTGTAATCTCAATTATGCATCTATATTTCATTGGGGCCAGTGATGCGGAATAAAGGTTGTAAACTTTTCACAGTCTAGTATATCCAATACCAGGTTGAAATAGGATATATATATATATATATATATATATATATATATATATATATATATATATATATATTAGTGATGGGCCGATAACAGTGTTATCGGCTGCGATAACGCGAGATTTTTATCGGCGATAATATTTTTATCGCCGATATTATCGCAAACCGAAATCCTCCGGTAGCACCCCCCCCTCAACAATTCGGCAACTGAAGGCTCCGGTAGTAGCTCCCGTTCAACAAAAAGCTCCTGTAGCACCCCCCCCCCCCCCCCCCCGCTCAACAATCGCGCAGACCCACTTTTAGTCATCATTTAGGTAATATAAGTCATTACTTAGGTAATATAAGTCATTATTTAGGCAATATAAGTCATTATTTAGGTAGCAAACACATATTATGGACACCTTCGACATCATTCAAAGGAGCCACGTTAATCTAGATTAACCTAGATTAATTTCAAGATTAGTCTAGATTAATCTAGATTAAATATTTTAATATATGCCCATCTCTAATATATATATATATATATATATATATATATATATATATATATATATATATGCATCTGTCCTGATATAAATAAACAGTATGAGATTGAACTTTAGGTCCATTGATTGGATTAAAGTTCAGGACTCCAAAATTAACCAATTTTGCCAACCAGCCAACGTTGGTAATGGTACATCCTTAATACAAAGCGTCCTTCCCTGTTTGCCCTTCTCTCATCTGAATACACATTGTCATTTGTTATGAGTTATTAGGCAGGCCAGTGTATCCAAGGGCATTTTTATAATTTATTAAAGCAAAGCAAAAGGATTTTAGTGTATAAACATTCAATCGAGGAAATTCCTATTGAAGCCAATTGCTATAGAGCTAAAATGAATTGTTTGTCATTACAAAGGCCTGTGATGCAGTGTGGAGATGAATTGGCACACATTACATGACAATGACATCACTTATGATTCACCTACTCTGAGCTACATGACTTCACCTACACTAGCTGCATCTTGTTTTCATTCCATAACTCGAAGCTATGTCAGGTCTCTCTATGGGCTCCAGTGCGTCTGACACAAACATCTTAACTGTCTTACCACGGACAACACGATCTGTGGGTCACTGTCTGTTTAATCAGATGCAGTCGTCATGACACAGACACAGACACAGACACACACACACACATGCAGATTTTGCATCTGATTAGCGAACTGCACCAATAGCCCGGGGTAGCAAAAGGAGAAGTGAAGAAAACATTGTTTATAGGCTACATAATGGTTTCAACAGGCATAGCAAACCCTATTCTCTGTAACCCAAAATGCAACAGCTTCCTCTTTCAAAATGCATAGATGCGTGATACAGACAGTGTGGTGTCCGTGGAACTAACGCTGCAGTAGCTATAGGCCAACTGTCAGTGGAAATCCATATCAAAACCCAACAAAACGGGGTTATAATGTGAATAATGTGCTGCCAGCCATTATATCCCACACACAAGACGTACAAGGGGCAATGTGTGGTCTGGAAGTAAAATGCCAAAGATAGACATGAGACAATCCATGACCCCAAGACCCTGTGAATTTCTTGGAGACAGCGGAGGTGTGGCCCAACCCAACACAGCTGTGCATGCCACCAGTCAGATGCTACGAAGCGCCAGGTGCAAGAAAAACTCCAGAGTGTCTCCACTTTACAGTCCACTGGTAAATCCACCGCCACCACAAGCTGGCTGTCTGCCTCACCCCCTCCCCCTCCATCCCCCAGCAAGTGGCTTCTATATTAATATCACGTCTAGTATCTCTAAATATATTCACACCCAACCCCACAACTGGTGAGGGTGGAGGCCGGATGGTATGGAGACCAAGGGGACTTTTAGCAGCATCTAGGCTAAACGGAGACAGGGGAGTGATGGTGGCACTACGATAACTCATGTCATATTGCAGCATTGTTATTGGCAGTAGATTGGTATGAGCATAGCTGTCATCCAATTACATGATTGTTAATAGAAGTTTATCTTTAGTTTATGACCATTGAAATGTTCACCTTATGCCGAGGCTTACAGGTTTCGAGACAGGCGGTAAACACGCTTGACTTGACAAGAAGCAGCACTACATGCATTCAAAGGATCCAGCCAATTCACTCAGCATCCTGTTGAACTTCCTGTGCTTGCTGAAAAACATCACGTCACCCCTTGTATAAAGAGCCAACGACTTGACCCAATTCATCCTGAGAGCACTACCATTTGACACACAGGCGCGTACTGCTTTGGTGTCCCAACCGTAACTCGAACAAACCGTCGACCACGAAGAAGATGCTTAAATGCACTCATTGTGTCCCTTTGTATTTTGTCCACGACTCGGCTGGTGTGAAGAGACACCCAGGCCTGCACCAGTGAATGAACAGTCAGTGCCACTCAGTACCAGCAGCCAAGACTCCACATGCAAATGTGGCAACGCTGCTCTAAATCACTCCTATTCCCTCCCTGTTTCGCAAAGGAGGCCATGAAATGTGACTCACAGAGCTACATAGTGTATTGTGTCATCCATATTTTGTCAAAGGCAGTCCCTTAAATTAATAAATTAATAAATTAATAAATAAATTAATGACTTCTCATCAGATGGGGAAATGTGTTTTCAAGAAAACACTTGTTTGGGTGTGTGGGTGGATGGGGGGGGGGGGTTCCTTGAAATTTGTGGAAGTTGTCCAAAAAAAAAACCAAAACGAGGCCACATTGACATCTTGATGCCAACATTTTGATAATGTCACGAAGGGACACATACACATACAAATGGGTGCACATCACGAAGCCATAGTGGGGTTGCACGGGTCCCCCCTTGCAACAGGGGGGACCACCTGCAGGTCCTGCTGTAGAGATGTCCACCTCCATCCAGCACACACACACACACACACACACACACACACACAGGCTGGCCAACCAGACCAGACTAGACCACTAGACGAGATGTACAGACCCTAGACCTGGAGCCACAACCCCAAACCCATATATCACACATCCCAGGCGAGAGACAGAGCTGCAGCAAAAGTTGCAGCAACGCTAACGTGCCCTATCCCCAAGAACACACCGGTGTTAAAGAGGCGAACTGCACAACAACAACAACAACAACAACCACTGTGTGTGTTGTTGTGACACGGTGACACACACGGCTGAACGGCCTCGTTGATTCATGAGCCGAGGCCGGATGCCATGCGAGGCTAGACCAGACCCTTACCTGGGACGCTGCAGTCGGCGCACACGTCGGTGTTTCGGACCCGTTTGGACATGGTTGCCTTCCCGGGGAGAGGAACGGGTGGTGTAGGAAAATGTCAGGAGTGGTGGTGGTGGTGGTGGTGGGCTGCTCCTCCTGCTGCTCCTCCGTCTGCCCCGCTAGTCATCGATATTTCAGTTGAGGAGGTCGCCTTCCGCGTTAGCTGCCCGTAGCTAATTGCGCGCGCGCGTCTCTATGTGTGTGTGTAGTCTCTCTGTGTGCGCGAGCTACTTCTTCAACTGCTGATAACCTTGCGTTGCAACCGCTCAAGTTTCCCGTTCAAACCAGCAATGGCCGCCGGTGTCGCCCCACACGTTTTTCTATTGTACTGAGCGCCAAATTGGCTAATTTATGTGGCCACTCCGCGGTCTTGTCTTTTTCATTTGTAGTTTGTTGTTTTTCCGAGGCTCATTGCGGCACAGCCACGGAGACACAGCACTGGTTACCAGTACTACCAGCACCAGTACCACCAGTACCAGCACCACTACCAGTGTGGCAGCTGTGACTGCTATCATAAGCCCACTCTAGGGGCGACCAGGAGCATGTACCATTCACTCACTGGGGTTGAGTGCTGTGACACTGCTGACGTTGTGAAACAAAACAAAAAATCATAGCTCTTTACTCTTTATCAAAGATAAATAGCTGTAATTACAGGCTAATTACAGTGGTGATTTGGTTGGATCAGCATCAGACTGAACACAGAGCCCATAATTGAGGTGTTTGGATTAATTTGATTATTTGATCAAAGTGTATGTGGTTGTTGGTCCACTGCTCTTGTGCAATGCACACTTAAATGTATAAGTTATCTCGATATGCTAGGATGTGTGTGTGTGTGTGTGTGTGTGTGTAAATTAAATACTACAGGAAATATTGTTACAACATGTGCAGCCTGCAAAGCGGAATGTACCAGGTTATGTGATGTTGGGTATGGATACATCTTTTTTTCATATTGTTTTTGTAGGACATATATCACATATCATTTGTTTGTTGTGTGTATTTAATTTGTATATTATGACTACGGTTCAATTATTCCAGGTGTTATGAAGACTGCGCCTTAGGTCTTGGACGGTGCAACCCCCCCGTTTGGTTTTTATAATGGTTGGTTCTACTTTTGGACCATACTATTCGTTGCCCTACATGAAAAACGAATAGTATTCAACAAATGTCGTTGCAATTGTATTAAAAGATAGATGATTCCCCTTTTATAACGATACATATTTTATATAAAGCGCGTTGTTAAGTAGCCGAGAAAAGGTGCGCCGATCGACTTTCCGAGTGTCATTTAAAACACCCCCGTCGTAATGGAATAGTCCGGACACTTCCTTGTTCAAAAGTTTTTTAGAGGAAGCGCTGGAGTGAAGTTGTCCACCGAACCGGTTAGCATACGTCGATGTCAATGTGGTGGCGAACCGAGAAAAAACTGCGCTTTCGTTTTCAATTGCGAGAATAACCCCAGCGTACCGCAAGTCTCTCGATGGACCCGGTGGTGAGCCGGCTCGTATCCTCAGCAGCGTAGACAGGGAAGGATGACAACCGCTAACGTTAGCGAAGACATACGGGTGAAGTTTCCGTTGCACTCCTCGGTCTGGGAGAACGACTACAGGCAACTGGAGACGGATTTAGCCCAGGTTTGTATCTATATATGCATATATACATATATATATCTACGTGTATTCAATACAGCCGTCGTGTATTTCTTGAAACGGCGGTCCCTCCATTAAAACCGAGCGTGAGCTACTTGGTCCAAAACTAACGTAGGCCGGCCATCATTGTGGGCGGTTGGCGATGGCAGCGGCGGGGACCTCGCAGATGTGCTAGGAGGACTATAGTCAAGGCACTGGCTTATCAGTGGCGACACAATGCAGCGCAGTATTGTGAAAATGAAAGCTGTACTGTAGTTCCGCGTTGCTAGCTATGTGCTTGTATTGTAACGAGGTTGTACCGCCCCCCCCCCCTCCAGAATGACTTGGAGACCGTGGATCCGCGGGGCAGGACGCCGCTGCACCTCGCCGTGTCGCTGGGTCACCTGGAGTCTGTGCGGGTCCTGCTTCGCCACGGCGCCCAAGTGACGAAGGAAAATGCCAATAATTGGACGGGTACGCAGGGGGGGGGGGGGGGGTTTAATGGGTCGGAAAACGGCCCTGCTTTTGTTTTTAAAGGTCCCCTATTTTACCACCAGGTGTGATGTTGATTACCCATAACAAGCCATGTCAAAATATACCCTCTAATGACATCACAAGTGGGAGGGTCCACCCAGATATATGATGGATAGATCAGCCTACCCAGTGGACTGTACCAACTGGTAGGCCAATCTATTTGTCATACATCCAGGTGAACACTCCCATAGAGGGTGGAATTTGAAATGGCTTGTAATGGCTAATCAACATCACACCTGGTGGTAAAATAGGGGACCTTTAATTTATGTGTGTTTGTTAGCGTTAACATTGTTTCATAGCCTTCGTGAAGGAGGGGTTGTAAGGGGCATATGGAGACGGCATCCTGTTATGTTGAAGTAGCTTGTAGATTATTATTATTTTGAGATTCAAACATAACATGATTGCAATGCTGTTTTTTTTTTTTTTTGTTCTTGACGGTCATACAATGACCTAAATGTGCTCTTTTGTGTTTCCTTTTCGTTTGCACCTCCATGTCGTGGGGTAGAAAAGTAAAAGCAGACCTAGCTCTGTTTTGCGCTGATCCTCAAAAGGCTCGAGTTCCTTTTTAATGGGTTTTTTTTTCACCATATGATCTGAACTAAAGCCTCCACTCCCGTTTGGTGATGTGATGTCTACAGCCCTACAGGAGGCAGTCAGCACGGGCGACCCAGAGATGGTTCAGCTGGTGCTCCAGCGCAGAGACTACCTCAAAGCCTCCACTGCCCTGGGAGGGGTCCCCGAGCTGCTGGCCAAGATCCGAGAGGTCAGGCTTTTACAACCCGCCCCCCCCCCCACCACCCCCTTTTCAAGGTGTGTGTGTGTGTGTGTGTGTGTGTGTGTGTGTGTGTGTGTGTGTGTGTGTGTGTGTGTGTGTGTGTGTGTGTGTGTGTGTGTGTGTGTGTGTGTGTGTGTGTGTGTGTGTGTGTGTGTGTGTGTGTGTGTGTGTGTGTGGAGGAAGGAAGGAAGGAAGGAGAGTGAAATGGGAAGGTGTAAGGAGAAAGAGGGAGGCAGATTGGGAGGGAGGGAGTGGAGGGAGGCAGTAAGGGAGGAGGGAGGGTGTGAATGGAGGAGATGGGGAAGGAAGCAGTGAGGTAGGGCAGCAGAGAGAGATGGGGAGGGAGGAGGAAGGAGACAGGGAAGAATTGACGTAAGGAGGGAGGGAGGGAGGGAGGGAGGGAGGGTGTCTCCCTTTCTCCCTTGCTGGAGTGAAGGAAGGAGGGAGACAGGAAAGTAAGGACTTCACTACATCTACCTATAATTTATTTCTTCGCTAAAGACAAACCAATCATTGCCTATTTCTGTTCTGTTCCACAGTCACCTGATTTCTATATGGAAATGAAGTGGGAGTTCACCAGTTGGAGTAAGCCCTTTTTTTCCCCCATGGTGGATATTCCAGCTACCGGAAGTAAAAGTCCCTTCCCAGTATTTTGAATTGGCAATCTGGGTTTCCCAATAAAAGACAACAAAGCCCTCGGATGGTATACCTTGAGGTATAAAACCTCCAGAACAAGTTTTAGAGGTGAATAGCAAGGAGATGGGAACCAGCACAGGAAATGGTCATAGTCAATTGAACCCTACTATAGGTTCATAATGCTTATGTGCATCTTGTGTGCATGGCTCTACCTCTCTGCTGCTGTGTTGTCCACACAGGCAGCATTTCTGCTGCGGTGCTGCTGTGCAGCTCTGCCAGCCAGCCCTATCTTTCTACATTGACTTAATGTCCTTAAATATTTATATTTCATTTAATTTCATTATAAATTTGATTTATATTTATTTTCGTCCGGAAAAGTTTAAGCTTATAAAAAAAAAACAATAATAAAAACTCGACACAGAGCGCTTAATTTGAAAAGGACACAGGAAGTGTTTTACGTTATTATATTTTACTCATGTCTGTCACATTCTACGGATAGACATTGAAACCGTCTATTGCTCTAACCTGTTAACATGGGCGCCGAAATGAAAAGCAAGAGATGATTGATCTCAATGTGTTATCACTTGTCTTGCACATGTCTTTAGCTAACAGACTTTGCTCTCTTATTTCTAACATTTCCGTGTTCATGGTTGTACAGTCCCACTGGTGTCACGGGTCTGTCCCAGTGATGTGTGTCGCATCTGGAAGAGCGGGGCCAGCCTGCGCGTGGACGCCACCCTCTTGGGCTTCGAGAACATGACCTGGATCAGAGGGCGTCGCAGCTACATATTCAGAGGAGACGGTACGCGCACATCTGTCTGTCTGACCTAATTTCCTTGTATGATTCTCAGTGCTGTCTAAACCAACCTACTGGCACCATAAGATAAGAGTTGGTACTTAATGAATGTGACGGTTGTGGCAGAAAGTACAGTAGTAACAATGAAAAGAGATGCAACATTTAATGTGTGTGTGTGTGTGTGTGTGTGTGTGTGTGTGTGTGTGTGTGTGTGTGTGTGTGTGTGTGTGTGTGTGTGTGTGTGTGTGTGTGTGTGTGTGTGTGTGTGTGTGTGTGTGTGTGTGTGTGTGTGTGTGTGTACACACTCAGCAATCAATGTTAACATGACAGACTAAATGCTTCTTTCCTTGTCTAATTTTGTATTTTGATTACTACTACTTTTTGTACCTACTTTATGGATTACACTTTTATGTATGCTGACTTTTTTGCTTACTTTGGATTTTAGATGTCTTTCGTCATACTTTGGTGTGGTGTCTAATTTTGTTTAGAAAAAAAATGGACGTCTTTATCCTCCCTTTTCTCTCGCTGTCTCACTGTGTTGCAGATGCGTGTGCAGAGTTGATGGAGGTGAATCACGATGAAGAAGTGGTGGACACAGAACGCTTCAACATATCTCAGGAGATGGAGGAAGTCACGCTGGATTCCATGCAGCCCGCCGAACAGGAGGTCGCTAATCGCCTGACTACACCTATAATCAACACCTACTTGGACACCAAGGACATCGCCTTTGAAAGGTTTTTTTTCGTTTGCCCCATTTAAACAAAAAGTTACAACTGGTTCTTCCTCCAGTGTTATTATAGTATTATACATTATGGTTCTGATGACGCAGCTTCTATATTTTTAGTATGCTAGTATGCTTGGTCTGCAGTGACTACAGGGAGTTAAAAATGGCTCCAATTATAATCTCCCATCCTTTGGGTCATGTATATTTCATTTGATAAAGTTCCTGGGCTAGATGCTAGCCCAGGAATTGTATCTGGCCTGGGAAAATGTAGTGCTGCTGTGTTGGCGGTCTTGCAAACTCTAGGTAATGGTTTAGGCATTGCCTTTCACGCATATTGTTTTTTTTATAAACTAAAAGAACAGTCGCAGCCAGTAAAAAGTAAAGCATAAAGTAATGGTCAATTGCCACTCATAGTACAACTAAATCATTCTTGTATTTTTTTTTAACAGAAATAAGGCTGGTATTTGGGGATGGCGAACTGACAAAACCGAAATGGTCAACGGATTTGAATCAAAGGTTTATATACAGTAGATCTTTGCTTTAGTCAGTACATGTCATTATTATTGTTTGCGACACTTTTTTGTAGTCCTTGGTTAAGGTCAGCCGGCATGAGACACCAGGCTGTTGCGTTTGCAGGTTTTCAGTGTCAACAATGTGAATGTGATCATCCGCACGCGCACCGAACACCTCACCGATGAGGAGAAAGCCAGGATTAAAAGTGCGTGCAATCCTGTTTTTGTACTTCCAAAAAAAATCCTGTCTTGTAATATTCATGTAGGACTAGAAGGATACTAAAATCCTCCCCTCTCCTTCTTTCCTCCTAGGCGAGAGGAACGTCCTGGAGTCACTCCTTGGGACTGTGGAGCAGCACATCAGTGCCCAGGGGGTAAGCTGGCCCTGAAGCTCGGTTCACAGTAGGACTGGGGGAAAAAATGGACTCACTTAAGTGTTGTGATTTTTTTTTTAAATCGCTTTATTTATTTTTATTTATTTTTATTATTATTATGCCCAATTTGTGCATTTTTTTAAAAGTGCTTTTTCCCATGGTTAAAAAAGTAAACAAAAATCGCAATGAATCACAATACTTGAAAATCACAATACATATCGAATCGGCACCCAAGTATCGTGATGGTGTGGAATTGGGAAATAAGCATATCGCCCCAGCCCTAGTTCACAGTTGATATGAACAGGTTTGATTCTCTGACCCTGCAGGATATGACCCTGGAGTTCGCCACTGCCACCAACCCTACTGCCATCACTCCAGAGGAATACTTTGATCCACAATTTGACCTGGAAAACCGAGACATCGGCCGACCTATTGAGCTGAGCATCCGAACGCAGAAGTGAGCAAACGTATTCTTGTTTTCTTCTAGCCGACTTTTATATTGGCATAACCTTCTTTCATATGAACTGCCCTTTATATACGTTCACCCATTATTTTACCAATTGGTTTACTGTGTATTAGCTTACTCTTCAGGAATCTTAGATTGGTGGCAATTCTAGTGCATTATTCTAGGGATTGGACTGTCTCATTTCAGTAGGAAGCATAGTAAATAGACAAGTAACTTGATTTGGCAAAATGTCAACATCAGCTACTTCTTCCACTTGGGGCAGATATTCCATAGGATCCCATGTGTGCCACTCGACTTGTTTAAATGGCAAACTGGGTAGTCTAAATGTTTTATCAATGTGCCCTTTTGCTTCATAGCTTACATGTACATAATCGACAATAGGATGACGTATTTTTTATTAATCCCAGACAGGAAATGTGGGAGTTTAATCATGTTGGATGAGGGCCACATTGCGGGTTAAATATTAGCTTCACCATGGCTACCAGAGGTACCGCAGCAATGTTCACATGATGCGTCTCATTCACGCAATCTTTTCATGCCTAATAAGGAACATTCCTCAGTACGTATAACGGTTATAGGAAGCCCAAGTATCTAGCTTGCATTGTGTTGGCATTCTATTGACTTACCCTTTAGCCTACTTTGTATGTTGGCTTTATATTAGCCCACCTTGTATACCTTACAGTTTATGTCTTGCCTTGTATTATCCTTCATTTGTTTATATATTGCCCTGTCTGTATCACCTTACCCTTTTATGGTAGCTTTATATACCCAAGTGGTAATATACCATACCTTCTTACATTCGCTTACCTTCCCATTGTTCTAGTACCATACCCTTTATATATCCTTCATATGAGCATTATGCACAGATCTATGCTATGTGTTTCACAATGTGGCTTTCTTCAGGTTCAAGGGCACCTTGTGGATGAGTGAGGAGCACCCTCTCTCCCTGGTGGAGCAGGTGACTCCCATCATCGACCTCATGGCGCGCACCAGCTCCCACTTTGCACGCCTGCGAGACTTTGTCACCCTCAACTTCCCTCCGGGGTTTCCTGTGAAAATAGGTGACATTACGGAAGTTTGAAATTTCCTCTCATCAGCAATAAGCAGTGGTGGTGGTGGTGTAGTGGGGATGTTTTAAATGGGGAAGGGGGGGGGGGGGGGGCATGTTAATGTCCTCACCTATCATTGGACCATGCATTTTGTGCACATCTAGACGGCAGTATGATATAACGCCTTGGAATATGACTGAATATTATGCATTCCAATATGGACATATTTAGTTACATCATCATAGTAATAACTACTGTATATTCACCTACAAACGTCTGACTACTCAAATCAACACTCCTAAAAGAATGCCAGAAAAAAAAAACAGGTCAATGATAAACCATGACAGATAATAATACTTTTAAAAAGTCGTGGAGGAAGGGGGGGGTGCAGTACACAAATCCTACACCCGGGGGGGGGGGGGGGTTAATATAGGCTATATTGTTAAAAGGTATTCACCAAAGCACAGGCTGTGCTAATTCTAACACCTTCACTATTAACAGTTGAGTCTGTTGTTTTTGTCTCGCACACAGAGATTCCCCTGTTTCATGTGCTCAACGCCAGGATTACCTTCGGCAGCGTCAACAAGTGTTGCACAGAGGAGCAAGTGAGCACTCCTGTTGCCGTTTCGCCCACACCCTCCTCAGAGGGCGAGGAAGCTGCAGGTAGGACCGTCTGCTGCTAGCTTGATCCCCAAAACTACTGTTGGACTAATGAGATGTTTGCGGACGTTTTTGGCAACAAGGTTGAAAATATGTAGATGTTCATTCCTAGCCTGGTTCCGCCCGCCTCCGTACTTCCGCTCAATTTTCATTTCACTTCAGTACTAGGTCTGGGAGTGCTGTATGTTAGAACGATTTCTTTTCCCTCAAGTTTGTCCTTCCAATCAGCGAACAGGAGGCGCGGCCTGAGAACAGTGACGTAGAGGTCGTGCGAGAATTTCAGTTATTGAGCGGAAGTACGGAGGTGGGCGGAACCAGGCTAATGCTCACTGCATCTGCCGTTTGTATACAGTGTACTGCGCGCAACGTGGTTTCCGGCGCATGAAATACGTCACGACCAAACGTTAGCGATTGGTTAAGGCAGATCCAGAGTGGCACTGGGCAGAGCCAATAGGTTTTAAACTTCAACAGCACCCGCCTTCAAGTGAGAAATCGTTTGTCTCTATAGCAGTTCTAGACCATGAGTATGAATGAAATGAGTACAAAGGTCTAGTTAGGACTAGGCTAGTTCATTCCATGTCTTTGAATCCTTTTAATGTCTTTAATAATAAAAAGTTGATTTAAATAATGGAACATATCCGGACTCTGCTGATGAAAGTGCCATTGATACAAAAAGTTGTAAGAAAGTTGTAAGAAAGGGGAAATTTTGGGGCCACCCCAGCAAATACAGGACAGGAGTAGAATAAAAACTATATACACAGAGTAGTAGAAATGTAGATGCATGCAAGTTGTCACACTAACGTCACTCCACTCTCCTCTAGCCCTGCCCCTATTTCAGGTGTGTCCATCCGTGTTTGAGGTGCCCAACCACTACCGGCATCGCGGTGGCAGCCGGCATACGCCCGCATCAAACCACGACGAGGAACTATTACAGTACGCCATTCATCAGAGTCTCATGGAGTCCAGAGGGATGCCTGGCCAGGTAGGATCAATGGTGAACAGTGGATGACTGGTAAACAGTGGATGACTGGTGAGTTGAATGGTGAATTGTGGATGGATGGGGAACACTAGTAGGTGAATGGTGAAATCATTTCTTATTGTTATAAACAGTGGATGAACGGTGAGTGATGAATGATCAGACGGCTAGATTTGTTTCTCTACAGCTATAAAGGTAGCCTAGTCCTAACTAGACCTTCGTACTCATTTCATTCATACTCATGGTCTAGCAGTGCTGTAGAGACAAACGATTTCTCACTTGAAGGCGGGTGCTGTTGAAGTTTAAAACCTATTGGCTCTGCCCAGTGCCACTCTGGATCTGCCTTAACCAATCGCTAACGTTTGGTCGTGACGTATTTCATGCGCCAGAAACCACGTTGCGCGCAGTATACAAACGGCAGATGCAGTGAGCATTAGCATTAGCCTGGTGCCGCCCGCCTCCGTACTTCCGCTCAATAACTGAAATTCGCGCACAACCTCTACGTCACTGTTCTCAGGCCGCGCCTCCTGTTCGCTGATTGGAAGGCACATTTGAGGGAAAAGAAATCGTTCTAACATACAGCACTGCCAGACCTAGTACTGAAGTGAAATGAAAATTGAGCGGAAGTACGTAGGCGGGCGGAGCCAGGCTACTATAAAGGCAGGCATATAACACAATATTGTTTGAGGCATTAAACTTAAAGTGCTGCTCCTCCGGCTGCTGTTTTATCTGATTGTACAGGAAGTGGCTTGGGACGATGCTAATGGAGACTTCGTTGACACCATGCTCAGCAGCCAAAGTGACAGGTATGACCACCGGGGGGCCGCCAGGAGTTCGGCCACATTCTAATCCACATTCGTGTTCTCATTCAGAAACGAATTATGCGTTTATCGATCGTATGCTTCAAAGATCTCTCTCCTTCTTTGCATTTCTGCATGTGTTCTTAATCTTGCATATGCATATACATATACTTACACATCCTGAGTTATTCGTCTTCAATCCCCCCCCCCCCCCCTTGCATTTCCAGAAGTCTCCCAGAGGGGGCGCCGACGGACTACGTGGACACGTCCAGCCCCACCAGCCCCGCCAGCTCCGCCTCCAGCCCGGAGGCAGAGCTGCGGCTGGCGATGGCACTGTCGGCCAGAGCCCAGGAGGAGGAGGAGACCAGGAAAAAGCGTGAGGAAGAGGAGCTGGAGAGGATACTGCAGCTGTCGCTCACCGAGAAGTGAATCCTTACCCTAATCCCCTCCCTTCCCCGCCCCACCGTAACCATAGATACGTTCTAGAGCAAGCAACCGCCACACCTCAGCCTATAGCTTCCCAGCCGCTACTACGATCATCTATGCAAACTCAAATCTTTGATGTAAAACAAACAGGTCATTAATGCACAGGCAGCGACAAACTCCCCCCTTTTTTCAATGGTTTCCGAGAGCTATTTTTGGTATGAACATGCTCCTTTATATATATATTTATATCTTCCACGTTATAGACGTCATTTCCTTATACACAAGCGTGATCTGGGTACTCATTTGAGATAATTTTGTATGCGTTTTTTATTTGGTTTGCTTTGTGAAGCAAACCCATAAGCGTGTCTTGCTCCTCTTGCTGCCAGCCAGAGAGGAGGCCAAGTCTTGGGTAACAGCCAGGTCCTAAAATAAAGTGTTTACCATCCAGGGGTGAATATATCAATACTACATCAGTTATACAAGGGCCAAGGTGTAACCAAATCATTGGTGTGTTATCTCAGGGTTTCATTTTTCCCACATCCACTTCAGTTTGGTCATTTATAATCTCGGATCCAGAAGTTTGACAATGCTATTGCCACACTTCTGGGGGGGACTGCACAGCGCCTGGGCCGGAAACCAGAAAGTGCGAGGGGCGGAGTTACGCAGTGTTTCCTGTTTGTTAACGGTTATATTCTTTTGAAGATGAACTCAAGCGCGAGTGCAAGATGGCCGTTTCAGAAAAACAAATGCATTTCTACAGTGGCCAGGTTGGATTTTAAATCTTTAGACACTTTGTCGAAGAACCTTGGTATCCAGTCAGGATGTTTTAGCTTGTCTTCCCACCGGCTACGAGAAAAGTATAGTTTACCAGTGCTGGCCGAGTTTGCGTTTGCTGTTGGCCAAGGAGAGACGCTGACAATGGGAAGACAATGCTATCGTTATCAGTCCTCTTCTGGATCTGAGATTAATGGTCAGCCATATCATGTTTGTTGTGGTTCCGCTGGTCAGGTTGTTTCCAGTAGAGACCCATTCCATGTAACGCGCGTCTACGAATCCTCGCTTCCAGCAACATGATGGGTTGAAATAAAGAAAAGAAAATGAAACGCCCAGATTTGAGCTTGTCTGCCAAATCAGACTTTAGATGTTAATCTAAAGCCTGATTTGTGAGACTAGGATATGTAAAAGGGACTGGGGGTGGCCTGCTGTGGGGTTCTTGGCTGTAGATGGGATATGGCTTCACAACACTAGATATTACTATTGCGATGTTTTTCCATGTGGTTAGGGGTTTCTTCAGAGCTGGCTAAATACTTACAAATATTAATTGGGAGTGTTTGGGACTTAGGAGAGCATGTTGCATGGCAGTAACCCTGCACATGCTGGCTGATGTTGGCAACAGGGTTTTATTGTTGAATGTGCTGCGGGTTTAAAGTAAGAGATAGGCTGTCTTGTCTTTTTAGTTTTTTAGTTTTCGTTTCCCCACTCTGGGTCACCACAAGACTGTCGGGAAGCAGTGCCCATTATGACTGCTGTTGACGATTTTAGACGTCTCTCAAGACAGTATTGACGTTAAAGTGGTTCTTTGTCGACATGTTTTATTTTTCGCCTTCGACAAGGCTAACATGTATGGCTCTGTTGACATCCATTTGAAATTGGTTGAAGGTCTTGACATAAGTCGATGGAAACAAAGAAGTCTAGCTAGGCTCTGTATTTCAATGAGCAGCTTTGCTGCCTTAATGGACAAACAACCAGAACTTTTTAAGTAGTCTACCGCTAATTGTTGCCACTAATAATGTTGAGGGATGTGGCACTGAATGTTGTTCTCAATGCCACTGAAACCAAAACTTTGTTGAAACTTCTGTGGTGTTACAAGATTACATCACGGTAGCCATGTTAGAAAGTTAACACGACTCCAGCAGTTTAACAGAGTGATGCTGGAATCCATTAACCACTTAACAAAGGACTCATCACTAGTCTGCATTGTGTTTGTCTTAGGAGACAGCAGTGTGTATAAATTTCTCCCTAATAATTTTTGCCAAACATAACTGCTGCAAAGTTGTGGGATTTTTGGTTTTTTACATTTTAAAAAAATGACATCATTCAGTTTTATTGTTATTTTTATTAAATAAAAGCACTTTATTCACACGTGAATTCATGTCTATTCGCCTATAAGTTATTTACGTGACAAAGATAACAATCTGATGCATTTGAATCTGTTATAAGATCACATACAGGTACATGTTCTTGTGGTAAGAGGTTGCTGATTGTCTGGACTGCAATATGTATATAATTCTGTGGTACTCAAAATAAGATTTACATGAACATCCATCTACAGTGAACGGATTTAATTTTAGCAACTAAAAATAGTAACTTCCCAGCCATTTAAATGAAATCATATGTAATATGCATACAACGTAATTGGACAATGTGAGTTGCGTGTTTCATGTAACGCAATTGGAATTACAAAGAAAGATGGGAAGGGCTGAGTCAATTAAAAAAAATAGAGGATTGAATTATGTTGCATGTATTGGTAAGAAATTCTTCCAAAGTCCCAAATCGCGCCTCCATTCTTAACAGTAAATGTTTCATCAGGTGAATCTTTCGAGGGCTATTTTAGATCAGCCGTGCATGAGGGAGAAGGGGCTGATGTTTGATTCAAGGTGTTGGATTGGTGGATTTACCACTTTAAGTTTAATGTGTAAACTCTATTTGAGATCAAGGTAATTATACCTGTCTCTCGGTATAGGAAACCTTTGTAACCCATGTTATAATTAATACAACACATGTAGACCTGTAATTCACTTTTAAAATGCCAATAATCCACTCTTCAGGTCACCCACATGAACATAATGCTCCCTTTGATGTTCTAAATGGACAAAATCATAAAATTGAGATATCACTAAATATTAGGCCTATACAACTCGGTGTCCAAAGCCATAACCCCCTATTGCTCAGTATGACACATGAATTCACTGTAGCTTTCCATGAAAGCGTCTGTTAAAAGAGTCAATAGTCGAATATTGGTTTTCACACATGCTGTGAAAAAAAATAATTCTAAGTTGTCAGGATGAAAGGCAATAATTCAACAACTGGCTTTACAAATAGCCGACATTGGTTTCACAGTCGGTTTATTGACAGTAACATGGGCTACATGTGAGAGGTGAGTGCTGTGTCTCGGTAAAGAGTGTGTGTAGAAGGCTGTGTGTGAAGAAGAACTGGTCCAGTGGTTCAGAACCAGAACCCAAAAAGCGCGGGAGGCTTTGGGCTCGTGCGACCTGTGAGGTGGAGGCGCGCGCTGCTCACCGACGAGGCAGGGGCTTGTACACGCAGACGGCCATTGTTACCATGATGACCAACAGGATGGCGAACACGCTCCCCAGTGTGACTGCAACACAGTGACAGACACGACACAGAAGAAGAACAAGAAGAACAAGAAGAAGAAGAAGAAGAAGAAGGGACGACAGATGAAGACCTGGCATAGTTGTTACGTTGACAAAACGGGCTCGTTATGCCGCTATACGTTTAATATTAGCCTGAATAATAGGGTGAGCGCCACAACAACAAGCATAATTATATGGCTTACGTACGCTTGGTTGCAATGGCGTCACACATTTCCAACCTTACCCAAATTTTGATTTTGGAGAACGTCGTACGGTCTTTCGCTAGATTTGGCGTCGTCCAGTTGTCCGCTGGCCAGCACACACAGGCAGGACATTGAAGTCATGCGGCCGAGACGCAGCATCATCGTGGAGGAGACGGGAGGCCGACCGATGGAGAGACGAGACGCGCCTTCCCCGCGCCGCGGTCTCTGGGTCCTAGAACCGCCGTGTTAAGGTGGGTGTAGTCTATGTGGCTCTAGCTGGGGATGGACAGCTGTTGGCCATGCAGGCTTCAAGTTGTGTAAATTGTGTAGATTTTTTTTAGCATAATGTGATGAATGCATAGCTTTGTGTGTGTTTCTTTATTATTAGCAATATGGCTCTCCATAGCATTTTTCCCATATGCAGAAATGTCAAAGAGCACTTAAACATATTAGATATAAAGGTCAATGTCCTTCGGGTTGTATCTTTACTCCATTGGTCTGTGTGACTGATGTGTTTGGCCTTTATCTTCTTGATATATACAGTGTTCAGCTTCCACATCATATGCATGCATTAAAAACACCTTCTAGTGCCAGAAGAGTTCACAAAGCCCGGGACAATTCATCTATTCTATTGTCATTGTCTGGAAGTTGAAATTAGACATTGTGGTATGAAGTAATAATTTTGTATACATTTCAAATGTTTCAATTCAATTCCAATTTCAAGTTATTTTCTATGTTTAAGTGTTATATGTTGCAGTGTTCACATTTAAACTCCAATGAAATGGAGTTTAAATGTGCAATGTCAATTATTATTGTTATTACATACATATTGTTAGTTTCCGCTCTGTAAAATTGAACTGTTCTGGCTGAAATAATTCTCACACATAATGCTTTGAATCATCCCCCAAAACACACACTTGTCTTGAAACCTGAAAATACAATCTTTTCATTCTATCAAATGATTCACCACATATCTATGCAGTCGTATCATTTCCTTACATCATAGCTGTTTGGTGAGAGAATACAGCATCACCGTGTGTGTGTGTGTGTGTGTGTGTGTGAGAAAACACCTCTGCTGTAACACCAGTGTCATCGGGCCTTTGATCAGTGATGTCCTTAACCAGGAGACGAGCTGGACTATTGTGTTCCAACTAGTGTGTACTAATTGATATTCTGCATCGTTAGAGGACTGAGCCGTCCAACCAAACCTGTGTGAATAACTGCAGGCTAAATGGTTACAACATTAACCTGTGCTTGTGTGTGTGGCGCGCGCGTTTGTGCACAAACCCCTGTGTGTGTATGTGTGTATGTTACACAAAGAGGGCAACCTGTTTAATAAAACATTTTATTAAAAGCATTTGAAGGTGAAAGCCGTTCTCTGTTTGCCTGTATGGAGATGAATTCTGGGTCTTGCAAATCAGCCTGTTAATTAAAATAGCCCATTGAGATGAAAACATCAAGCTTCCCACGACACAAGACTAACACGACACAGAGATGAAAACACGCATTTGCTACATCCTCTGTCATCTCATCATGGTGCAAAAGACTGTGTGTTATGCCATACATGTTTCTCAGTGTTAGCTAAACCTTAAAAAACCTTTAAGGAAAGTCAACCAGATCAAATGCAACAGCTGTACACCATCTATGATCACTATTTTTTGTGTGTTTTTGCTTTTGACTTTAGAAATGTATACATGTGATGTTTTTAGCTTGCACGTGAATGAGATTTAATTCAGAATGGAGCGCATGCACACACACATTGCGTGCACACATGCACGTCACACACACACACACACACACAAGTGATAGCCTACATTTTATTTATTTTTTGCTAACTCCTGTCAACTAAACACATGTTTTACAATATTTATTTAATATTTATCTACAAACAAGTTTGAACAGTCTTTTCTTAGATCAGAATATTTAAATAAAATACTTCTTCTTTGGAGAGTCACAATATCAATACAACATTTACATCATATGTACAAATAACAGATTTAAGGCAGAGAAGGCAATAGAAGTTAGCTGAAGGTGTCAGACAAAGATCTGTCAATCTGTTTCAAAGTGTTTGGCTGTGCGGATGGAACTGCAGCTATAGGGCTTTGTAATGGATATGGGGCAGGAGAACAGGTCACTACTGTAACCTGTGATCTCAGGGTGAAGATACCCCGTTCATACCGGTCTCGATGGAGAGAAGACGTAAACATTAGTTTTACTGACGTGGTTCTTTGTCTGAATGCATCTGCTTTCTTCATTACAAACATTTGGTGGGGGAAAAAATAATACTGTATTTTGAATCAATAGTTTATAAACCTACATACATATACAGTGTTATAATTGAGTAGGCTATTTAATAGAAATCATAGTCATACATGGTTTCTAGTTTGCAAAACCCTTTAGTCACAAACAAATCTATCGCGTCAAACATACCACGCACAACAAACACCAGTTTGTCCTGTCACAAAAACACAATGCTGTTGGTAATACTTTTTGAATTGAACAGTTGACCAGAAGGGAAAACTATTGATTAATGTATTGACAAAATATTAGTGACAGATTCTTACACTCAAGTCACACAAAATAACATGCAAAACACAGACCCCACCATCAGTTCAGAGATGACACCGAGGTGTCGGCCCTCCCAACTGTTGTTTCAATGCATCACTTGTGGAGTAGGACAGAATGGACTTAGATAGATATTGTTTGTTTGTTGTTGCTTATTTCTAACTAGAATAGAATAGAACTGACTAACTGCCGCTGTACCTGAGCATGCAGAGTATGTATTCAGATCGGGTATCGGAGACTATTACAGTGTTTAATTTCAACATAGCACAGTCAAAGCACAACCGCTAATGCAATAGGATACTTTATCAGCTCAGGTGTTACCTCTTCAGGATGCAGTCCCATGCAGTTAAAATTCCATCTCTTTCTGAGCCAAATAATTCCTATTTATAGTAGGCTCGATCGCTGTGCATAGCTGGATCGTGATAATGAAGGGGCTTCAAAACATGGCTGTGTTGAATTGTAAAAGTAAATAAGAGCCTTGTTCTCTTTCTGTAACTATGGTACGGTTGCCATGTTGAGGGCATCTCTGTTTATTTCGGCGATGGTTCTCTCTGGTCTCAGACATACTGCCAGACGCTGTGGAGTAGGAGAGCATATAGTAGTGATAGTAAAGACAATAACAATGCCAACAATGACCACATAACAAAAAATAAATATACAAGGGACAACAATAGGACATTAAAACATGAATACCATAAAAAACATACATGGGGGGTTACTAGGGGGAAGACAGCCTGAACTGTCCTATGGCTTATTAAAGGAATAGGCCTACTCAGAATGTTTGAGAAATAAGGTTATTTTCCACTTAGCCATAGTCAAACAAGAAGCACCATACCATTTTATTTTTAATCAGCCCAGTGCTTGATTCGACCGAGATAGCATTTGACTGAGTTAGCCAAAATCAATGGAAACAGGTGAGATAGACTAGCTCCGTCAGTGAAGTGATGGTAAAATACATTATTCCAGCTTCTCCAAAGTTAATATTTTAGCGATTTCACTCATCTCTTTGTGAACAGCAAATCTAAAAAAAACAAAAAACGACATCTTGCTTGTTTTTAGAGCTACATTTTGAGTTTGTTCATCTTTCATCCCTGTGCGACTCGTCACTACATGACGTCACAAGCATGCACCACAACATAGTTTTGAGTAAATTGTCAAAAATATAAACCTCCAAATGTAGCTCTAAAACAATCAAGATGTCAGTTTTTTTGTATTTCGAGTCACTGTTCACAAGTTGCTCCGAGGGAGCAACTGGAAGACATCAAATGGGGGGTGCTGGGGGTCTCGCAGGATAGCTTGTGTTAGGTACACCTGGGAGGGCTCAGATACATTTATACCCATGATTTTGCCAGCTTATTTCCAAATGTTACTCATGTGGACGACAGACATGACTGTTTCAATGGCTATGCAACACGTGAATCAAAACGAGCAAAATTGGATAATTACAGGAGTGTTGGTGGTTGCTGTGATGAACCGAAGATAAATGGACTGTAATATTAATGTGCCTTCCTCACTGTGAACACTCAAAGTGCTTTACAATTAGTGCCAGTCACATTAACCCACTCTCACGCACACAAACACGAACACACACACACACAAACAAGGCAATGTGGGCCATGCAATACCAGCTCGTCAGCAGTAGTTAGGGGGTTGGGTGTCTTGCTTCAGGACAACTAGGACACTTTTTCTTTCTTTTTTTACAGAAGGAATTGAACCTGCATTGAACCCCATTCCCACTTAATTTTTTTGCATCTACATTTCTACTACTGTTCTTGTGTATCGAGACATATTTTTATATTTCTACTACTCTTATTGTGTATATACATATTGTTCTGTAGTTTTTTAATGTCTTTTATTCTACTACTGTCCTGTACTTTTTGCTGTGACAACCAAATTTCCCGCCTGGCATTAATAAAGAACTTGTTATCTTATCTGATCCTATCTAAAGGTTCTTGCACACTGCTTCAACAAACACCAACATCGGGCCAGTGTGCCTAACGCTCTATAATTGGGTGTCAGTGTTGGTCGGGTCAGCGTGGAAAGCACCTTAAGTTACCCCAGTTGCTGCCCTAGTTAGTCTAGCGTGGATCTACACACCTGTTTGAGCGAGCCAGGGGTCCACACCAGCTTGTAGACCATGTAGATGGGAATCCATATGAAGGAGGAGAGCCCCATCATGTAGCCCACCATGATGCTCCAGTCTGGGTACTTGTAGTCAAACAGAGTGAGGGGCGGTGCCTTCACCAGGGAGCTCACTATTATATACTAGAGACAGAGACAGAGATAGCGACAGAGAGAGTTTATATGAAAGACTATTGTAACATGTAACATTCTGGTATAAATCCAAGAATGTTACATTGCATTATTTCGGTGGCAGGTACGGTAACATTGAGGCAAATGTTATGGACTTATGATGGAAGTCATGTTGAAGAGGAACAGCATGAAGTTCTACAGTCTGTTAAAAGTGACTACTTTAACATGCAAGGGTCCAACTTGGTACAAATGGCCTAGTACTGACCAGACATTTCACATTACACATTACAACCACCTGAACATTTGTTATAAAAATCTTCTGCCTCTCGAGATAAATTATTTGGTGGATCTGTAGTGGGTATATTACTGTTATTTTATCCATTTGTTCCGAGTCCATTAGGAATCAAACATAAAGAATATACCTTACTGCGTGCAAGACCTTTCTAAAGGGGCTACCATTGTATAGCAAGAGGTTACACATTGAATGCTATGTAAATGTGGATCCATTGCTAGGTTGAGTGGATCTCTGTGTTCCTGTAGTCTTACCGCAAGAAAGGCTGGACTGATGATAACCCAGCACACCTTCCAGAATATCCCGGGAGCGCTGCCCAACATGGCTTGGATGTCGTTGCTGAACCTGTTGATACCTGAAAGACATTAAAAATGATCAAATAAAATAAAATCATTTCTTTGCTGAGTTGTTCTGAATGAGGGATTCATTTGCATTATGAAAAAATATTGATTTGAAATATTGAATTCAACAGTTATAACAGATCATCTCCTACCGTAGAACCAGGAGACAGCAATGGCTTCGAGGAACCCGACAGCGATGATGGAGGAACCCACTCCAAACTCCTCCAGGAGCTTCACAACATAGGCTCCACCCTGTCAACATACAGGGGGCAGGGCCATGTTCCAATGGGTCACTTGTTTCCTCATTCTCTAATCCCTATATAGTCAACACTATATAGTACCGTATTTAGGGAACAAGCAAGGTAGGGAATACAGACACTTATTATGCACTGGAATTCCATCAGCTTGACGTGTATTGCTCGCATAAACAAGCTGACACATTTTAAATGTTACCCTGTGGCAGATACTATTTGGATGAATCCAATGTCAATGAAAACTGCTATGCATCATGGGAAATAGTGCAGAAATAAGTGTGCATCAGTTGGACACTTCTTTTAGTGTGCATTATGGGTATAAAGTTGTGCACTATATAGGGAACCAGATTTGTACGCTCAAATTTCAGACAGCACTACAAAATGGTGATGCCCCAAATAGTGCACTATATAGGGCCTAAATAGTTAATTATATAGGGCTGTGCACTATATAGGGCCTAAATAGTTAATTATATAGGGCCTGAATAGTGCACTGTATAGGGCTTAATAGTGCACTATATATGTCACAAGTGGACCAATTACAACACGTCCAGTGATTCAGTAAGCAGTATTAGTATCACGTAACACAAGCAGCAAAACGCTCTAAAGGAATATCATTTTTAAAAGATTTTAGACATTGTAAAATGTTAAACTTTTGTAGCTAACTTACTTGTGTGAGTGTACTTAGTGAGCCCAGAAAGCATACGATGACTAGTAACAGAACCAAAAGTTCCCGTCTATGAGAGAAAGAGTCAGGGTATTCGTCCAGAACAGCTGTGATGATGGCTTCCAGCCCACCAAACTAAAAACACAAAACAATCAAAACACAAACATATGAAAGTACAATCATTCCAAAACACTGTTATGTCTGACGATTTTACGGTTAAACGCTATCGTCGCATTACAAGGTTCAAGTCTATAACTACAGCATCTTAGCCTAACTGAACTGATTAGTAGTACTACTGACTTAAAGGTGCTGTAGGTAAATATTCAAGAGCTATTATTTGAGTATAATTTGTTAGACATGCCATAGCCATCCGTCAGCTATTAGTGAGTGAAATGCGCTGTGAGAATATCTGAGTTGACTTTACATTTTAGACCGCTGTCAATCACAGGTTTGTGAAATGCAGCACTTCTCAATGGTGGAGAAAAATAGGGAGAGAGGGAAAGGAGATTTTTTTGGGTGGTTTAATTTCAAAATCTTGCTCTCTTCAGCTCTTTTCTGCTCCCAGCTCTTTTCTGCTCATCTTACCTACAGCACCTTTAAATACTAGTTAGTTAGTACAACACCCTAACTACAATACAGAGAATTTAATTGGAATTGCGCATAAAACAATCTGAATCATGAGGTCTAGCAACATTAACACACAATCCCTTGTTAACTAATAATAACTAAAAATGAAAAGTTAGTCATTTATCAGGTAATGTTTAAATTATAACGACAAAACAACAGAATGGTTTATTATTGCAGATACTGGGAAGAGAAGTCTGGTCTTGGCCGACATTATAGGTTAAGTTATAGGCCTTTAGATACGTTATTCCTACCGTGCTGTCAAGGCCTAGAGTGATCATCATCACAAAAAAGATGATGGCGAAAAAGGTGGAGCCCATCATATTGGCGATGGCTTCTGGGTAGGTGATGAAAAGTAGACTTGGGCCTGAGCAGGGGAGGAAAAGCTTCTGTTGTTAAAGAGGAACCTACAGAGCAGAGGCAGCGCCATCTCTGGTGGAATGTGGGTAACTGCAATTATTCATTTTGATCGGTTCAAGTGACTTCACCTAGAAAAAAATGACATCTCATAACTGATGAGGTCACTGCAAAAACAGTATTTGGTGCTGCCATTGTGGTTTGATTTTATAGATTAGTTGACTCTCCTTTTCGAGACCCACGTCAACATCTCAAAAGTGTTTGTGCCCCCTGACCTAAAATACAGTATTTCTGAACACAGCCATAACCCATTATCAATAGAAACTAAAGAGTTACTTAAATACCATGTATGTACCATATGTAATGATGCATTTTATCAGACAAAACGCAAAATCTTTTTTGTCAATAATTTGGCGGACCATATACATGGTATATTTATTGTGATCTCCGGTGAAGTTAATATTGTGTTTCAGCTGCTCACCTTTATCCCTGGCCACATCCTCCACCTCCACATTCCTCATCTCAGCCATGTGGCCCAGGACCGTGAATATGACGAAGCCAGACACCAAGCTGGTCAGGCAGTTCACCAGACTGGTTACTATGGCGTCACTGGGGCAGGCATCACATGGTCATTATGTCATACTAGTGTCAACATACAGTCAATACAAATACAACATGTTGAGAGACATGAAGGGGAAACAAAACTTTAGGCCTTTATCACAGAGGTGTAATAGTAGGGGGAACACAGTTGTAGGCATACCTACAGCCCACCTACACCATTGTGTTATTTAGTCATCAGTTAGGATTAGGACTCCTTGCTGATTGCTACTAATGATCAAAAACTTTGACAATACACTATGATAACTCACATAATATGTTTTCTGTACTAATTACCTTTAGTAGATAAACTACCCTAAAACTGTCAGCAGATATTTCCATTTTTGCTATCTGCAAACAATTTGTTTATAGGAGGTATCATACATTTAAAGATTATTAATTGTTCATTACAATGTAATTCTAGCTAAGTTTTAATAACAATTCATTGCAGTTGTAGCTGATTCATTCAACACTTCAGCAGTCATTCTTATTGGCCCTGTTTTGGAACACAGGGCAGACAATACATTGTAGCTGTGAATATTAATGCAAAGAAACCGTGGTGTCCAACATCGTCATTCAATAATATTGTTTATCTGTTAAAAGATATAAGATTTGGCAGAATCCTGACCGGTAGCAGTTGTTAGTGAAAGGGTTGTAGCTGGAGAGGGCGAGCAGCACGCCGAAGCCCGGACCCAAGGAGAAGAATATCTGAGCTGCAGCGTCCACCCACACCTACACACAACACACACATTACTACACACCTTACCCACACACACACGTTACTACACACCGTACCCACACACAACACACACACATGCGTTACTACACACCTTACCCACACACAACACACACACATGCGTTACTACACACCTTACCCACACACACACACACACACACACACGTTACTACACACGTTACCCACACACACACACACACACACACACACGTTACTACATACGTTACACACACACACATACGTTACTACACACCTTACCCACACACACACACGTTACTACACACGTTACACACACACACACACACATGTACTACACACCTTCCACACACACACGTTACCCACACACACAACACACATTACTACACACCTTACCCACACACACTTACACACAACACACACGTTACTCACACACACACATACACATGTTATGGCACACCTTCCCCATACACACATAACACACACACACACATGTTACTACATACCTTACCTACACACACAGCACACACATTACTACACACGTTACCCACACACACACACACACACACACACACACACACACACAAACACGTTACTACACACCTTACCCACACATGTTACTACAAACATTACCAACACACGTTACCCACACACACTACACACACATTACTACACACGTTACCCACCCACACCTACACACACGCTACCCACACACACACGTTATGGCACGCCTTCCCCATACACACACAATACACATGTTACTACACACCTTACCTACACACACAACACACACATTACTACAAACGTTACCTACACAAACACACACACACACACACACGCAAACACGTTACTACACACCTCACCCACACACACGTTACTACAAAGATTACCCCAACACACACAACACATGTTACCCACCCACACTTACACGCGTTACCCATACACACACACGTTATGGCACACCTTCCCCATAAACACACAACACACATGTTACTACACACCTTACCTACACACACAACACACACATTACTTCACACGTTATCTACACACACAAATACACACACACATGTTACTACACACCTTACCTACGCACACACACACACACACACACACACACACATTACTACACACTTTACCCACCCCCACACACACAACACACGTTACTACACACCTTACCCACCACACCTACACACAACACACGTCACTTCACACCTTACCCACCCCCACACACATGTTACTACACACCTTACCCACCCACACACACAACACACATGTTATTGCACACCTTACTCACCCACACACAAACACACACACGTTACTACACACCTTACACACACACACACACACACACACACACACACACAACAGACATGTTACTACACACCTTACTCACACCTACACACAACAATATTAACTAAACCTTATCCAGTAAAATAGAATAGAAGAGAATAGAATTGAACTGTTTCAAAGTGAATGAATAAAAATAGATTAACGATAATGATTATCATTTATGATAATGATTATCATCATTATAGATTAACAATAAAGACACAAGATGTACAATATACAGTACAGTAACACTTAGATATCATTAGATGCGGTTGTCCATACATAAAGTAACAACAGTCTCTAGCAACCTCAGTCCTGAACATAGTTTGTACTAAATCTAAGAAACATAATCAGAATAATGAACTGCTAAACCATAACAATTAACAATACATAATACAAATTATAATACTTTTATAATACTTAAATTATAATACCAAGTATAAGCAAAAGACTATATTGTATTTTGAACGTATAGCATATGTTTGGAGGTGAAAAGCCCTAGAAGAGAGACTATAGGGCAGGAGCTGGTCGCAGCTGTACACAGATCTAAAGAGGAGAGGCTATTGGATATGTGTGTGTGGGGGGGTGGGGGGGCCTTTGTTAATAGAAAAAAAATCTAAAGCAATTATGCATCTGATTATCCTGTTCTGTGGCTTATTTATGCATCTCATCTCGTCTCATCTCATCCATATTCCCAGAGTCCACAGCGCTCACACAGGGGGGAGCTCAAAACACCGGACCTCCTCGTTGTGTTTTACTCTACAAGACGTGATTGACATTGATATGCATTTTTATTGTTTCAAGTTTTAGATTTGGGAGAAAGTAGTGATCAACACAGTGTATCAAGATTTTAAACCACATTGATGGTTCTGCTCTCCAAAACACAAAAATACAAACAAGCTCCGTCTTGGATGGAACGATCGGATAAGCCTAACATAATAATTTCAACCAAATCTCTTTATCTGTGAGTGTAGTTTCTTATCTGGAGATATTGGAGCGCACTGTTCATGAACTGTAGAATAAAACAAAAACTAAATATTTATACTTCATACTCCCGAGATTATATTCATAGCCTTTAAATTGCTGTGTCGCACACAACCAACCACCTCCCAGCCGTATTTGTTATTGTGTCAGCTGGAAGTGGCATGCTCACCCAACGCCGTACTTACGCTGGTTTCCAGCAGCTTGCTCCACTGGGGCGTCAGGTAAAACACCACGCCTCTCCAGGCGCCTGGGAGCGTAGCCCCACGGACCAGCAGGATCAGGAGCACTACGTAGGGCAACGTAGCCGTCACCCACACCACCTGGTTATATGGAGGAACCACAACCAATGAAGGAGGAGGGGATGAAGAACACAAGGTCCAAAATGAACACCTGTCACCAGCCAATGGCTGATGATGATTGGACCATTTGGCAGGTAAAAAAAAAATGCAGGGTTACATATTAAAACAATTTCTTGGCCAATTCCACTCTGGCAGATAAAAAGACAAAATTTGAAAAGTACATTTTAGACCCTGGAAGAACACAATGAGAATTGTTGAATGGTTGCGGGTGCACTAATATTCATAGCCTATAAGTCAGAAATCTCCCGTGACCTCATCTAGCGTATCAGCTGACCCCTGTGTGGGACCCCAACCCCAAACTTAAGAAATATATATTATATACAATAATTATAATTATATAATTATTATTATTGTTAGTTAGGGTTAGTGTTAGCATTAGGGGGCTAGGTGTTGGGGTAGGTGGGTAGGGTGTTATAAAATGTGGGTGGGTGGTTAAGATTACAGTCATAATCAAGGTGAGCTTTTAATTTTAGCTCCATTATAAACACAAACAAGATCAAGCGCGTGCGACCCCAATGCTCACCTTCCCCGACGTTTTCACACCCTTCCAGAGGCTGAAATACACGATGGTAAAAATGAGGAAGAGGCAGAGCATGAGCTGCCAGCGAACACCGCCCACATTTCGCAGTCCATCGGACCTGTGGATCTCCAGGACGTTCCTCCTGTCAGGGGGAAACCAGAGCCGTTAGCAGACCGCTAGCCCAACACAGTCGGAGTCAGAAGAACCGAACATCCAAGACCGTTAACGCCATATTCGTTGCAGGTATGCATACTGCTTTATTAGCAGGAGTAGCATAGAAGACAGTCACGTCTACATCACTGCAGAATCCTGGACCTACTCACCTCATTAGTAGTCGTAGCAACCTAATCATGAGGTATTCCCTCAATAAATCCATCCAAGAAACAAAAAAACTTGGGACTCAACTTTATCTGTATATGAACTGTGATATGGGGAAGCTTTTCCCAATAACCGCAATACAGATCATTGATTTGGAATAATCAATAATGCATAAAACAATCATTTTGAGTCATAAAGGGTAACAACATCAGGGAATCTACGCACACACACACACACACACACATACACACATACACACACACATACACACACACACACACATACACACACACACACACACCCACTTACGTGTAAAATTCCTCGGCGGGGGACTTGGAGTTGTTGGTCCAGGTGACATTGTCTCCACCAAAGTAATTGGTGCAGTCGACGGTGTTCCAGGCGTTGTTGCAGCTGGTCCAGGGCAAGATGGTGGAGAAGGAGGAGTAGAAGTAGAAGAGGGCCCAGGCGATGATAGTGTTGTAGTAGAAGGACACGTACAACGCGATGATGCAGATGGAGTAGCCGATACCTGACATAATACAGACATTTGATTTGGTAGTAAAGTGGTTAAAGGCTACTTTTTTTTCATCCTTGTTATCATATACCATAATATAGGCCTACATTGGTTACATTTTTTGGGTGGGTGTGTTCCCCCCAATAAATAGGCTATTAGGCTACTAATTATCAATTTAGACTGAACTGTTAATTGATATATATATAATAATAATAATAATTATAATAATAATAATTTGAAAAAGAATATGGATTTTGCATTTGGCAATAATATAGGCCTAGGCCTATATATTCTTCAAAATATGAAGATGTGAACTTGAAATATAGGCCTAATAGCGGTTTTTTCAACATGATGGAGATCACAATTTTGATTTTGCATAGTTTGACAGTAATTCAAAAGGGAATGACATTAGGGGCCATCAGTGAAGGCCCTTACCTTTAAAGATGGGACAGATATGTTTCCATATGGATATGGCGCCGGTCCTGTGGAACTGTCCCAGCGCGAGCTCCATGTAGAAGAGCGGGACGCCGCCGAAGATGGCCATCAGGATGTAGGGGATGAGGAAGGCGCCTGCATGGAGAGACGAGGTATGATGTAGAGGATACATCACAAATACACATTGTAGGCTATGTGCAGATATTGTATCGGACTGTCTTAATATATGTAGGCTATGTAGGCCTAGACCTAGCCTATGTAAACGCGTAGCCTGGTTGCAATTTCACAAAAATCGGGCAAACTTTTACATGTCTTTATCTTTTTATTTACTTCGTTTATTTCATTTTTTCGATAGCAGACAAAAACAAATTTAGCCTGCTTTTTTCTTTTTGTATTCAACATGTGTGTTTCTTGTCCTGGACCTATAGGCCTATTATACGTCCTGTAGAATGCCTCATTGACTAAACAACAACGTGCGGAAACTCAGTAGGCCTAGGTCCTACATTTTACTGCGTTTTATTTTGTGTGTATTTTATTTTGTGTGTATAACAGTATTTTTTTTAAAATATAATTATATTTTCGCTTTTTAATAACTTTTTAGTGAGCTCCAAGCAGCCAGAAGCAACAGGCTGCATGCGCATTTCAACAGCCTATCAGAAACAATTTCTGGCGCTAGATGCGCAGGTTGAGCAAAATTTCACTTGCAAGTTTAAGGTTGGAGATTTCCAAAGAAAAAAGTACAAAAATACAAAAAAAGTTTTTTAAAAATATATATAAAAATATAGCCTATAGCTATATGCATGTAGGCCTATCATATACGCGTATATGCTATAGCCCTACCAAATGAGAAATTGTACTAGGCCTACAATTTGACACGAAACTTGCGCCAACGTCCTTAATAAGCTAATTGTATTTTTGTATTTTTGAAACGGTCTGTTTAATATCTTACCGCCCCCATTTTGATAACAAATGTATGGAAATCTCCAGACGTTTCCCAGGTCCACAGCAAAGCCAATGACAGACAAGAGAAAATCCATCTTTTTGCTCCATTTGTCCCGGGAGTCCGTCTGGGTCATGACCGGTACCGGGGCGGAGTTGGTGTTGGTGAACCCGAGTTTGGGTGACCCGTGGGCCGCGGGCGCTGAGTCCTGTCCCGGCATGGTGGCTCTGCGCTGTGAACCCGTCCACCGCCTGTGTGAAGTTACAAGTACTGCCGGCTTCAAAGGGGAGAGACAGTAACCCGGTGGTCGCAGTGGGAGGAGCTGGGCTGAGAGGTATGGCTGCTGCCACCACTTCACTTACCTTGAAGCTGAGGAACCGCATTAAGGCGCCTCACTCTGGGGCGACCGCGCTGCGCAAGAACGCATCACTCACTCGGGTCCAAAAGGACTGGGTTACAGTGCCGCGGTCCAAACCAGTTGTGTTTTGGCAACAGAACTGACATCATGGTTGTCTACATAAAGACCTCATTTTTGAAATAATTTCCCTCATCTTTCAGTTGGACCGTTCATAAACCATGATTTGGTCTATCTGATGCTGGCATTACGATGAGAGGGTGATGCCTTCCCCATGGTCGGAGCACAATCAACATGTTGTGTCTATCAACCAAGGTTTTTGCTGGCACCACTCCTTCATCAACATTATAGCCTCCACTTGAAATCATATGTTATAGTGTAATAGCAGCACTGGACCCACAATCGTTATAATAGGCTTATGTATTCAAAGTGTAAATTACATTATAGCTATTTCATAAAATGAACAAATGAGGCCTATTTGAGAATCTGTTAGGCCTATAGAAACTATAAAAAGCCTACTATCTCAATAAAAATAAGAAATCAGAAAACCTACCCTATATGTAATTGATTATCTATGTGTTGGTTTGTTCTTTAAATAATAAATAAAAACATTTTAAACACATTACTTTGTGGAGTGATCAATAGATCTAGCCTATCGCTGAGCATTTACCTTTTTCATTGTCAAAGTAGGGCTAGCCCTTGTTAGGTTTAAGGTCTTGATGAACCAGTCAGTCCTCATGATCTAACATCGCGTCCAAATGCTAACAACATGAGATCCTGAGACATCTTGACTTCCTGATCTCATGTTTAATGTAGTTGGGTGAGGAAGCTCTGGCAAAAAAATGGCACTCGTTAGGAAAACCCAATAAAATAACATTGTAATCAAATCCACCCGCTTTTAGCACACTGAGCCCCTCTAAAGGACCAACTGGATAGGGCGGATGAACCACATGGACCAACATGTGGGAGAGTTAAACGAAACAAGGTTAGCATTTGGGACATCCAGTGCCAAGCATCATGGAGTTGTGGCTTCTAAAGCCATAATGCATCCTAAATCACTGGCCTGTCAACAGTATCACCTAACTGGCTTCAATGTGTTACTTTTGTATTATTTTGTCAACAGAGCAACACGTCTGTATGCTAACGCTTCAAAAACTAGACCATTGTCGTTTGAGCTACCAGTCTCAGTCGTAGCATCCAGTTTCTGCTTGGAAAGTTTTTTTTAAAAATTGACTTATTTGCCATGGTCCCAAGTCTTTCCAGGGTTGCGATTCCTTCTCAGTCCTCTGTCTGAGAAGGCTAAACAATCAGCCATGGGGGGAAACCAAAGGTACCACAGCCAGGGACTGGGGGCCCCCGAGGGCCCAAACCATAACAACCAATCCTTTAGTATGCCATGCCGGCACATACACTCCTGTCAATCTGCATTGGCACACATGGGCAGATGAACATCAGAATGACAGCACACGTTCTAACATGCCCTTGTAGCCATTTAGAGACATGTCGACTCCAATCACACATGGAGCTGTGCGTAGCGAGCTAGCAGACCGCTGGAGCCCAGCGAGCTAGCAGACAACCCCCTCACACACACGAGATATGGATATGACAGCAGCTTTATTTATTTGGTCAGGGGTTTTTGTTTGTTTATTTGGCCATAAGGTTTTGGTTGGGATTGATTTTGTGCATTTTTTTACCATCTTTTTGGTGTGATAGTGATAACTTTTGAGTGAGGGGAACTTTCCTGCATTGCTATAATCATGATTATTTATTTTAGTATTTCATTAGTGCTTTGGTCTTAATGCATTAGGGGCTAGGCTTAGTGTTAAGGTAGGTGGTAAGGCTTGGTTATCACATGTCTTTATAGACATTTCATGTACAGTGGGTGGTGAGGATTAGAGTTATAGTTAAGGTTTCATTTTACCTCCCTTATATAATTTCAATTTCCTTGCCTGCACTGGTTACTTTGGGTTCAAGGTCACTTGGTGATGTCCTTGTGTCCTCGTGTTCAGAACAATCCAACAAAGGGACGTGTCTCGTGCTGGACTGAGAACGTAGCCCAGCGCCTCGTCGTGGAGGTTTCTCCCTCAGAGAGAAGGTTGTGAGAAGCTCATAAAATGGCCACTCAGGCAGAAGTCCTGGCATTTGAAGTCCCATTACGTCGTCTCAATGTAGACTGAGTCACGACGGGGGGGGGAATCCCTGGATCAAGAGCACATTTGTAATAATCAATATGCATAATCAGTTGCCCTTCATGTCCTGCTCCTTTGTAACACAAGCGTAGCTTACCAGGACAGATGCTCTGATTTCACTGTAAGTTTAAGAAGAACTATAATTGTGGCAGTCAGTAACAAAATGTTATAAAGTAGTGTAACCTAACCTGTAGAGTAACCTATAACTATAGTACTACAGAAGTACCTCACCAGTACACACCAGGATGGACCATGACATTTAGATATTGAAGACGTGCAGTAGTGGGCCTACAAGACATTCATAGAGCAGGAGTCAAGACAAATGACATGATAGGTCTACATTTCATTGCGTTGGTAGGCCTAGCCTATGTTAAAACTAGAAATAGAATTTCCCAGATCCCATGATCCTGTTATCCAGGTCCAATACCAGAGTAAGTCTTATACAATACAACAACTTTATTCCTAATAGAAATTAGGAATAAAGGGGAAATTAGGAGGAGGAGGCGTCTGTCTCCTGATGCTCCTCTTATCCTTTTCCACTCATGTCAGTCTTTGTTACCGGTCCATCCTTTCACCAGCTTATCTACCTGACAGGTTTGTGCTTCAAGCAGAACTCTGGTACCCGAAGTCCATACTCATACACACACAAACACACACACACACACACACACACACACACACACACACACACACACACACAAACATACGCAATTCCACACACACGCTCACGCTCACACACACACACACACACACACACACACACTAGACCTACACACACTCCCCAGAACACCACAGATTTCTTATTTTCTTTCCAACAAGTAGGCCTAGTTGACATTCAGCAAATGCTTATTATTATTATTATTATTATTGTTATTATTATTATTATTATTATTATTATTATTATTATTATTATTATTATTATTATTATTACTATTATTATTATTATTATTGTCATTATTATTATTATTATTATTACTATTATTACTATTATTATTATTATTATTATTATTATTATTATTATTATTATTATTATTATTATCATTATTATAACCCGTAGGCGTATCCATATGCACCGATATGCACAATGGATGTATTGGATAATCTGCACCTGCTGTGTACTCTTTTGAGAATGGTTTCCTTTCTACTAGCCGTTGCTGTGCGCTCCTAGTTCTGTTGGTTTGATCCTGACTCCCCCTTCTGGACATTTTAATAAGGTAGGCTATAAGGATGGTTTGAGGACGTTATGAAAAGTATTTTAAAAGGCCTATAATAATACTGATTCTATCCAGATGTTAGACCCGTAGATATTTTATGAAACATATTTAAGGATAGGCTAATGTTCAAGTAAAGCCTACATGTGAGGCTTAAAGGAAATATACATTTCAATCGTTGTTGGCATGTTTCGACCACAAGATGGCAGACGTTTCTGGATGGAGGGTACAGAGTGGAGGTAGTGAAATTAGGAAGTTGAATTTGCTCTCTGATCAATGAAAGCATCTATCCTTAAATATCACCTTGATGAATATAGTTATAATAATAATAATAATTATTATTATTATTATTATTATTATATATTATCTGGTAATAAGTAACCCAACATAGTTTTTCAATTGGAATCAGTAAATCTGGATGAAACTTGAAAGATAAAGGTGCTCTAGGTAGGATTTAAGAGCTATTATTTGAGTGTAAATGGTAAGAAATGGCATAGCCATCTGTCAACTATTAGTGGGTGAAATGCGCAGTGAGAATATCTGTTTTGAGTTGTTTACGCCTGCCTCTGTATAATAATAAAAAATATATTTGTAATGCACTTTTCATTAAAGGTAAACCTACTACAGTGCTACAGAGTGCAATAGGACAAATAGGTTAAAAAAAAAAGAATAGGAGAATGGCATAAAAGCAAAAACATAGACCAATAAATAATTAAAGGTACAGTTTGCTAGTTGTCCGTTCTGTTTGTGCGCTGACACAGCCCACACAGACACTTGCTTGACACAGCTCTGTAAATGGGAAACAAACGATGGGGGAAAGCGAGGAGTCGGAGCGAGAGAGGGTAAATCTTATACCTTTATGAGAAGGCCCTGTTAAAAAGAAAGGTTTTTAGGCCCTTTTTTAAAAGCTTCAACATTCTGTGGTGCCCTCGACTGATCAGGGAGCTCGTTCCACAGGCAAGCTGCGGCCAAACAGAAGGCCCAATCCCCCGTGGCGTGGAGCTTGGTCCTGGGGGCACGGAGAAGCAGGCTTGAGGCTAGATCATAAGATGCGGGTGGAGGTTTGAGGGGTGAGCAGTTCCTTGAGGTAGTGGGGAGCATTTCCATGGATGCACTGATAGGTCAAGAGAAGTATTTGGAAGTCAATCTTGAAGGAGACGGGGAGCCAGTGCAGTGAGTGTAGGATGGGTGTGATGTGATGGTGTTTTCTCACACTCATCAGGATCCTGGCAACACTGTTTTGGATAATCTGGAGTTTCTGGAGACTCTTGCCACGGCTCCCGATGAAGAGTGCATTGCAGTAGTCCAACCTTGAGGAGACAAAGGCATGGACAAGTTTCTATGCATCTGACAGGTTTAGGGTGAGACAGGGCATCGTAGGTCAAGTGAGAGTCGAACCTAATGCCCAGGTTGGAGACTAATGAGGAGAGAGGAATGGCCATGTGTAGGAATAGTTTCTTTAAGATGCATGTGTCGGAGTAATGTTTCTTTAATGGTCGTGTGTAGGAGTACTCAGAGGGAGTACTGTTTCTTTAAGGGCCATGTCTAGGAGTACTCGGAGGGAGTACTGTTTCTTTTTACGGGCCATGTCTAGGAGTACTCGCAGGGAGTACTGTTTCTTTAAGAGGCGTGTCTAGGAGAACTCAGAGGGAGTACTGTCTCTTTAAGGGGTGTGTCTAGGAGTACTCAGAGGGAGTACTGTCTCTTTAAGGGGCGTGTCTCGGAATACTCAGAGGGAGTACTGTCTCTTTAAGGGGCGTGTCTAGAAGTACTCAGAGGGAGTACTGTCTCTGTAAGGGGCGTGTCTAGGAGTACTCAGAGGGAGTACTGTCTCTTTAAGGGGCGTGTCTAGGAGTATTCGGAGGGAGTACTGTCTCTTTAAGGGGCGTGTCTAGGAGAACTCAGAAGGGAGTACTGTCTCTTTAAGGGGCGTGTCTAGGAGAACTCAGAGGGAGTAGTGTCTCTTTAATGGGCGTATCTAGGAGTACTCAGAGGGAGTACTGTCTCTTTATGGGGCGTGTCTATCAGTACTCAGAGGGAGTACTGTCTCTTTAAGGGGCGTGTGTTAATGGGAGGCGAAGCCCTGATGCACCTTGCGGTTCTCCACGAGCGTTCAGCAGCAGATGCGAGCGGTACGTTGGACCTTCTGGTGGAAGTGGACTCCATGGTAACAGCGATGGCAGGTGGGGGAAATTATAAAATACGTATCAGACGTCCTACTATATTATTAAAAGACGTCGTTCATGTTGTTGTTGTTGTTGTTGTTGTTTTTTAATGAACGGTTCAATAAGGTTTCTCTGTTATGTTGTAGAAGCCGAGACACGTCAGAGACTGGTGCGCACCGTCAAGAAGGAGGTGGGTGTTTTCATCCTAACAGTATTACTGAATCGGGGAATCAAACCTTTTTCCACGGACCCTCACACGTTTATTTCCACAGTTTCCTAAACATGTCAGCGTGTCCATATGGTAGTAGTGTCCGCTTCCCCAATCGGCTGTTCACGTGGTCATTACTTTAAGTTGTATATATAATGAAGTTTATATACCTTACCAACTGCTTTAAAGAAAAAAGTATTTAAAAAAAAAAAATTATTTTAATTTTATTTTACTACTTTAAAAACTAACTGATGTAAGTCTCTTGGAGTTGGGTAATTGTGGTGTAAACTAATTTAATTTGCACCATAGCCCCATCCACATGTCACTGAAAAATATACATTTGCTGGCCTGGCGTCAGAAGAACCGACTGTAGTGTGGTCCAATACGAGCCACCAAGTGTTGTGTATCATAGTTACATTGTTACATTGGAAATATGTACACCTCTCTTTTTTGTCCAAACAAAAGGCTATTGTTGCTTGTTGCTTTTGAACAAGGCTTAATTACACTGGAACAATTGTTTTATGTATAAATAGCTATTGGCTACTCAGTAATTGCTTTTCCAATTTGTGCTGGCTGGTTGAAGCCTTTGAATTAAACGACACTAGAATAGAATAGAGTAGGCCTACACTTTGTTGTCCAGCATGTGTTGTAAGTGTTTGCAACACATGAAATAGATGACATTACATATCAACACATTCAACATGTTGATCTCAAGAAATAGCATGTAGGCCTATTTAAAAGCTTACATAGGTCTTTCCAAGGATATCCCTGCATACTCATATGAAAATCATATTTGTTCCTAATGAAAAATAGAATATGCTTGGCTTTCTTGAAAATGTAGTCAACATGGGTGGTCCGTCTTCACATTTAGTCATTTCAGAGCTGGGCGGCCATTCACCCTATTCCTTTAGCTATACTAAGAGATATTGTATTGTTGTCGTCACACAAACAAGTAGATAACGATCACATCTAGAGAGGGTAGTCAGTGACTTGGATCAGATTTTCACTGCATGCTGTTGTCTTATCACTCCAGACCAGACACTCCCCGTGATTCAAACAGCGTTGCTAAGGCCCGGGCTGCAACCAGCAGGCTGAGCAAAAACCCATCTTGTATTCAGAGGTGGTTTTGTCTGTTTGTAATCCTGTAAAATAGCTCTTCAATTAAATACCCGTTTTGTTTGAAAGGGTCTTAATGCACTTGAAGTCTAGAGCACAGCGTGCTCCCTTGATATCAGGGTTTACCCAGATGAATGGACCAAAAGGCAACTGGAATAAACAGGCAGCTTTCTTATAAAGGTATAATTTACAAAGTTATAATTACAATGTAAATGTCTTTGTTGGACCTGTGCTACGTACCGTTTGATTGGACATAATGTTTATGGTTATTATTTTGTTGAAATGCAAACAGTTCGTCATAACTTTGGTAAATAGAGTAAATAATTGTTTTTGTTCCTAATGATTTTGTGTGCTTGGCTCCACATGGTGTTGTTTGGCCGGCAGCTATTTGACCAGCTGGCTGTCTCCTTCTCATTGCCAGAATATAATACCACAACTAAAACCAAGAAGTCCATTATCCTCAGAATAAAGGACCTCCGAGGCAGAGACAGATAGGAATTATTTTCAGAAAATATTCTAGTATTGCTGCACCCTCGCTTAGTGACGCTTTTAAGTGTGTTTCTCTCGCTGTCTCTCCCTCGCTCTTTATCTCTCTCTCTGTCTATCTCCCTCCCTCCCTTCCTTTTCTGTCTTTCTATCTCCCTCCCCTCTCTTTTTCTCTCTCTATTTCTTTGTCGCTGTTTTGACCCATGCTTCTCATCACATATACATACAAGCACTTGGACACACACACACACACACTAGAAAGCACACCTGTGTTTGCTCAAACAGAAAGAAGCAGGCAGAGCACATAGAGTGGTCGCTAGCTAGACATTAGGCCGGCCACTGATCACCACGGTTACCAGTTCAGCCTACAGACAAGGCTGATATTTACGTGTTTTCTGCGGTCTATGTATGCGTTCATTTGTGAGTAGGTTTCATGTGGATAGGAAAGGCAAGCCATTTAATAAGGAGCTGCACTGTACTGACACCAAGAAAAAGCTGGCATTGCCAAGAGGAACATAAGCCAGTTGTTGTTGTTGTTGTTGTTGTTGTTGAGCAGAGATATCGATTGAGCCTGTCTCAGAGTCCTCCGCTCTGAATGAAAGCGTGGTCATGTTTAGTATTAAACAACATTGTGCTGCCACCGGTGCACTGGTGTAGTGAGCAGTTTATTGGTGTGTAATTGACCTTGTAAGTGGTAACGTATATCCCTTGGCCCAGGGATTCAATGGTCAATTCTCTATGGATGTTACACTCTGAGTCAGGAAAGACGCTGCAGTCTTTCCTGCAGTATTTATTAGCTTATTAGCTTGGTGCTAGCTTGATGCTAGTTGTGGTGTTGTGTCAATGGCCCCACTAGCTTGGTGCTAGCAGGTGCTAGCTTGGTGCTAGCTTGGTTCTAGTTGTGGTGTTGTTCCAGTCACATACGGTCCCGCTGCATAGATGATAAATGGCTGATTAGTCTTTTCTGAATTGCTGTGAATTGCGGTTTTGATCTTTATCACGTTCATTAATCTTCTTGATGTGAAGTGAGCCTTCGAGAGGGTTGTTCCTAATATGTTTTTAATTGCTGTTGAACGCTGGTACAGGTTTAGCGTTGGGAGCCTTTTGCTCATGAAGCATAAACACAATTGAAGATGAAGATACGGGCTTATCGTGACACTCAGTTTTAGTTTTAGTCGAACATAATTACATTGAGAACATATTCCCTTAAAATGTGATGTTCGAAACGTCACAAGGGAAAGGTTAGTTTGATACCATTCTTTACATTTCCATATAGGCTACAATGTAATGACCCTCAGTTAGTCTTGTATTTTGAATTCATAAGCATAGCGTGGTATTTAACGATATTGTGTAAAATTCCCCATGATTATGGGGATAATAATATAGTAATATATAATATAATACCATATCGCCCAACCCCCTCTGCGCTCCTCTTGCATTTATCAGTGGCCACTGAGATGATGAATAATGGCAGCCATATGGGTGGATGAATGATATTAGAATCTCTCAGGACTATCTGTGTGTGTGTGTGTGTGTGTGTGTATGTGTGTGTGTGTCTCTCTCTCTCTCTCTGTATCACTGTGTGTGTGTGTGTGTGTGTGTGTGTGTGTGTGTGTGTCCATCTCTTGCGCTCTCTATATCGCTGTGTGTGTGTGTGTGTGTCTCTCTCTCTGTCTCTGTCTGTCTCTATCTCTGTCTCTCTCTCTGTCTCTCTCTCTCTCTCTGTCTCTCACCCTCTCTCTCTGTCTCTGTCTGTCTCTATCTCTCTGTCTCTCCCTCTCTCTGTCAGTGTGTGTGTGTGTGTCTCTCTGTCTGTCTCTCTCTCTCTGTCTCTCTCTCCGTCTCTGTCTCTCACTCTCTCTCTGTCTCCCTCTCTGTCTGTCTCCCTCTCTTAGTGGTTAATTGGTCCGTCAGTCCATTTGTCGGTCTGCAGGTTTTAGGTGGAACGCGTCTGTCTGCCTAAAGCCTGCAGACCTTGGCTTTGCTGATACTATGAAGGGCAGAACAAGCTGCTCTATTCCCACTTCATAACCTCGCCAGAGAGATTAACGTCACTTTGTATCAAGGGCATGTACTGATTTACTTAAATATTAAATATATACATGATATACAGGTATACTTCCTATTATGTACTACCTACATTCACAAACTTTCTACATAAAGATGGATAGTTATCCATCTATATCTAATGTATCTTTCGATACATAAACATACACCTATCTCTAAATTGAAATATACACATATAAACAGTCTCTCACAGATAGTTATCATTGTATATGTGGTACGATAGTGTATTTTATAGCTATGTGCGTATATCATGGATATAATGATACGTGCTTATGTATCTTACAACGATAGTTTAGCCAGCTGTTGCACTAGTGTAAACAAGTCAGCTGGTTGTATTCTGCTGATGAATGAACGTCGTTACCTTATAACTCAGAAGTGATACAAACATGTGACCCCCCCCCCCCCCCCATCCCGTGCTGTCGCTATGGAAACGTGGCCTGGTGGTGAGACTTAACTTGTACGTTGATTGACTGGATCCTTAGTACAGACTGCTGGGGGAACACAGAAGCAGATGTGTGTATGCCTCAGTGGTGTGTAATATGTGTGTGTGTGTGTGTGTGTGTATCTCTAAGGGGCGTGTATAATTGTGTATGTGTGTGTGTGTATGTGTGTGTGTGTGTGTGTGTGTGTGTGTTTGCATGCGTGCGTGTGTGTCACTGTATGGGTGTGGTGATGAGCAGCAGGAAATTGGACTGGCATTGTCTTCTCTATGGTGTTGATGCTGCAGCTGACAGGCCACTGCTCTACCTCTCTTAACGCACGGCAGCGCCAGCCGTCGGTAATTGCTCAAAGTACAACGCTCCTCACCTTCCAAGCAGGTTGGATGAGCAGATAAAGTGAGTCATCATTGGCAACTTAGTCAGAGCTCAGTGGTTTCATCTTCAACCTTTTAAAACGTTATTTCACTGAAAAGAAATGTGTGTGTGTGGTGTGTGTGAGTGTGTGTGTGTGTGTGTGTGTGTGCGTATGTGTGTGTGCGTGTTTGTGGACTTTCACAGTCGATCCATCCCTCTTGGAGTGGAAGCTATATTGGAAGTGTGTGTTGGGGAAAGTTGTTATTATTATTATTATTCAGCTGAGCACAGAGGCCTAAACTTTTCATGCTGTTGACTCGTGGGTACTGCGGCAGTGGATAAAATGAAAGTCAAGAGTGATCCTCTATCTTCAGGGGGAAGCGGGTGGCAGTTTGTTCATGGAGAGAGAAGAGAAGGCTTTGGGTAAGAGTAAAGCACCACTCCTCCCCCTGCGAGAGGCAATACTGCTGGACGTGAAAATGACTCAGGAACCGCAGGGGTCTGTTCAATTTAAATAACAAATAAACAGATTTGCCCGGAGAGATTGTTTCAGTGAATCTACTCTGACAGGAAAATGAGAACGCCGCAATAACTGCGGGTGCATCCATGTGTTCATTTCGCTGGGCAATTTGTTTGGTGTGTGTTTTGTTTGGTGTGTGTGCCCCTAAATAATGAGGAGAGTAGAGGAAAGGAAAAGCATTAAACTGCCACATATTCCATTGAGTCCCTTTAAGGCAGGGGTCGGGAACCTTTTCAGTTGGCAGAGCCATAGAAAAATTAATTACTTTAAATTGTTCTTGGAAGAGCCAAAGAACAGGTTTACATAATTATCATTCAACCTTTTAAGGTTAAATGGCAAGATATTCGTTCATTGCACATTAGGCATGACCATTTAGGCTGGAAAATGACTTTGTAATATTCCCTTTTCTGGCATTTTCATCTACTCTGTTATGGTATTATGGTAAATAGATGTTCAATTGTCCCTGGAAATGACCCTATGGGAGTATGGGACTTTGTCCAAAAAGAAATGTTGCTTTGTATCCCAGAAAGGCATTCATACAATATTTTGTGTAAAATTCAATTTCATTTTGATAATACAATATGCAGCCGTATGCCCTAGGTTCCTGGCCCCTGCTTTAAGGGAATCCTTCTTATACAGAGATAGAGGGTATATAGGATTTGTATTTTCTGTGTATTGGTATATTCAGGCGACCTCACCATCCTCTCTCAGAAGAGTAATATCACCGCTGTGGACTGACTCATTACAGCAGGAAATTACAGTTATCTGTGTGCTTGTGTCCGGAGGTGGATATCCAGAATGTAGATTGCAGAGTAACGCATGCATGCACGCATGTACGCACGCACGTACGCACGCACGCACGCACGCACACACACACACACACACACACACACACACACACACACACACACACACACACACATACGTGTACATGTACACCAAGCACATATGCACACACATGTGCACCACCTGTGCACACCGTGAGCACGCCTACTCACACAAACACACATGGACACACACACACATGGACACACACACACACACACACACACACACACACACACACACACACACACACACAGGCACAGATGTATCCATAGCCACTATAGTATTGATCCCTCTCAGCTCTGCAGGCTGGTCAGCTCCAACCAGCAGAAGAAGAAAGGAGGTTTACAATGATGATGAAGCCAAGCGGTTCTAACAAGCCTTCTCCGTCTCCAACTCTTACACAGCACTGAAGGTGTCGCTCCTACTTTTTCTGTTTTCTTTCTTTCTTTCTTTTTCATTTACTTTGATGTCACAAGCTCGTCATGAAACCGAATCAACTGCTCCCTCTGAGAGAGAGAGCTGGTCTCCGGAGAAGGAAGCCCCTCCCCGACCCCCCCCCCCCCCCACACACACACACACACACTCCACCAATTCTCTCACCCACCCACCTCCCACGCACTCCCTTACTCCCTTCCCACTCCCTCTCCCCTACCCCCTGCCCCACTCTATCTCCCAGTGGAGCTCTCTCCAGGTTGAGTGCTGCCTGGTGGTGATGACTCATCTTACCTCACACTCTCTTCTCACGACTAACTCCCTGACACCCTCTCTGCCCTACTTAACACCAGCCGTGTTCCCTGCTGCTATTCCCGTTCTTTAATGAAGATGGTTTAGATATTAAGATAGATTGTCTTTTGTTCGATTGGCTAATCGTTAGTATGGAATGTTAGCCTGGCAAGCCAGACCCACATCAGAAAGATGTAGGGTCTGGCACTGCTCCATTGGCAGTGTGGGCGGGATAAACGGTTGTCTTTCAAGTTCCCTCTGCACACAATAGGATTGCGCTACAACCAATCAGAGCAACGAAGAAGGTGACGTAGTCAGAGCGACGGAAATGAGTCCATGGGGAAGTGTTCCGTATGGTGGATTGTGGAAGAATAGTGAAATAAAATGTTAACTTCAAGTCTTGAAGAGTCGCGGCCAAAGCAGAGTCGAAAGACAGATGTTCACCAGCAGCAGCAGCCATTGTTTCCCTCTAACACGGAACCGTCGCAACTCTGTCGTCATGGTAGCCCGGCTTCCGACTCCGCCCCTCACGCTGTGATTGGCCTGACAGATTTTCTGTTTCCAGCACAGAAAAACGACAGAGAAGTGCTAGACCCCCCTGGCTGCAAATTAAATTTGCTACCACTAGGGGCGTCTAGATTTCTAGGCTAATGGAATGTCACAAGTAAAGGCAAATGCCTATCAAACATTCCCAAAGTTTGTTTTGTAATATTAATTGACTAATCATTTCGGCACTGCCATACCTCAGTGATATTTGATCCATGAGAGTGGATTAGGAATGAGGATGGCATCAGGGAGTGAAAGAAAGTGACAGTGTAGAATATAGCACAAGTAACTGGATAATAATAGTATTTCACTCAATAACAATGCAGTTCCTTTTAATATTACGCTACTTTACTGGTTCTACTCTCAAGTATGTACACAACTGTCAATTTGGATTATGCCTTTTTAAAACATAGTGCTTTGACAGTCAAACTCTGCACATACGTATGAATTCTCTTAATATCTCCTACTAGTATGGCATTTTATGAATTGCTTAAAAATCAGTGATGAAGCAACACAACTGAACCATGAATGGCCAGTATCCAGGCAAAATGGATGCATGTGGCGGTATATTATGGGATGAGTCATGCTAAATGTCCCATGTCATTTACAGGTGAAGCAGATTATGGAGGAAGCTGTCACGCGGAAATTTGTTCATGAAGACAGCAGCCATATTGTTTCATTATGTGGTAAGTCGCTATCATGAATGCATTTTCTTTTTGCTTATTCATAGCCAATTGTACTTTTGTACAATTGTAACTGACATATTTTCCCTGGACATTAACATGGCACTTCAGCTCATTTCACTGGCTGACAATGTTTCTTATCTATTTTCTCATAACTGGAATACGAAAAAGACATTTGGGGTTTTGTTGTGTGCAAGGAATGGGCCTCAGTAGAATCATTCTATGATGACAAAACTTGTGTGGATGTGAATGTGTGTATTAATCCTGTTGGTCCTCTGGAGGGTTGTCTGTCCGATGCTGGGCTCCCCAAAAAGGTGCAGGTGTCCTTTCTCAAGAAAGGCCCCAAGCTTCCTGACAGCTCCCTGTTCTTGCCTTGCATGGCTGACATACATGCGTGTGTGTGTGTGTGTGTGTGTGTGTGTGTGTGTGTGTGTGTGTGTGTGTGTGTGTGTGTGTGTGTGTGTGCATGCAATGCGTGGGTGGGGGAAATGTAAGGCTTTAATTGCCAAGCACTTTGATTGACCATAGTGGCTAGAAAAGTGCTACATAAATGCAGTGCTATACATGATGTCATTATTATTTATAATCCTTATAAATGTAATTACAGCTTTCAACAAGATCCAATCCCAGTCTTTTGAACACACTAGAATGAAAGAATTAGATATTTCGTATGTACTCAATGGCTAATAACACCTTATGTGGGCGGACACATAATCCACGTCCAACTGTTTTAATAGCCCCACAATAATCACTTTTGTGTGAGAAGAAAGCTCTAGTTGCAAAACGTTTTCTCCGCATGTAACAAATTGGACCACAGAAGGATTGTGGGTAAAAAGTCAGACTGACTACACAATACTGCCAGCAGGAGCCCTAACAGTCAGGTATGTGTGTGTGCAAGGTCCTCTCTGAGCTATGAGCCCCAACAGTCAGGTGTGAGTGTGCAGACTCCCCTCTAAACTATGAGCCTCAACAGTCAGGTGTGTATGCAGGCTCCTCTCTGAGCTATGAGTAAATCTATCCTCGAAATCTATCAGATTGAGGGGCTTCCATTATGTTTCTCTGCTCAAAGCACCCCTTCTCTGCAGTGTATTGATATAAATATTGATGTTGTAATATGAGACTAGAAATTATCTGGAGTTTAGTTTAGAAAAAGCTATGATATCTGGATGAAGCTTCAATGATATATCTCTTGGTTGAAAATGTTGTAAAGTAACATTAGTGTTTGAAGTGCACACATTAATCATTATAAAGTATCATTCATGTATGAATAACACTATAAATCATCTTCTTCATGGAGCACCATGCAATGCATGGAGAATAAAATGCTTCTTTCTGGATTTGAACATTAAAAAAACAACTGCCTGCAGCTCCTTATGTTTCAAATGAAACATATTTGCACACTCACTGCAAGCTATTATTGAGTAGGCAGATGGTGCAAATGGTCGCTGTGTGAGAAATTGCACCTGTTGTACTTCTCAAAGGAGCAATACAGTGCTCAAAGTAATCATTTCTACATGACATGCTGCTTATTACATTTACATTTTGGGCATATCTTGTCTCGGTGATCACATGCACCTGATCTATTTCCAGGGACTATTTCTGTACATTAACCATGATGTCTATAAACAATTGCAGCACAACTTGCCCGTGTGAACGCATATTCGCATAGGCTCTGCTGTGCCTTGCTGTCAGTCTGTTTGTCCAGGCGGTGGAACAGCAGATATGTGTTGTTTAGCCTTCACAGTTTGGTACGTGTGATGTGTGTAAGTGCTGCTGGGAAACTGTGGTACTCGTAACGATGGATCTTCACGCCCTAGAAGATGGTGAGCAGGGAACCAGAACCTGTTTCAGCAGTACAACGAGTCCTTTCTGGGTTGAATCTCAGCAGGATTCTGAACAGCTTGGTACCTACAGTTGTTTTGAGACCCCTCACCCTTAACGGTTAACACCCTCTTATCACCTCCAGTTTTACATTTACCATAGCGTATAGCGAATGGGACGGGTGCTGAAATGTGTGGAAACAGGGCGCCTCGTGTCCCTTCGCTTTCCTGTACGTTTCGACTAATCATGTTGCATTTAAAAAACAATGACAATAAGACATCTCAGTTCCCTGATTGACTATGACTATAACTAATACATTATTTTATTTGATAGACCTTTATCACAGGTGTAATTGTAGGGATGGAAACAGGTGTATCTCATGCTGTTAATTTTGGGCACTGGCATGCCTGCAAACAGACCTATTATTAACTTAATTAGAATAATTAGACCTCTGTGATAAAGGCCTATTCTGTTGTATTCAAAACGAAAGGTGTAGCCGTGCAGAAAGACCATCCTCTCTCCAGCCTCTCTGGGGTTTGGAGCTAGCTTAGGCTTCCCAGTTTGTTTGGCTCTTGTTGCTTCGATGCGCTCTGCTCCTGGTATGTCCATATGCATGTTATTGTTGCACTCTGTGGAGGATGGGAGAGGAGAGCTGAGTGCTGGGGTCAAGAGCTCACCACAGAGTAATTAGGGTCTACTCTTCACACACCGTCATGGCTGCTTGTTTCAGGACATGTTGAGGCTAATGGCAGTCTCTCTGGCGCTCCCATTTAAACAGCTTAGTGTTATACCCGTCATGTGGGAGAAATTAGACGGATGGAAAGATGTCTTTTAATAAATTATTCAGAATTAGTGGTATTAATCATTTAGAGGTGTTTGAATGAAGATAGACCCATAGGTTTTTGGAACGAGGTTCCCTTTCTCAAAGGACACACACAGCATTGAATTCATCAGAGTGTTAAAGCGCAAATGAATGCAATCAAAGTAAAAGATTTGTGAGGCACTAACTTCCTACATAATACAGCAGGTTCAGGCAGATTGCTGCTCTAAAACGTGACAAATACCTTCTTTTTGGCTGTGTCCCAAATATATAACAGTTAGATGAGATGCTAATGATGTCCCTCTTCATTCAGATTCAGAATCCCTCATTTATGGTTTCATTCAATTGTTATTGCGCATTACTATGGACAATGGCATGTTTGGAATGTGTTTTACACATAATATCCCCTCAACTTGACATGTCAAACTATGACCAAAGAGTGGTTTAGAGTGTACTTGGAGTATGTCTCCGATACTGCACTCACTTTGCATTATTTCTAAGTGCTTTGCACAGTGTCGATTAAATGGTCTCTCCATCCCTGTCTCCAAGTGTAGTTAGTACGTATATAGAGAAAATCCAGGCAGTGGACCCTTTTTTGTGCACTTTGTTGCGACATTTGGCTGCGACAGTCCATTTATATCAAAGCCAAAACACAGCATATGTGAGTGATATGTGAGATAAGGCAGGCAGGGGGGCTGAGGGAAATGTCAACAACCATGGAGAGAAGGGAGAACAGAGCAGTACTATAGTGTCTCAGTGAATAAAGTTGTCCATGGGAGTTTTGAATGAATGCTGATTGAACGACCGGTGTCTATCAAGAAGTCGAGAGGGTCATTGGCTTAGTGACCTGAGAAGAAGAACAGGAGAGGAGAGCGAGGGAGGGAGAGAGACCTGACACAGACACACAGGAGGACCTGGAGAGGAGGGGGGTGAGAGAGAGAGAGAGAGAGAGAGAGATACAGAGAGAGATACAGAGAGTGCGAGAGATACAGAGAGAGCGAGAGAGAAAGAGAAAAAGAGAGAGAGAGGGGGGTATACAGATATAAGTAGAGCGAGAGGAATATAGATAGATAGCTTTGTTTTTGAGGGAGTGTGAAAGCAGAGACAGAGAGAGATGTTGATGATGCTGAATTACAGCCCCTCCTTCCTCTTCCCCTCGCCCTGGGCTTGAGTGTTCCAGCAACAGGGGTTTCCATGACAACCCCGGCCTCCCCCTAACCCCATGTGAACAGAGCCACAGGATTAGCACTGAGAGAGAATTCAAATGTCAACACGACTCAAGGCACTGCCACGTACGCTTTAGATACAAGATGGATGTCAGCTTTTTCTATAAAGTACAGTGTGTGTGTGTTTGTGTGTGTGTGTGTGTGTGTGTGTGTGTGTGCACGCACACGCGTGTCTTGCTAATCGTGCAGTAACTAATACAGTTAAACAAATGATGCTTAAAGATTGTTATAGTAAAGTAAATGCATTGTTGTTGTCTTTTTGCTTATTCAGTAGAATTTGGTTGTGTACACTTTTGCCCCCTTGTCAAACATTGTGAGAAACAGATGATGATGATGTTTTCTAAAATCCAGATTTCAAGGTTTCTAAATTCTGGGAGACAATGTGTATTAAGTTATAACTATACAGTGTTTCCCACAGGATTTTGTGAGACTATGGTGGGTGGATCTCGGACCCTCTAGGGGGGTCCGGGGGCATGCTCCCCCGGAAGATTTTTTTTTACATTTTAAAGTTAAATGCATCAATCTGGTGCACTTTGAAAGCAAAATTAAGAGGCTAGATCTATGAAAACCTGTGTGCTCTTGTGAACAATTTAATCATAAACACATTGGTTGTATAGATACGAATGGTGAAAACACAAAATCAACTAGAGCATACATCTGAGCCATCAAAGAAATTAAGCAAACGTGGTTAACTGTGTTGAACTAGTTTATTTTTTAGAAAAGCCAAGATATATGCCCTGATCAACATAATTGTCAAGCGGGATCCAGGGGTATGCTCCCCTGGAAGACAATTTGGATTAGGTTCTGCTGAATTTTGTGGAAATAAATTGACAATATTCAGGCATGAGATGAACAAACCAAATATAAGCCTATATTACAGTAGCATCTTTGTGTAGAGCACCAGAGCTCTTTAGGTAGGCCTGTAATCCATCCCTGCTAATACCTTTCATCATGTAAATATGAGCGTTCCTTCCAGGTGATGTGACCTATTGGCTCAAAATCAGTGCAGGATCATACTTGTTTTGTGAGACACAACTCTTACTTTCTTTTTGTTTCTTCTTTTTTTTTTTTTTTTTAAATCAAATCTTAACATTCTTCATATTGTTTTAAATAAACGTTTAATAGCCTACATTTAATACCCACGTTTTATTTTGAAAACCGGAAGTTTCCACACGCTGCAGTAAGCTAGCGCTGACTTTCCCAGTTGTCTCAAAGTAATGCCATAAAGTCGGCAATAAGGGCGCACTGGAAAATGTTGGAGCGGCTGACTTCACCACGCGGAACCGAGAGACGGCTGGCTGGACCGCAGTCCGGTGCGTGTGGAGGTGCGGCTCCTCCAGCGGAGCGGTTCATGTTAATAGCGGAGTCCGGGAGGGTTCACCTTCACGGCGTAGTTACGAGGGATGTGCGACTATCGTCTTGAACAATAAGTGTTTTTTAAAGTTAGAAAGATATTAGACGTTCAACCGATATTCACGCTCCGAATTACAGCGATCAGACACGGGGAACTAAAGCCGCGATCACCGGTATGAGTCCCGTGTGTCTAGCGGTGTCTACCTGCCCAGGCGTCTACCTGCCCAGGTGTATTGGTCAGTAGTTCTGCAGCGATGAGTTAAATCAGGGCTTGTTGCGACCACGGATGTATTCGGTTGGCGATGCTCATGCCTTCTTATTTTTATGTTTTACTTTTTGCTCGACTAATGAAAACGTATTCGACTAAGCCTCCGTCGATCGACTAAGCCGACTATTGGCAGCCCTAGTTAACTTACAGCACTTTATATGGAGCATTATTATATTTTCAATTTATTTACAGAGCAATCCCTGCAAAGTGTTTAGGTAATAACTATAGAAGAGAGGGGGCGTGGCATCACGATGGAGTCAGCCATTACGATGCACGATGTCAGACCACGCGAACCTGATTTTTTTTTTTCACAGACACGTCGGTACGCCGGAATTCCGGCGTGGTGGCGGAACGCTATCAGCCCTGCGTTAGTTACAAGGCTCGCGAATCGCGGGGCACTCGTCCGCGACGCCTTGTAAACGTTAAGTTAACTTACGTTGTCAGAGTGTTTGAACTAGTGGATACTGTAAAGTTTGTTAACGTTACTTACCTCAAACGATGTGGTGCCCTGACGTCTCGGATGCTGTCAGGTAACGCAGTGCGCGCGCGTGTGTATGTATGAGTGTGCGCGCGCCGCGTTCAGCGGGGAGGGGAGGGGCGGAGCGGCTGACTGGGAGTGAGAGATGCTTAAGCAGCGGCGCGAAACACAAGTTACACATCTTAATTGTTATTATGTAAGAATTTTTTTCGGTTCATTCTGAGACTGTGGCGGGACAAATTAGACCATGGCGGGCCGCCACAGTCTAAGTAATTAATGGGAAACACTGCTATACATTATTTTTGTCCATGTTATGCAAGCACAGAGTTAGCCACTTGAGTTAACATCTGTTGTGTTGGCGTTCCTTCCTGTATATGGCGCCTTTTCTTTTAGTGTTAAATGATCTCAGAATTACCATCATTACTGTACCGTATTTTTGTGCACGGTTTAAATGTGTATTCTTTTGTGTCTCCAGCGGCGGTGGAGGCGTGCGTCCTGCACGGGCTGAAGCGGCGCGCTGCCGGCTTCCTGCGCAGCAACAAGGTGGCGGCGCTCTTCACCAAGGTGGGCAAGAGCTTCGCTCCAGCCCACGACCTCTGCAGGAAGACCCAGGAGCTGGAGCAGCTGATCGAGACCAAGTGAGACACAGAGAGAGAGGGAGAGAGGGCACGTCCCTGCACTCATATCCCACCTCGTTCTATCGCATCACAGCCAGCAGATCAAAGCTCATTTCAAAGGCCTACTGGCTGCTTGTCAAAGCGTATACGCTACTTCAGCGGGTCAATCAAACGGGTGTTCCCTTTCCTCACCTGGCCATGGCCACACTTGTTGAGCCATGGCCAGAGGGGCAGAAATACATTTTTGTTATGCAGCACAAAACATTATCTCTAGAACATTTAAAGTCAACAGGCCTGTTTTCATTGTGTGTTTTGTGTTATCAAGGCAGACTGTGAGAGAGGGACAAGGTATGACGGTTTATATTAAAAAATATATAAAATTATATATATATGATTTTTTTTTAGATACAAAAAAATATATAAAATATAATACAAATTTATAGAGTAATCTTATAGTAATATTATAATATATATTATAGTAATATTGTAATATTATAAACTTAATTTGTATAGCACCTTCCAAAACATTTTTTTTTACAAAGGGCTTCAATGAGCACAATAAAAACACTCAATGTACTGTCCTCTGTTCCCCTCCCCACTCCTGCTTCAGGCGAACCCAGAGCCTGCAAAGTCAAGACAGCTTGAGGCGGTTGACCCGGCTGCCCAGCCTGGCCCCACACTCGGTCAAAAACCTTTGGATCCGCACGGCTTTGTTTGAAAAGGTCTTGGACAGGATAGTTGTCTACCTTGTGGAGAACAGTAGGTAAGATAAAGACACTATAGTAGGGAAGATACAGACACTGTGCACTGCTGTGATGATGACATATTTCTCATTTGCCCGCTTGGGTTTTCACCAGTAAATTCTATGAGAAAGAGGCTGTTCTCATGGACCCTGTGGACGGACCCATCCTCGCTTCTTTGCTGGGTAATTATTCATGCAAAATACACAACACATAAGACATGGGTTTGAGGGTAGACATCTCCCATATCGATTCCATACTATCACGATACTTGGGTGCAGTGGCGTCAGTTTGGTTTTAGAAGTGGTGGGGACAATAACCATAAGCTTGAGTGTGGTTTGAAAAGTGCTGGGGACCCTTATGTAAGCTATTCATCCGTTCAACGCTGCATTACAATATGCTCTACATTCGGCGCGATTGTCAACCGCGGGGGGGGGGTTCCCGCCAGCCGCGGACCCAGCACCGGACCCGCGGACCCGGCCGCGGACTCAGCCGCAGACCCGAGTCCACACACAGCCCGTGTGCATGCTGTGAGGATGTCATCGTGCGCGCCTATCGCATGATTTAGACTTGACGGTTTCGGCAGACAACCCGTTCTCATCCCAACTCGTAATATACCGACGATTTGTCACGCCCCTAGACGTCTGATACTGACGCCAAAGGTACCCTCCCGCGTCTGTGTGAAACGATCTGGGTTCTCATAAACCCGTTCGCGGTGGTAAGAGACGAGCAGAGTCTACAGCGTCCGCTCGCAGAGCAGAGTCTACAGCGTCCGCAGTCTACTGTGAAACAATTCACTCAAAAGGGTTATGGTTAGGCTTATGGTTAGGGCTAGGGCAGGGGTGCAACTACCCAGTGTTAGGGGGGTATGCAGCAACAATTTTGGCGCCCCCCATAAACATTACGGGTGCGCGGTTGTTGACGGGGGGGGGGCACTGGTTTAGGGTTAGGGTTAGCGTAATCTATCACCGTGACCGGGTTATTATTGGAGTGAATGGACGCTGTAGACTCTGCTCTGCGAGCGGACGCTGTAGTTGGGATGAGAACGGGCTGCGGTTGAGTATGTGGGGATTTTTTCGGTCGCAATTGGGTTGCACATTTTTAAAAGTGGTGGGGACAAAATTCAAATTATAAATAGTGGTGGGGACATGTCCCCCCCATCCCCCCCGTAATCGACGCCTATGCTTGGGTGCCAATTTGATATGTATTGTGGTTTTTAAATATTGCTATTCTACAAGTATTGCGATTCGAAATTACGATTTATTGCGATTTTTTGTTTACGTTTTTAACACTAGACCATGGGAAAAATTTACTTTTAATAATGACTTTTATTTCAGCAACATCGTTGCTATACTGGGAGGGTTTAAGGGAAGGTTACATGCTGCTGTTTATGTAGTGTACTTCTTGTATGCATTTAATGTGAAAACAATAAACATACAAAAAAAAATCGATTCAGGCATTAAAAAATCGCGATACTTAAGTGAATCGATAGCTACCCCTATTGTTACCCCTATTGTCACCCTGGTGTTTCTGCACCAGTCACACACCTCACCGAGCTCCGACATTGATTGTCCCTACGTGTTACTGTCAGTGGGGCCGTGCGCGCTGGAGTACACAAAGATGAAGACCGCGGACCACTTCTGGACGGACCCGTCTGCAGACGAGCTGGTCCAGAGGCACCGCATTCATGGAGGCCACTGCAGGCAGGACTCCCCCAGCAAGAGACCCGCTCTGTGTGTACGTACGCCCACGCTGAGACCTACTCACAGACCCTCGTATTGTTATTGTTAGTACTCTTCAACGGGTGTCAGGCGTGAGCATGTCAGTAATGAGTCCACTGTGCGTTGAGGGTTCCCACTTTCGATGCCATGGCTATTTGCTTTTAGGGAGCACCCGAATACCGCCTTGTTCTGAATCGCTCATTCACTTCTCCCAATGGAGGAGGGTGGTGTGTGTCTTTCACAGAGATAAATAGGAGGACTGAGGGGATGAGTAGATGTGTGAGTATGGTACAATTGTCCGCTTAATGGAATTTTATAACGTTGGCTGCCATGAGGATGGAGTTAGCGTCGCCTCAGTACACATTTCAATTATACTGAATCAGTGCAATGTATGTTTAATGTTAAGCCATTTGAGAAGCGGTATTTAGCCGAGCAAACCGCTTAGCCTATGGTGTCCTTTAACTGGATTGCTTTAATTCCTTCAAAGAACCTACTTGCAATCAGAATAAGGTCAAAAATCCCCTTGCTGTTTATATATATAAATGTGATATTATACTGTATGAAGACATGATGTAATATTGTTGACAGAGTCTATACATATATAAGCCCTAATGACTGTGTTGCTGCTCCTAGGAAAATGACCGCTAGGATAAGGACTGTGTTGCTGCCTCTAGGATGATGATTGCTAGGATGATGATTGCTAGGATAAAGACCACTAGGATAATGACTGTGTTGCTGCTCCTAGGATAATGACTGCTAGGATAATGACTGCTAGAATAATGACCACTAGGATTATGACTGTGTTGCTGCTCCTAGGATAATGACCGCTAGAATAATGACTGTGTTGCTGTTCCTAGGATGACTGCTAGGATAATGACTGCTGCTTCTAGGATGGTAATGGTTAGAATTATGGCAGCTAAGATAATGATGGCTAGGATAATGACTGCTAGGATAATGACTGGCAGGATAATGACTGCTAGGATAATGACTACCAGGATAATGACAGCTAGGATAATGACTGTGCTGTGTGTTGCTGCTCCTAGATCCAGAAGAGACACTCCAGCAGTAGCATGGACGAGCGGCCCTCCCCCTCGCCCTCCGCCCGGGACTATGTGGAGTCTCTGCACCAGAACAACAGAGCCACCCTGCTGTTTGGCAAGAACAATGTCCTCGTACAACCGGTAACATGTATTAGAGCTCACGCATTAGAGCTAATGATGCATTTCAATAGTCCAACTTAGAGTTCAGATGTATTTCTGTCTCATAGTGTTACTTGTATCACAGTGGGTACAGCAGGTAGGGGTTAGGCATACTCTAGGTCTACTGTACATGAAAATAATAACATTTTCATGTTGTGTATTTTCTTGTTATTATTTTCAGGAAATAATCTACTGTACATTTTCATGTGCAATAGATGTAAAATGAATAACGACTATAAAGAGACAAAACAAATAGAAAAATGGTACAAGCAAGCCATTAATCAAACATTAACAAAAAATACACGTTTAGTTTCCTTTCTTTGATCTGTGTCTACGTAAAATGGTAAAGGCGTTCCATAACTAGTTCTATAACTTTCATCTCTAAGCAAAGCAAATGTGTCCATGGTTGTTTCAGCGAGATGATATGGAGGCCATTCCAGGGTACCTCTCTTTACACCAAACTGCCGAGGTCATGACCCTGAAGTGGACGCCCAACCAGCTAATGAACGGCTCTGTGGGCGACCTGGACTATGAGCGCAGGTATGATGATGATCCATACCCAGCCCGTACCCATGGCTACCAAACAGGGCCATAACTGTCATATAACAACCTCAACAGCAAAGCAATGAAGACAGATGGCGCATTGGTTTGCATATTGTGAAGCCTGTTGCAAGCTATCATGCTTCGTCGTCCTCTGGGAAAACACATAAAACACAAAGGCATATGAGATTATTTTTTTCAACAATTGTATAACAAAAAATTGGGGACAATTTAAATAATTTATTTAAAATATAACAAAAACGTTTTTCACCAAATTGGTGAAATAACTGTTTAACACAAAAACAAAAAGAAGAGCCACTAGATGACAGCCTCACAAACGCAGCTTAAATAATAATAATAATAATAATAATATAATATAATAATTTCAATTTAAAATCGAAATTATGATACCCCTAATATATATATATATATATATATATTAGTGGTGGGCCGTTATCGGCGTTAACGCGCTGCGATAACGCGAGACTCTTATCGCGCGATAAAAAAAATTATCGCCGTTAATCTATTGTCAAAGTTGGGTTGGGAGCTGGGTCTATACAGGATTTCCACCAAGGAAGGTAAGCGCCGCGGAACGGCTGTGCTGCGGAACGGCTGCGTCCCCTTTATGCATAAATCTGAATATATCCATATAAATGTCACAAAGATGAAGTTGGAATGCAAAATGATTCGGCAAAAAGACACCGCGTACAAGTTATGTTTCCTCGTGCTTGTCTGTTGCTTGTGTAATGGCGGATTGTTACTGAATAATGCAGTATGTCTGTGTGACTCAACAGCTCTTTATCCAGGAGTCAAAGATGCTGTTGATGGGCCTGTTTTCCACTGGCTAGTCACCAGATGGCTTATTGACTGAGATGCTGTCAAGCATCTCCAATTAACAAACGATTCGGTTTGGCTTTGTTTTTGTGTCTATAGGGCTGCTCTCCACATCTTCTCCATAATACATTGACCTTTTTTTGTTTTAATTTTAAGGAATGCTCTTTTCTGATTCGGTTTCACATTGGGTCTTCATGGACCCATAGTCTTTAGTTACGGTAACAGCAGAAAGTCTGACATGGTGTGTGTGTGTGTTGCAGTGTGTACTGGGACTATGCTATGACCATCCTGCTGCAGGAGATAGTCTACCTGCACTGCCATCAACAGGGTGGGTCTTCTGCCTTTCATTAACAGTATCTATTCACAGCTACCATGGCATTCTACATCCTGAAGCCCCAAAGCACACAGCCGTGTCGGGACAGCCAGCCGCTCTCCATGTGCTTTGCTCCATTCAAAAATATGATTCTGGTTCTTTTTTGATGGGAGAAGATTTGAAAGCACATACAACACTCTCATTGCACAAGAGAGCCTGGAGGAAGACAATTTGGGCAGGCCAATCAGGTGGCGCTTGCAAACGGAAGTGAGCGAGCTAAACCGGTAAAAGTTAATTAAATCCGACTAGCCAATCACAAATGATCGCAGCAACCTGTGCTTGGTGCAAGGGCTGGGTATCACCAGGTACCTCGCTATACGATACTATCACGATATTTTGCCCACAATAACGATAATATCACGATACAGCGATTCTGTGATAATCGATATATTGTAATAAATTTCATCCACGATACATCACGATATCTGTGAGATTCAAAATGTATTACAAAACATTGTCATTGACAAATTAACATAAAATTTAAAAACAAAATGAATGCAGAAAATACACATTAACACATTAAGTGCTGCTTAACAAGCAGAATCAAATTGTTTTATGAAAACTGCATTATAATCTCAACAACAACTTTGCTTTCAATGCTTTGTCGATTGTAGGCTGGCTTGCGTTAGCATTAGCGTCCTCGTTAGCCGTCCTCATGGCAAGCCAGTGTTGTAGTCGAGTCACTATGCCTAGTCCAGGCTTATGGCGTCAGATTAGTGCCAAAATGCACTCGCGTGATAAAACATGCAGTCGGGCGTATTATATTATTTCACACGCGTAGTTATTACCTGCGAGCGCGCAAATTCTCTCTGCGCGCTCGCGCACACTCAGAGCGCTTCTCCCCGAGAGAGGAAATTGAGAGCGAGCGAGTAAATCGGGGACTCGAGAGCATTTCCTCGTTGCTCTCACATCGGACAGCCTCTCGCAGCTCACGTTCTGCTCGCTCGAAAGGAATATTTTTGGCACTTTGGGGGAGGGAACCCAGGCAGGGCGGGCTCTCCTGTGATTGGCGGTTTCTGAGGCGCGATATTTGATTGACAGCCTTGCTTTCTCTCATGGATGGAAGTCTGCTGGTGAACTCAGAGGTCTGAACGAGACAACGGCGTCAGGGCGGCGGAGGTACCTTCAGCTAAGAAAGCCTTGGCTGACTATTGGCTAGCTTTACCCATGGTTAACGTTACGGACTAAGTAATAACGTTCTAACTAATGTTGATTATTAGTTACACTAACACAATTCTCAGATGCCCCCCGGATACCCCCCTCCCCTCCCTGGAGGAACTGTAGGCCTACAGCTCACGCTGTCTCAGGAAGGCAAACAGCATCCTGAAAGACCCTACCCACCCCGGTCACAGACATTTCAAACTGCTGCCCTCGGGCAAAAGATACAGCATATACCCTGCATCAACAAACAGACTGAAAAATAGCTACTATCCCAAAGCCATTAAAGCGCTCAACTCGGCCGCTGGAAATGGCAGAGGGAGCAGACAATGCACTATACATGGATAACTGAGAACTAAGAAACTGTGAACTGAACATACACACTGTATGTACATATTTAATCCCTGAATGCAAAAAATGTGTAACAATGTGCAATAACAACCCCATGACATGTTTATGTTACTCCTCAAATCATAGAACTAGGTATCAGACATATCCCATGAATATGCCCTGATGCCAATAATGTATACAATGTACCTCTCTTGCACTCATCCACTTTTTCTTTTTCTACATATATATATATTTTCTATATATATATTTATTTGTAAAGTTATGTATATGTTCTTATGTAAATTTTAAAACTGCACCTTGGGGACTGCTGTACATAATCTCGTTGCTCCTGTAACAATGACAATAAAAAGCAAGTCTAAGTCTAAGAAACATAGATGACATTTCACACAAGCCATAGTTCAGTCAGGACCACTTTTGTCAATATAATCTTTATTCTAAAGCAGAATATACATGCAGAATATTACATTTGGCGGTATGGCTCTGTTCTGGGAACTCCTTGCCCTTCCACGTGCCTACGTGGAAAGCCTTAAGGCAGGGGGAGCACTCCTCCCTGCCCTTCCATGTGCCTACATGGAAAGGTTTAAGACAAGGAGAGCGGCAGCAGAGACCCCCCGGGGTACAGAACAGAGCAAGCATCAATGACAATCAGAAAAAGACATTGATTAATTAGATACAACATAAAGGAGGAGCTGGGGTGGAGGTGGGTTGCAAGCTAGCAGAGGAAGCAGCGAATGTAGGCAGGCTGAAGCAGCTTTAAATAAGGCGCCAAGAATGATGTTTGCCAATGGGTGTTTGAGGGGGAGTCAGCTGAGGTGTCAGCTGACTGTGTATGGTATCCAATGGGAAGCTAGGGAAATCAGCTGACGTACGTCTATAATGATACTACGTATTTGAAGCGCTCTGCATGCGTAACGTAAACCTAACGCGGCAATATGACTACTGTGATATCTGTACTGAGCCGAGCCTGACTTCGTGGCCTGCCTGAACTAACGCTATGCTCAATTTTTCGTTCATCACAAATGCCTGAATTCAGCCAAGGCTTTCTTAGCTGAAGGTACCTCCGCCGCCCTGACGCCGTTGTCTCGTGAGTTCACCAGCAGACTTCCATCCATGAGAGAAAGCAAGGCTGTCAATCAAATATCGCTAATCGGAAACGGCCAATCACAGGAGAGCCCGCCCTGCCTGGGTTCCCTCCCCCAAAGTGCCAAAACTATTCCTTTCGAGCGAGCAGAACGTGAGCTGCGAGAGGCTGTCCGATGTGAGAGCAACGAGGAAATGCTCTCGAGTCCCCGATTTACTCGCTCGCTATCAATTTCCTCTCTCGGGGAGAAGCGCTCTGAGTGTGCGCGAGCGCGCAGAGAGAATTTGCGCGCTCGCAGGTAATAACTACGCGTGTGAAATAATATAATACGCCCGACTGCATGTTTTATCACGCGAGTGCATTTTGGCACTAGTCTGACGCCATACAGGCTCGAGTCTCCAGTGTCCGAGTCCGAGTCAAGTCCAAGTCATAAAAAAAAAATCCAAGTCGAGTCCACTACTCATACAAGTCAAGTCCGAGTCGAGTCCCTATTGATCCACATCGAGTCCGAGTCCGAGTCAGCACTAAAGTAAGCATAGCCTACATGTTGTTACACAAAAACATAACTGTTGTGCCGCAGCTCATAGGCGCGTTCTAATGGCGGAAGCTATGAACTTTCATATGTATTTTACTGTTTTTAACTCACTCTAGTGGTCATAACTACTGTCCTGTCCTCTTAATAATAACTCAGAAATGCAACTCTAATGTGCTGTATTTGCACATACATAACCATGTCTTATGAATAGCTTATGCTTTTCATGATAGAAGACATGGTTATGGCAGGTCCACCTCCGTAGTGGATCCAACGCGGCGTGCAAATGAACCCGATATGGTCCGTTTCGTGGATCTGTTCCGAAAGCCGCGATACTCGGCGGATTTGCTGTGTGGGTTATTTACGTAGTTACTACGTAAATAGGTAGGTTATTTACGTAGTTACTACGTAAATAACCCACACAGCGGCTTTCGGAACGGATCCGCAAAACGGATCAAATCAGCCTTCACCCTGAGCTTGCAGGCTTGAAGTAGTGACGCTGTAAATCAAAATTGTAGCAGGCTTTTGTGAGAGAATCTGTTTAGAGCGGCTGTATGTTTTATTGTTTAAATATCGATATTTGGCGCCAGTGTATCGATAACGTACCGCAAGACGAAATATTGCGATATATCTTAATATCGATATTTTGGCACACCCCTACTTGGTGCCATGTTTTAATTTTACTGTGCATTTTGCGTACTCTCAGTTTGCGTACGCTCAGTTTGCGTACGCTCAGTTTACGTACTCTCGGTTAGTTGCGTGCTCCTAACGCGGTTCAGTTGAGTGTTGTGGTGTCCTCCTCTAGTGGACAGTGGCGGCACAGTGGTGCTGGTGAGCCAGGATGGGATCCAGAGACCCCCACTCCGCTTCCCTAAAGGAGGCCATCTGCTGCAGTTCCTGTCCTGCCTGGAGACCGGCCTGCTGCCCCACGGCCAGCTGGACCCCCCTCTCTGGTCCCAGAGGGGAAAGGTCAGAACACAATGGAAGCTCTAAAACCACTTTCTGTTCATAAATGACCAGATCTCCAGGTCGAGGTACCCTTCAGCAACAACTGCTGCTGGCGAGCTACTGGTGTCCGTTCATGGATGTGGGGCTGAATGGCAGACATGAACTGAAGCACTGTCTCGACAGTGCTGTAGTGGCTGGAGAAGCACATATACATGCCATATTTGTTTGTAAAAAAAAACGTAAAAATGTTACCCCTGAGATGTATTGTTTGAAATAAATATACAATACAAATTGGATGAATACAATCAAAATCAGCAAAAGCACATTGGATTTTTTGCCTAGTGAGACACCAAGGAGTATATTGACTTCTGTTGGCATGTTCTGTTGTCTGTTCGGTCTGTTGGCCAGTAACAAGTATTCAGTATCCGGAGGGAAAGCATAATAGTAGACACCACCCACACATGTTTAGCTACTAGCTCCAGCTACAAGCTAACGCAGCCTTATAGTCTAACCACAGAGGTTACACTATCAGGACATATTATTCTATAAAGGTTATTATTCCCATGTACCTGGGAGAACTAATGCCTATGATTTCAGAAACCATTATAGTTCCTTTAGAAATATTAAATGGAGGTATACTGTAGTAGCTGGGCGATGGTTGAGTTTGGTTAGTAGAAAGGGTTATATTTTTTTATCACATTAGCAATGAGATCCAGGCAGAAATTGATAGTGTTATTTTGTCGGGCTAAGGGGACGTGGTTCAGAAACGCGGGCATAATATCCACAAGTGTCCGCATGATGTGTGCACCCGAACCGCGTCCCATAGAAGGTGAGGTAGTGAATACATGTTGCTGGTCATTCCAGGGGAAGGTGTTTCCTAAGCTGCGGAAGCGGGTCGCTCCCGGATCGGGATCATCGGATTCTGTGTCCGACAAGGAGGAGGACGAGGCCACAGACTACGTCTTCCGGATCCTTTTTCCCAACAGCCAATCAGAGTTCGGTGAGGTGCCCTTTAAACGGTATCCTAGTTGCAGTGACGGCATGCACCTTGGCGGCCCGCGGCAGTGGCCTGCTCCCCTGTGTAAAATGTACCACCCATGTTTGTTCCAGTGGCTGTAGCCCACTCCCCCTCCGCTCTGTCATCCTCTTCGCCCCTCCGACTGAGACGAACGCCCCTGGTGGTCCCCAGGCTGTACTGCAGCCGCGTGAAGGACCCGCCCCCAGGAGATGGCTGTAATGTGGTTACACCTGGGCTCTGTCCGTCCGTCTGTCAGCTTGTCTCGCTTTGGTTCTGGCAGCTCTCCTCTGTGCCTTTGGGGTGGTTTATTGATGTCAAACCTAATCAAAGACCAACCCCCCCCCCCCCCCCCCCCCCCCCACACACACACACACACACACGCACACGCCTACTCCATGTTATTTCATTACAATCACTTTTGCGCATGGTGGTGGACAGCTGACTGACAGCGGGGGAGTAGCTGCAAAATGCTCTCACGTGTTTCTAATCATGCACACTCTTCGGTTGTTGATATCAAATGATTGACCGTTGTTTTTGTTTTTGAAGTGAATCCACACCCATTCCAGCGTGCTATTAGCTATGCTAATGCTACCATCAGATCTTAATTGAGTTTAAATTGTTTTTTCAAAGCAATGTTGAAATCACCGAAGGGCTTGGGAAACCTTTCTTGAGATTGTAGTTTTAACCACTAATTGAACAGCCTAATAGTCATTTGAGGAACATTAATGAGAATGTGTGTGTGCATGTGTGTGTGTGTGTGTATTTGTGTGTATTTGTGTATATGTGTGTGTAACAGTGAACCCCCCAGACCTGATGGAGCAGGGTGCTCCCCTGTGGCACCCCACCCTCAGGAAGTCTTCCTGTTCGTCCTGCTCCCAGGGGAGTCTGTCGGACGGCGCGCCGCCAAACGGCTGCAACCACGAGCGGTAGTATTCATGTTACTACTGTCTACTACTGTATATACGTCTGCCATGGCCCTGTTTACACCACAGAAGTAGCTAGTTCCTACAACCCTCTGTGAATCTAGATTGAATCTAGAAAACGCACAGGGCACACTCACATACAGGTTTGGGGTTTCCACCACATTAATGGTTTGTGCAATGTCTGAAAATGTGTGGAGACGTGGCAAATTATGTTGAATCATAGTATTTGCAAGGTCTAGGAATCATAGAATCATAAAAAACAGTACACAGCACAATGTTGAATTTGCTTTGCTTGCTTTACATTGTTTGGCGACCGGTAACGTCGAAGTTAAGTGCGTGTCTTGACAACGTTTCCGCTAGAGATTCTGTCTCGATGAGAACGCGAGTCGATCTGGATTGATTGTAGCGTACACCACCTTCGGAGGTGGTTTTGACAATCTCTCGTACAATCGTTCCTGTCTGTTTAGACTGAGAAAACATCGCTGTTTGCATCGTGATCTCACAACCGTTTTCAGTTGAAATGAGATTGAAAATGCTTGTGTAAACAGGGCTGATGACATGTGCTGCGTGTCAATGAATAGCATGGTGTTGGGTGTTGGGTGTATGGAGATGATGAAGGAATTACAAAACATTGAAAAAATTATATTCCTTATGATAATGATATGATGAGTAAAATAATAGGACATAATAAATATAAAAATAACCAACAGAACAATATATTCAGTGTTGTGTTGTAGTGCACTCTGTTCACACTGTTCATCATGCTGACTGCAGAGGGACTGTTGGCTTTAAGGCTACTGTTTGCAAATGCTACACTATAGGAAAGTACAATAAACAAGACTAGGTCAAAAGGCGCAGTCCTTGACTAAGGTTTGTTGTCCTTAGTCAATAAACAGAGTGCTTGGAAACAGTCTCTCTCTATTTATTTTGAAAGAGCTACGCCCAATTGGGAAACAACATCAACCACGCTATCACTCTCAGTCACTCACTCACTAACTCACTCACCCACTCAGTGACAGAGCGTCATGGATATAGGGCTGGCCTGCCGGTCCAGCCAAAAATTATGAAAAACATTATTCATAGGTTACATTCGTATTTTAGAGAGAGTGGAATATTTATTATGTGTGTTGTTTTTTGAAAATAGCGGTATTGTACCTATATTGTACATTGAAGTGAGAGTTAATGTATGTATGCTTTATGTTGGCGATAGAGATTATTGTATGTTGTATGCTAAAGTAACAATGTATTGTGTTGTGGTATATACTTAGATAAGAGGTTTTTGTATGTATTTTTTGTGTACTACGTTGAGAGGTTATTAAATGAATATTGCATGTTTAAGGAAACAGCTATTGTGTGTGTGTGGTTGTGTTACCACAGGGCCCCTCTCAAGCTGCTGTGTGACAACATGAAGAACCAGATCATCTCTCGGGCATTTTATGGCTGTAAGTCTGCGTCTGGTTCATTAAAGTACAACAGCTCCAATGTATCAGACTATTGATCTGCCACGAGTAGCATCCCTAATGAAGGATCACTGGATAAACTTTGACCTTTTAGCCCTAATCCTGACCAGGAGACTCAAATCATCGTTCAACTCAGAATAATTACCGGCGATAATGTCAGCCAGGGTGAATCGTCACGTATACGTTTTGTCAAATGGGGCTCACTTTGACCTTTTATGGCTATTCCCGTGTGTATGAACCAAACACCTGATAAGCATTCAACCTATACCTGTCCAATGAACATTGTTTTTTTATGTATCTCTCACATCATGTTTTGAATAGTCTGCCTGTTGCCTGTATGTGTTGTGAAACCACTTGGATTTCATACATGTGTACGTATGAAAGGTGCTAATAAAGGTTTGTGATGATGTGATCATGGCGGTGCAGGGCTGGCGTACTGCCGCCACCTGTCCACAGTGAGGACGCATCTCTCTGCGCTGGTGAACCACGCCATCGTGGAGCCCGGGGACGCCAGTGCCGGCCTCACCCCCCACGTCTGGCGACTCTTCCTGCAGGACCACACCGTAAGTTAGTCACCGCCCGGGACAGCTCTGGCTCAGAACCACCAGGACTTTACCACACACACACACACACACACACACACAATCATAAACACACACATACACAGTCATATACGCAGACACACACACACACACATACACAGTTATACCACACACACACAAACACATACACATACACACACACACACACACACACACATACACAGTCATACACACGCACACAGTCATACACAGAAACACACACACAGTCATACACACGCACACAAACACACACACACATACACACAGACACATACTCTGACGTACTCAGACACACATACACATACAGACGCACTCACACACACATACACACACACATGCTCAGACACACATACACATACAAATACACATACACATACATACACACACGCAATCCTGAACATCCACCCCCACTCTCTCTGTCTCTCTCTCTCTCTCCCTCTCTATCTCTTGCGTGTCTTGCACCTCTGACTCTCATCCATATTCATCGTCTGCTAATCATGGCCTCCACATTATTAGTCACACACAACAATATGCGCGAGGCGTGACTAATCTTCTGTCAATCGTCGAGTCCTCTTCTCTGAGTGTTGGCTACTGGGAACCAGATGAGTGTGCCCGCTAAATACAAGCCTTTAATTACAATGTGAACACATTAGCACATTTATTAACCACATTCATTAACCACATTTCATCTCATATTAACTGTACTAAAACATTTTTTTTTCAGCTGCAAAGCACATGCAGACACCATCTGTGTTTAAAAAGGCTTTAATCTGAAGAAGTTGTTTGCAAAGTAAGAAGTGTGACCGCACAGATATACAGAATCTCAATGCAAAGCTCCTCCTATTACATATAATTAATCACTTAATCAATTCAAATAGATTTGTTTTGTTAGTTAGAGCTTGAGAGAAACCGTAGAAGAGCCATTAATGACAACCATTAAATCAATCGGATGATACACAGTGCTAAACTACCAGCGTGCGCACGTGTGTGTGTTCTTGCAGACTATTGAAAGACTGTTTCAGCGGTCCTCTCCTCACTAGGCAATGAATCAAGAATGAGCCAATCATGTGTAGGCCAAATCCATAGAGACCCAAGAGAGCTAGAATAGTCGACACGGCCTAGAATAAGAAATCTAGAATAGTCGACGCGGCCACACGCGTCTGGGCTCTCCCATTTCAAAAGTGTACTTAGCAACAGTTGTGACATCAGGGCGTTGATGAGGGACTCCTGTGCTATCCAAAAATATTTTTTGTAAAAATGTCAAAATAATGGCATGAATGAATGTGTTTAAAGTTCATCAAAGTCACACAAGCATTTGCAACCCAAAAAAAAAACGAAAAAGAAAAAAACTTTCGGTAACCATTAAATATACAACACCTTGGACGCTTAACAGCATGTCTTTCATTCACAGGCCTATGAGGAGAAGGAGCTGCTCCGATTGGTCTACTTTGGGGGCGTGGACCCATCGCTGAGAAAGGAGGTGTGGCCGTTCCTCCTGGGCCATTACCAGTTTGGAATGTCCCAACCTGAGAGGAAGGAGGTTTGTGTGACCTTTGACTTTTGAGTGAGTGAGTGAAATGCTCTGAGCTCTGAGCTTTCAGGTTGCTCCCGCCTCATCAGGGCCTCTCTTCCCTGATTGGTTCAGGGAATCCACCTCGCTTGTCAATCACATGCACACACGTTGTCATAGCTCCACCACAGGTGCGTGAATGCAACACTTCTCAATGGTGGAGAAACATAGGGAAGGAGCAGAGAGGAAGGCGACTTTTTTAGGGGGGCTTTTTTAGTTTCAAAATCTTGCTCTCTTCTTCTCTTTCTCTTACAACTCTCAAATCCGACCGCCGCTTTGAAGGAACAATACACAGCCCTCCTATACATGTTGACCCATCCTTACTATCCTGTCTGACGGAACTGCGTCATAACAGCGATGTTCTCTGCGGTCAGGTGGATGAGCAGATGAAGGCGTCCTACCAGCAGACCATGGGCGAGTGGCTAGGCTGCGAGGCCATCGTGCGCCAGCGGGAGAAGGAGCAGCATGCGGCGGCCATCGCAAAGTGCTCCTCGGGGGCCAGCGTGGACAGCTCCAGCCAGGCGCTGGTGCACCGCGACTCCACCCTGAGCAACGAGGTAGGAGGCAGGGGCCACACATACACACACACAAAACATCAGGGAACACTGGCTTTAGCTTAATATGAGGGAATAATCTCTGTGTCTCATACGTCACTGGTCGTCAACCAATATAAAGCAAGGAGGTTCATATGGACATTTCTCTGAAACATCCTACCTGCCTACTTGGACAACTTAAAGCCTGTCCTTGGCTTTATGTCTAATCACGACACAGGCAGAAATTGATTAGAGGAAGAAACCAGGTGGCTGATTTCGCTCTGGATGGGGCAATTCAGACAAGGTTCGATATTTATAGCCATCTGGGTGAGGATATGGGGAAACATACACCCGACCTTGGGAACAATGCCAAAGAACAATTAAAGACCTCAAACATCATATAGGAAGGCAAAAGACAATAACAATAAAAGGCAACAGCAGAATAATATGTCCTTTTGACGCATGCGTCACCGCATGTGTCCCCGCTATGCGTGCGCATATCAAGCAGTGATTTCTCATAAACTGCCTAAACCGGCGGAGACGATTGTGAGCCCCTGCTTTCAAAGTATACATAGGCATGCTGCAGAGACCCATGGTGTTGCAGTCGAAAGGTTTTGGTGATGTGACTTACTAGTGGTCATCTCAGCAAACACTGTACTGTGGATTATGTTCATAGTGCATGAGAAAGAGTCCATGGTCCGTCACTGAAACGAGCAAGCCCCAATCTAGGACTCAATCATGTAGTGAGTGGATGTTGAGGAAGACCCTAGAATAAACTCTGCAAACACTACATCTACATACTCACAGAGTCATATTTAGGCCAGGTTGAACAGAATGCAATGCGGCCGTGTTCACTAATACATGGTTCCTCGTATTATGCGTTTCTATGGTGGATAAAGCACCCTTGACATGTCTCATCCTTTATCAACTACTCATCTGGTGATTGAGTCAAGATTTACACTGAAAACCCAAGACAATTATACTATGCCAAGATGTGGATTAATGTGATTCATTATAAGACCGTCATGAACATTGATAGACAGTGGGGAAATATGAGCTCAGGGTTTCATCCTACGTTCTATTACGGCAGTCTAGAGATGAGAGTCACACACACATACACACACACAGTCAAACACACACACACACACACACACACAGACGCATACACACACACACACACACACACACACACACACACACACACACACACACACACACACACACACACATACACATACACAGTCATACCACACACGCACAAATACAAACACATACACGCAAACACACACACACACACACACATACACAGTCATACACACACACACACACAGCCATACAAATCATAGCAATGATGTAGCTAGTGGCGTATGAATGCAGTACAAGAAGTGTTCCAATAAGTTCCAATCAGAGTAATGAAGTCATCATTATTCTGCCTCTCCTCCAGTCATCCCAGAGCTGCAGCTCAGACCGCCAGAGCCTGGCCCGTCTGCAGAGTGACTCCAGCAGTGGCACCCAGGTATCAAACCAAGTTATTACACGGCTTTGTTGAATACTCCATTCTGATTGGTCAATCACGGCATTCTACGGTCTGGGATTTCCGAATAGCAGACCGCTGTCGGGGGGTTTATTTCACAATAATGACGGCTCACTGTACATTATCCCTGACTTATATAGCTATTGTTTGTCATGTTATACTATTGGCTGCACGATTGTGACAAAAATAATAATTGCGATTATTTTGCCTGAAATTGTCAGTGCGATTATTCATTGTGATGAGCAGATGATCGATTCAATGTGACAACCTGGCCGCCACATCGCATTGCTTCATGTCATGTAGTTAGCGGTATGATTCCTCAGACCGCACATGGTCACACAAGATTCTAGCGCCTTTAATGGCAATGCCTGAGATTCGTTAGAGTGCTTACTGCCGAGTTGTAACTGTTTGTAATTTGATTTTAATGTAACAGTTGTACAAAATCAGATGTATTTATGACATTGTTTCATGATTTTTTTTGGTGCATTCATCTTCACGATTAGCTAATTGCAGGCCAAAATTGCGATTTAGATTAATATGCAATTCTTGTGCAGCACTATGTTGTAGCTACATTTTATTTATGTTTCATCCATATTCCTCTTTGTGTGTCTTCTATGTAACTTGAGTGTGTTGAGCCACCACTCCTCCTAGGGCTACACGTCGCCCCACTCCTCCCCTGCAGTAGCCTGCTTCCCTCTGGCTTCTTCTCGCAGGTCTTTGAGTCGGTGGAGGAGGTGGATCAGATCGAGGCCGAGACAGAGGTCAAGGGCCCCGAGGCCAAGCAGGTGCCCAGGGTCCCCAACGGAGTGCTCCAGAACGGGACCAGCTCTCCTGACTCCGGGCACCCGTCCTCACGCAACTTCTCCGTCACCTCGGGCCTGTCGGACGGCTCGCTCAGCACGGAGGACAGTGCCTGCGTGCCTGACCTGGGACTGAAAACCCCTGCTGCCGGCCCCCCTCTGGGGCCTCAGACCACCGGGTACCCCCTGGTGGTTGACTCAACCGTCAAGTCGGAAAACGATGCAGAGCAGCACAAAGCTTCTGAATGGAGGAAGAGTCATGGAGACTCGGAGGCTGGGGAGCCGAATGAGAAGACAATCCAAGCGGAGGTAGAAGGGAGGAAGTTGGAGGAGGCCAGTGCTGCAGAGCAAGCCAAGGATCTAGAAAGACATGCAGAGACTGTAGAGGGTGAAGATGAAAAGTGGATTGCACTGAAAGACGCCTCCGATTCAGAGTCTGCGACAACCCAAGTGCCTCAGGAGGATATCGAAATGAACATGGAACAGAAAAAACAGACAGGGATTTTAAAATCCCAAGAAACAAAGGCGAGCCGTGCGCCACAAGATGTTTTATTCCCCAAGGAAGGTGAGATTGTTGCAGGAGACGAGACCCCCGAGGGTACCAACATCCACCTGGAAGACACCGAGGCCCCCGCGGCGCTCAAGAATCTCATCTTGACCGAAGAGCTGTGCATGGCGCGACCAACGGACGCCTACTGCACCCCCCATGGCCACCAGGCTCAAAGCGACTCGGAGTCTGAGTCCCCGTCAGCCATCGAGATGGAGGAGATCCCCAAAGCCAACGTGTCCGTGGGACCTTGGGACAGGAAGGGCCGGTGTGAAGGGTGGTCTTCCTCTGAGGAGCTGCAGGGGGAGGCCAGTCCAGAGGGAACCCAGTCCACCCTGTCCGAGGAGCCCCAGATGGAGAGTCTCTACCCTCCCTTTGACTCCACGGAGACCCAAGAGGCCAAGGAGGAAGTGACCTCCCCGGTCTCGGCCGAACCGACCTACTCCGTATGTGTGCATGTTTGGTTTCATCCCGTCGTTATTAAAGAGGATCTGTGTTCTGAGATTGCTGCCAGCTGAGGGTTAAAGGTTCAGGTTCAAACGTGCCTACATTAGTTTTTGTTTATTCTACAGAACAAAATAAAAAATGATTTTAAAACAACCAAGGTCTATAATTCGGACCCTTCTATGCTTTGTAAAGCAACCTGGTGTGAACTCCAGATAGTGATTGGCCTTCTGTTGACACCTGTTGTAGCAAGAGCTCCTGGACCTGTACACGCTGAATCTGCACCGCATTGACAAGGATGTGCAGCGCTGCGACCGCAACTACTGGTACTTCACACCTGCCAACCTGGAGAAATTGCGCAATATCATGTGCAGGTAAAAAAAAAAGAAATCTGCTTTCGCATTGCTTTGTCCCATGTTTTGCAGTGACATAGCAATTGTTGCAAACGTGCAATACATTTTGTTAAAAATAATATATAATTGATTAAATTAACTGATTAAAATGTAACTCTTGGCAGTTATATCTGGCGCCACCTGGAGGTGGGCTACGTGCAGGGCATGTGTGACCTGCTGGCTCCTCTCCTTGTCATCCTGGACGACGGTGAGTCGACCGCTTCATTATCATACCACCATTTTGATTGACACTTGTTTTAGAACAACAGCCGTTTGCGTTGATAAAACACCTCATGCTATCGGGTCTTTGTTCCTCCACCCTGTGCTATTATGGGCTGCCAGAGGCCATGGCGTTCAGCTGCTTCACTCAGCTCATGAAGAGGATGAATCACAACTTTCCACATGGAGGCGCGATGGACACACATTTCGCCAACATGCGCTCCCTAATCCAGGTGAAGAGTGCTTTTCACAGCAAATAGGGTCCTCGTTGTTTTACTCCTCTGTCATTACTCTGTACTCACCATACCGCCTGCCTGTCATCTTTCTGTTTCTCCCAGATACTTGATTCGGAGCTCTTTGAACTGATGCACCAGAACGGAGACTACACCCACTTCTACTTCTGCTACCGCTGGTTCCTGCTAGACTTCAAGAGAGGTCTAGAAATAGGTTTCCTCCTACCATAGACATGATGCCAGACACAGAAACAACTTTTGATTAAAATCTCACACTCTACAGTTTTACAGCTCCCTAAGGCAAATTAATGAAGCGTTGTGGAATTTAAGTGTCCACTGTGCGCTAACCGGTGAAGGTATAAAAACGTTAAAGTATCAAAGATTTATTCTGCCGAATAGGAGAGAATAAGGACAGCATTCGCAAAACCATGCAATGTCATTCTCTTTCATCTCTCTGAGCCAATCTTGGAGACTTGGTTTTAAAGAGCTTTGATAAGATGTCTTCAATATCTGCAACATTTATGAATGGGGAACTGTCTGGATTAATAGCAGCATTGTCTACAACTACTGGTCAACCTTGGCATGAGACAACTGAAGATAGCTCAGGAGATTTAAAGGCATCTTGGTATTTTGAACTGAGTACATATTGTAATTTTCCATTACACAAGTCAAAAATCATAGTAATAATTAATGACATTATTAATATTAATCATATTTCCTGGGAGGGGTTTACACAGCGGTTGAGTGGGAGATGACTGGTGTCTTTATGCTTGGCCCACTAGAGCTCATCTACGACGATGTGTTCTCTGTGTGGGAAACCATCTGGGTGGCCAAGTACGCATCCTCGGGCCACTTTGTCCTGTTCATCGCCTTGGCGTTGGTGGAGATATACCGGGACATCATCCTGGAGAACAACATGGATTTCACCGACATTATCAAGTTCTTCAATGGTATGTCCCCCAGATTGATTTTACTGATTCAGAGTGCGTCTGAATGCATCCATCTTGTACTGTTAGAGCACCGTTTATAAGTTATATATATAAGTAAGTAATGTCTAGCCTTGCTGGAAGATGTAATAAGTAGTAATTCATAGTAATTCATAGCAATGTGCTTTTTTTGTTTCTTTCCAGAAATGGCGGAGCACCACAACATCAAACAGATCCTGCCTCTGGCCAGAGAGCTGGTGTGTAAGGTGCAGATGCTCATAGAAAACAAGTGAACCTCCTCCTTTCCTGCTTCACATGAGTTATGTGTTCATAAGTTATGTATTAGCTGTAGCAGCAACAGAGCAATTTAATGAGATGCCACACACACACACACACACACACACACACACACACATATATACACACATATATATATATATATATATATATATATATATATACATACAAACACACACACACACACATATATATAGACACACACGCACACAGCATACAATCAGTTTGCTCCTGTATGTGTTGTCAGCTGGTGTGTGAAGGTGTAATTCTTCATGACTGTCAGTGATTGTAGATTCAAGCAGACATTTTCCGAACGTTTGCGTATCTTCAAAAATATTTTTTGTCTGAAAAATGTTGTCTGTTGAGTGTCGATGTTTACCTGAGTAAATTATATATCAGATTTGAAGAGAATGATAGTTTAAGTTGCACATTTTCAAACCAAATGGATACTCGTCAACCAATGACTTTATTAATGAAGAGAAAGGTATATGATTCAAATATGTATTGAGAACTATTTTAATAGGTACTGAAGATGAAGTTTTACTAAATCACCAGATTATCCTAATTTTATGTGAGACCTGCAGACACTGTTTCAATTACCACATATTGTCCATATTTTCAAAACTAATTTCATTTTAAATACAGACGTTATAAAAAAAACACATTCCTGTGGTTATGATTCAGTGCAGAAAGATCCCATATGTCATATTTGAAGCTGCAGTATGTACCTTTTCCACCGCAGCCATGACTTCTAATCAAAATGCGAGCAAAGGGATGGCTGCAGTGAAAGAGTAACATGGTACAGTTGTATTAACCTCCAGTAACTACTGATACTTCTGATGTTCTCATCGTGTCCCACCCTTGCCTATACCCAATAGTATGTCTGTTTATGTTGTGTGTGAATTGTACTGTAACCCCCCCTCCCAAAAAAAAGAAAAAGAAAAGAAAACGAGGTTATGGAGATGAATGGAACTATATTTATGACCCATAGAAAATTAAATTGATATCAAAGTGACTTACACATCTCTGTACAGAGGATATTTTGATTACATTTTGACAGCACGTTTATTATTTATTAAGTATTTTTATCATCAGGTGATGCATTTTATTATTTTTCTATTGTAGTGTTGCGGTTACCCTTTATGATTTAATTCAATTAATTTATATTGCCACTATTATTATTGTTGCTATTATTGGCTTACACATACAGTAAATGTGGAAACTAGAAGTGAGTGACTGAAATCATGTTGCTTCAGATAACTTATTATACTACTCATTGTACTTTTTGGACATTATCACATATATTGCAAAAGTGTCAAATGAGACTCATTTGAGAACTATTCGCAAAAATGTAATGTGTATACATTGACTACAATTGAATTGGTTTCCTCTGCACATTACACATAGACCAAACTTGTTTTTAAACCTCTAAGAACACAATCCTAAAATGTAAAGGACAGACGGTAAAGTACGGGACGCTGCTATGGTTAGGGGCGTGTGCCTTCCCACTGAAGTAGCTTTTTTTAATGAAATGTATACGTGCTTTCCACTCTTTAATGGCTAATGTAATGTTGAAGAATATTTCTAGGTCTAGCCAAAAGTAGTTTATTGTGTCAAGTGTTGTTTTCATGAATGTGATAATGACATTATTGTGTTTAATATTAGTGGTTCCTTCTGACAAAGTTATTTATTTTCTGAAATGAAATGATTTGCTAACATTAGGTGTTTATTTATTCATTCAAACGCTGCTTTTGTTTGTAAAACTATAACCTTGAAATTTGGTGTTCAGTTCTGAATGTTTGTCGTAAAACAAATTATATTTAAAATGGCATATATATATATATTAAATGGTATATGTTTTTATAAAATGATTCCAGTCTTTTTTTGTTTAAAGTGAGTGGTTTTCCACTTAGGAATATGTATTTTGGGAATAATTCAATTACAAAGGAAGACTGCTCATGTTAAATGAAGGTTCATTGTGTAATCTGGTGTTTTCTTCCATAGTGAGATTTGCGCCATCACAGCACAGGATAAGTATAATAAGCTATTAATTAAACGGTTTGCTGTTTTCAATCGGCTAAATATAAATGATCTGAACACAAAAGAGACCTGTTGTTGTTTTTGCAGGGTCAGCACCAGCTTCAATACTCTGGGAGGGCATTTGGTCTTAATACAGGGGCACACACAACCTTCCTGGACTAGTAATAGCCTTTAACATCTCAGTTGTCAGTTCATCCATACCATCATAACTCAACCAGCTCTAGGCTCTACAACGACTTCAAGGAGGAGAATGAGAGTTCATAGTTATCTAAGCTGGGGAATGGTCTTCTTCATTTCTGCTGGCAGCCAGAACTGATCTGGAGTCTGACCCAGAAATGAAGTAGTACAAGGAGGAGCAGGGACGGGACCAGGAGGAGCAGGGACGGGACCAGGAGGACCAGGGATGGGACCAGGAGGACCAGGGACGGGACCAGGAGGAGCAAGACTCCTATCTGATGCAACCTACATAAAGAAATGAAAAAGACAATAAAACATCTATCCGCTACACGCTACAGTATGTAAGACCAGCATGGAGGTTATTACAGTTGCACTAACCAGAGGGGACGAGCCGGTCCTCACAGAGGATGGGGCAGAGAGAAAGGGGAGATGGGCCTGATGTATCTCGGACTGGAAGGAGGCGTCGCTGGAGGTGGGGTAGCGGAGGGAGTGCTTCTCCCAGCTGGGGTAGGGCTGGAGGGACGCTGTGAGAGAGGGGGAAACGGACCTCATGAAGTCAGGTTACAAAACAAGGATAGTGTATGGCTTAATGGCTGTGTTGTAAGTCATCAGGCACAGCTATAGGTACATGTACATGCTTCCTAGTCACGTTGAGATTAGGCCTGGCTGCAGCAGACAAAGTCCCACCGAACCGCGCTTTATCAAACTGAAAATCAATCAAGAATAGTCTTAATAAAATGGTGTTAAAAAGAACATATTACACACCAATACCATACAATGATATGACATGAAAGACATGTAAACACACAGATCAGAGATGAGTTGATCATGGTAAACCAGGTGAATGACATGGTAATTAATGTGATTGAAATATTCACCATTGACAGCGTCAATGCAGGCCTCCCAGGGCTCTGTACAGGGGCCGCTGAGGTGGAGGCTGAGGCAGCTGGCCTGGATGCTGCAGGACTACTCGCAGACTGAGAAAGATTAACCCATGAAACAAGCATTAATACTAATCCATATTATTCATTATGGGATTTTGTCCACACCACAAATAGTAAGCCTACATAATGCATTTATTTCACCCAGGCTCTCAATATTACCTGCCGGGGGTGATAGCCACAGGTACATGTCTGCGCCCTCCTGAAGAGTGAGGTCTGCCCGCGCATTTGCATGGGACATTTCTCAATCTGTAATCAATTGAAATGCATGATTTACTTACAGACACAATCGGTTTACTCTGACGTTTTGGTATACTGTTGAGACAAAGTTTACCTTCTGGTATAGGTTGAACCATTTGGCCTGCCTTGGAGATGGCCTGTTCCCTGCACTTGAGGGCCAAGTGCCAGAAGAGGCAAATGCCTTCAGGCGGCACACCCACTCATCAGCCCCCATGGCTCTATGCTTCTTAGAAGACATCTGAAGCCAAGAGGAAGAAAGGCTAAGTATCCATACATTGTCATAGACATATATATATATATATATATATATATATATATATATATATATATATATATATATATATATATATATATATATCGGTTTACACGTGTGTGTGTGTGTGTGTGTGTGTGTGTGTGTGTGTGTGTGTGTGTGTGTGTACAACCTAGGAGTAATCATATTTGGGATGGGACCGTTACCAGTTACACTATATGAATATGAATAGAGGAAAAATAACAATATCCTAAATCATACACACTTTTATTTGAGACACACATTTGACATTCAATCAATGAAATGATAAATTACTATCAACATATTCCCAAATAATTAGTTCTGAATTGATTACCTTACAGAGGTTCACGGTGAAGGTATAATAATATAATAGTTGTTTATAGATGACAATTAACAATTCCAAATCATACATACGAAACAAATAATCCCTAATCAATCAATCATATCCGACTAAACAGGTAAATTATTAATGTTCATTATTAACGTCGTGTTGTTATTGGGCTACTGTCGCTATTGGGTCGAACACGACACTGATGCCAACAAGTTAACCGGTGAAGTTAGTGACGTGACAACCGAAGGAATTAAGCAACGATATAAGAAATCAAGCGAGGATACATGACGACATAGATCGCATTGTAACTTTAGTTAGCGCCGTCGGACTTTGAATGAATTACTACGAATGTACTACGTAAGCTAACGAGCTAGCGCATTTACAATGTCGCTCATTTCCACAATTTAATTTCATCTGTAAATGTAAATCATGTGTCGTAATGTAAATCAAATAGTTACCTTGTCGTGTAGTTTTCCGAAGTGCTATGTGCTTATATTCGCGTTACTACTACCGCTACCTTCTTCAGACGGTCACCTGTCCGTCACTTGCTCGCGATTGGCTTAGCGGAAAATGGAAGGGGAAGATGTGATTGGTCAACATATGGAGAAGAAATGGAAGGGGAAGATGTGATTGGTCAACATATGGAGAAGAAATGGAAGGGGAAGATGTGATTGGTCAACATATGGACAAGAAATGGACCGCAAAATGGAATGGGAAGATTTTATTGGACAGTTGACACGCGAGAAAAGAAGCCGAACCTGAGGTATATCTCTACCAAGCTGCTTATTGAATCAGTGCTTCAGAGGACCTCGCTCCTCTCAGGACTGTGGACATACAGCCTCCACCTTCATCATGCCATCACCATCACGACACGTTTTGATTGGCCTGTAAGGCCTACATTTCGATAAGGATGGATGGATCGTCGTTGAATGTCACCTAAGACAATCCGACACGCCGACAGCTTGTTATTAAAACAAAACAATAGAGTACTTAATTTGACTTTTAATAACTCATTTCACTTTTTTTTTTAGAAATGCAAACCGACAACCGACCACGTTTCCGTGTAAATGTCCGTACGTTTTCCAAGGACAACTGGAAATCGTGGTTTACCAATCTTTGCAGTTCGTGTCAGCTCTACCCAGCCTACAATATAATACCTATAATAATCTATAATACCTATAACCTATAATACATTAAAACATAATTTCATAGACGGAGGCTGTCGGGGACCCAAGGACGCAAAGCGGGTTTAAAAAAAAAAAAGTTACGCCCGAACAGGGACTTGAACCCTGGACCCTCAGATTAAAAGTCTGATGCTCTACCGACTGAGCTATCCGGGCGCTCAGAGGTTGACGGTGGCCGCTGCTCTATACACCATTGGTAGACTACTGGGCAGACTCCGCCCACCTCCATTCTACGTCACAGCTAGGTTCGTTCACAGCTAGTAGCGTTTGTTTGCTAGCTCAACGTTGTCCGCTCTATGTATGCGGTACTCTAGAATCCATTAGTTTCAGCCAGTGTTACTGAATATGCTTGGGATTAATCAGATATGTGCACACAGAGTGCCTTTGGCCGTGATACGGCCTTTATTACATACTTCCACAACCGACAATGTGTTGTCAACAAACGTGAAGACCTTGAGGAATACAAGACGCACACAGGCGACACTAGTAACGGCTGCACGTCTGTACAGCTCTCATAAACACAACTCAAAGGTAAAATCAATCGCTGGAGTTTAATAATAATAATATCCAGTGGATGACCACTAAACGTTGTGCCTGATTTAGGTACCAAAGTTTGCAACGTGGGAACCCCTGAGAGAAGAGCAGCTCCCACCGGTAACCAAATAACACTTCATAAGTGTACTGTCGTCTGGTTCAAAATCAAACTACAAATGCAAGCTAAATATGTCAAAAATAACATTTCCCATTCTTTAAACTATATACTTTTATGTGTCTTATGATATGGCTCTTCATCTCGTATTGTGTATAGCCCAATACACTTGATTCTGAGCAAAACATTGACCAAACAGTAATTTGTTTCAAGGCGACACAAGTCCCCGCCGACCTGGTGGACAAACTGGAGAGACTGGCCTTGGTGGACTTCCGCACCAGGGAGGGTCTGGCCTGTCTGGAGAGAGCCATACGGTTTGCAGATCAGCTTCATGTGGTGGATACAAGTGGAGTAGAGCCGATGGATTCCGTCCAGGAACACAGGTATAAAGGGCCTATTCTGACTGAATTGTAATAATCATCATGATTACACACAACACATGCACTTGCCTACATGATTTCAAAAGCCCATAGGCATAAGTTTCTGGGTCTTTAAAAAAAACGTTTTACAATGAGCGTGGCCTGATGACCTCAATTCAGAGCAGGTTTGCAATATCCTGTTGCTTTGGAAACGTGATGTGGTTTTCAGGCAGCTGTTCTTGAGAGGCGATGTGGTGACTGAAGGGGACTGTGCGGAGACGCTGCTTCAACTTTCAAGCACCACAGAGGAAGAGTACTTTGTTGCACCTCCGGGTATGAATAAAAACAACCACAATATACCTATAAAAAAAACACCACACACCAATCCACATTTAGTCCAGCACAAGAGAGAAATTGAATTCCCAGTTAACCCTACATAGCAACCAGTATGGTCTAATATTGTTTTCATACATTTGGGATTTCCCTGTGTTATTTGTGATTATGGATTCAGAAATAGTTTTTCATGTAAATGTGTTGTTGTTTTTGTCCACAGGAAACATTCCTCTTCCAACGCGGGAGGATCGAGCTTCCATGTTGAAACACTCTTAACATGTTGTATATGTACAGCAGGCCTATGTATGTGTATTGCATTGTATGTATTTGTTTGTATTTGTATGTTTTATACAGGCCATTTTTTAAAGAAATGTTATTCAGTTTGACTCTTGCCGCCCAACATTATACAAACCCAACCTGTTAATCAGCCCTAAAGACAGCATTTATTTCTATTAAAAAAACATAATTCAATCCAATGCTTTTTCAGACATGTTGTCATTTATAATTCTTTTCATAGGCACCTGGTGGCCATGACAACTGTAAGATACAATAGGGAAATGTGGGTGTCAAGGCAAGTTGGGGGTAACAACATTAAATATTGTTCAGAATATGGGCAAATAAGTAAATATTAAGTAAGTAAGTAATATATTTCCATCTGAGATGTGTTCTATTTAGGTCCAAGTTTCCAGATGTTAAGCCTATGTACTGTCGCAGATTCATGCATGAGTTATTAGTTATTACATTAGTAGCTGAAGAGAAGTTACGCTGCCCTGACGACTTGGGATTCGGTACAGAACCGGTTTTTGTGAATCTAAATACAAACCTATTTTAGTCAATGTTTATGCTCCCAGGACACTGTAGATGCATTTTGTTGCTTCATAATCAACGTCATTGTCATGTTGTAAAACTCTTGTTTCGGTTGTTGTTTATGTTATGTTAATACGTTGAGTTTCGTTTAATCATAAAATACTTGGGTGGACCATCGAACTATTCAACCCATAAACGTGTTCACACGCACAACAATGACGTCATACATTCTGACTAATCCCTTCATAACGTGGAAACCACCTCTGGGCTGCTTATCGCCACTAGGAGGAGACCGAAACTCAGCTGACAGTTAGAGCTCATCTTTCTATGGCTGTAGAATGTAGAACGTTTCTGGCCGGAGAAAGGAAACTGAGTGACACGTGACCACTGACCGCCGCTTCGAAAACGAAACTTATGCGCGGCTATTTAAACCCAACGCATCACCGGTGTTGTGGAGAAGAGAAACGTTGTTCACCGAGTCATCGTCCTCTTTATCCGAGACTCAGACGGAGGTAGGTTAACGTGTAGGCTATTTGAGTGTGTTTATTATGCTTAATAGGGGTGTATTTTCGAAAAATAAAATACATCTAAAATGCGTGTATTTCTTTTTTTTCCAGAAAAAGCAGTATTCGTCATCATGGATATTAAAATCACTCTACTTAACGGGGATTCACATCCACTAAGAGTCCCACCAGGGACCACCGTGGGCTCGCTGAAAACCCTCATCTTTAACCAGTTTAAACTCTCTCCGGAGAGTCAGCGGCTGTCATACGACAACGGGCAGAAAATGATTCTTGATGATGCATTAAAATCTCTGAGTGACTATAATTTGCCACCCGGCGCAAATATCGTCGTGCTGGTCACCGAGCCCACTGATATCCAGGTGTTCCTGAAAACGGAGAGGGGCCAGACGCACACATACAGCATCCCACCTGGGGAGACGGTGGCGGGCTTCAAGCTCAAGGTTAGACAGAGGGAAGGAGTTGCCGAGGACCAACAAAGGCTGATCCACGAAGGCAAGCAGATGGACGACGGCCATCGTACACTGGAATACTATCACGTGAAAGAGCACAGCACCATCTACCTGACCGGACGGCTGAGAGGCGGCTAGGACTCGGGAGGAGACGCGGGGGAGAAGGAATGACCCAAGTTATTTTTTGTTGTTTCACAACTGCCTAACATTCAATTGTTTTTTCTATTTTTTTAAAGATATTGCATTAATATAATGTTTTGAATGGACCATTAGAAAAATAGCTTAGCCTGTAGTTTTATCTGTCACTGTTTATGCCACTTTAATGTTTCTACTGTTGTTATACATTCAATAACTTATACATTGAATAATAAATATTGTAATTAAAACCATATTCATTTAATCACATTCATCATTTTCTGTACGACTCTTGTGAGCCAATATATTTTTCTCCATTTACAAGAACATTTACTTTATTTTGATATCTAGTCCATCTATGTTTGTATGTTTGGTTAGCTGTAACATTTGACAAGGCTTGGGCGTTCTCCAAAATTAAAATTAAAAACTCAAGTTGAATGAAGTAATTTGTCACAACAAGCAGCACAGGACAATTTAGAACATACAAGTGACCTATGTAGTGAGAAAGAAGTAGGCCTAGACATGGAGAAGTTGATTAATGTCCAAGAAAAAGTCATTTAAGAGAACTAAGTGAAAGGTCACTTTTATAAGAGAAATGTTATTGAGACATAATGCATGGGAGACGAATGAAGTTTCACCATTTGTGAGATAATGAGATTGAAAAAGAAGATAGGCTACTATAGATTTATTTACATTACATTTATTAGATTCTTTCGCCCTCGTATCCTCACCAAGCTTTATGTGGTACACACACAACCACACACACACACACACACACACACACACACACACACACACACACACACACACACACACACACACACACACACACACACACACACACACACACACACACACACACACACACACACACACACACACACACACACACACATCTAACCCCTTCATAACATGGAAACCACCTCTGGGCAATTACACCTGTAGCTGCTGCTTATCGCCACTAGGAGGAGACCGAAACTCAGCTGATTGCTAGAGCTCGTCTTTCTATGGCTGTAGATCAGCGGCGGACTCAGGCTGTTTGAAGGGCAGGGCGAAAAGAAAAGAGCACTTACTGCTACTGCACGACATGGGGCCCCGTCAACGCCCAAAAAGCATTGCTTAAAAATAGGGACAGTGCAGATCGAGAAACATCAAAATATAATCTAGATATTACTGTTAGCCAGCCCCATGCAAAAATGCAGAACATATTTGCTCATGGCCATACAATAGGCCGTTTTGAATGTAAGCAGGGTTTGACTATTTGGCGGCACCCGTGGACTGTCATCATGGCACCCACTTTGGGAAATCCTTAAAAAAAAACAGTAGGCCTACCCCTTTCCATGGAAGGGCACCCATAGGGAAGATCAAGTTTAGACCATTGTAAAGACACCTTATAGGGCGCTGCATCATGTTTTCTCTACTAGAAGGGCATTCATTAAGACATGTTATAGAGTTTTCTTGCTCTAGAGGGCACATCATAATGTATTGCATCGGGGCACAGAGGGCACTGAATAGCCTACTTGTTCCCCCATTTTTTCCACCTCTCACTTGGAAGGGCATCTAAGAGGGTACTTCATGAGTTTTCCTCAAACGCACCTGTAGGGAACTTCAAGTATATCCCATTGTAAGGGCACCTATGGCATCACATCACATTTTATCCACTGGAAGGGAATCCATTAGGAAACCTTCCAACATTTTCATGCACGTAAGGATACCCTTTATACAGCATCCCATTTTCTCAACTGGAAAGGGCACCCTTTGGGACACTGTTATGTAGTGGCAGCATAGAGGGCACTTTATCACGGCACTGTTTACCTTTGTAAGGGCATCCATAGGGTTTGTCAAGTTTAGACAATTGGAAGGCACCAATAGGGAACTGCATCACATTTTATCCACTAATAGAGCACTCAATAAGACATGTTATTGCATTATATTTCGTTTTCGCCCCCCCCCCCCCCCCCCCTGAGTCCGCCAGTGCTGTAGAATGTAGATTGTTTCAAGTCGGAGAAACGAAACTGAGCGACACGTGACCACTGACAGCTGTTTGGAAAACGAAACTTATGATGCGCGGCTATTTAAACCCAACGCATCACCGCTGATGTGGAAAAGAGAAACGTTGTTCACCTCCATCGTCCTCTTTATCCGAGACTTCAGACAGAGGTAAGTTAACGTGTAGGACTAAGCTATTTTAGTGTGTTTATTATGCTTAATAGGGGTGTAAATTCGAATATATATATAACCTACATCTAAAATGCGTGTATTTATTTTTTTTCCAGAAGAAGCAGTATTCGTCATCATGGATATTAAAATCACTCTTCTTAACGGGGAGTCACATCCACTAAGCGTCCCACCAGGGACCACCGTGGGCTCGCTGAAAACCCTCATCTTTAACCAGTTTAAACTCTCCCCGACGAGTCAGCGGCTGTTATACGACAACAACGGGCAGAAAATGATTCTTGATGATGCCTTAAAATCTCTGAGTGACTATAATTTGCCACCCGGCGCAAATATCTTCGTGCTGGTCACCGAGCCCACTGAAATCCAAGTGTTCCTGAAAACATTGACGGGCCAGATACACACATACAACATCCCACCTGGGGAGACGGTGGCGGGCTTCAAGCTCAAGGTTAAACAGAGGGAGCGAGTTGCCGTGGACCAACAAATGCTGATCCACGAAGGCAAGACGTTGGTCGAGGGCCATCGTACACTGGAATACTATGATGTGAAAGAGCACAGCACCATCTTCATGACCGGACGGCTGAGAGGCGGCTAGGACTCGGGAGGAGACGCGTCAAGACAAGCAATATGCCACAAGCAATATGCCAAGTTATTCCCTGGCATATTCCTTCACTAACGGCCTGAACTTCCCCATGTTTTAATTTGGTTAAATATGTAGCATTTATGTAATGTTTTGGATAGACCATTAGAAAAGTAGCTTAGCCTGTGTTTGTACCTTTAATTATGTTACTGTTATTATGCATTAAATAACTATTTAAATAAATATTGTATTTAAAACCACATTCATTTTCTGTACGACTTAGCCGATAAAATGTTCTACAAGAACATTTATTGTATTTATATATCTACAGTCCATCTCTGTTTGTTGATGTTTGGTTAACTGTATTATTTGACAAGACTTGGGCGTTCTCCAAAATTAAAATTAAAAAAAGTTGAATGAAGTAATTTGTCACAACAAGCAGCACAGGACAATTCAGAACACAAGTGACCTATGTAGCGAGAAAGAAGTAGGCCTAGACCTGGAGAAGTTGATTAATGTCCAAGAAAAAGTGATTTAAGAGAACTAAGTAAAAAGTAACTTTTACAAGAGCAAAGTTATTGAGACATACAAAGAGCATAATGCATGGGAATGACGTTTCACCATTTGTGAGATAATGAGATTGAAAAAGAAGATACTATAGATTTATTTACATTACATTTATTAGATTTCTTCTTTCGCCCTCGTATCCTCACCAAGCTTTATGTGGTAACACACACTATTGTGGAAAAAACTCGAACAACATTTAACACTTAACTTGACACAATAAGAGAGTTCAGGAGATCTGAAGTATGAAAGATAAAGACTTTATTTGTACTCAAGAGCAAGCACAAATATAGCCGAGTTGGTTTGACAAATAACTGGTATTGTGATTCAGACTTCAGGTTATATTGGCTCCCTTTGTGGTTTCCTCCTCCATGCATTAATCACCCAATCACAACAACCTATACATTGTTTACCTATTCGAACCTAAAGATTAGGCTCCTCCCCTGTGCGGACTCAGGCTGTTTGAAGGGCAGGGCGAAAAGAAAAGAGCACCTATTGCACGACATGGGGCCCCCCCGTCAACGCCCCAAAAGCATCGCTTAAAAATAGGGACAGTGCAGATCGAGAAACATAAAATATAATCTAGATATTACTGTTAGCCCATCGGCCCCATGCAAAAATGCAGAAAATATTTGCTCATGGCCATACAATAGGCCGTTTTGAATGTAAGCAGGGTTTGACTATTTGGCGGCACCCGTGGACTGTCATCATGGCACCCACTTTGGGAAATCCTAAAAAAAACAGTAGCCTATACCCCTTTCCATGCAAGCTAGGGCACCCATAGGGAAGATCAAGTTTAGACCATTGTAAAGACGCGTTATAGGGCGCTGCATCATGTTTTCTCTACTAGAAGGGCATTCATTAAGAAATGTTGTCGTATGTTGGTTTTTTTGTGTTGTGTGAAATTGGTTATCCAATGGGGGGAATGTGTCCAATGTATTCTGTGTGATTAAGCAATCAATGTAATTGCTGGCTGGCTGTGCGGCCTGTGACAGGAACTCCAGGACTTTGGCACACGACTAGCTAATTGAGTGATTGGGACTGTGGCGGGAATAATATTTTTTATTCAGGACGTCCCGTACTGGGGCCTAGAGATTTCCCAGGCACCCCGAGAGGAGAGGAGAGGCGTGACGCCATGCTGCGTCCGAGCAGGAAGCGAGGACAACCACACACCGGCAGCCGATTGTGATGAGAGATGACTGACTTCAAATCAAGGGAAGTGCTTACTGCTATCTCAAACTGTTTGTGTGAGTGGGCCATCGGCGGGTGTCCTGGTGTTTGATTGCATGTTTATTTGTCCGGGAGGTGTGGATCGGGTAGCGGTGATCAACGAACCCGGAAGCGGCATCGGAGGAGGTGAGGGGGGCTACGGGAGAGCAGACTGGCGTTCGGGACCGCGATCGAGGTGGACTTAAGAGGCAACGCAAACCTCCACCGGAGGGAAGCATCGCGAACAGTGGAGCGGCGATTGGGTTAGGACGCGTGGGCACGTATCGTTACACGGGCGACTGCAGCGTCTTCCCCCGCCCACTTGAAAACGGACTGTGTCGTGGATTGGATGCTGGTTGGTCGTGCTGGGAATTGTAGGATGTTGATGCTGGGATTTGTAGTTTCTAATGCGGGGCCCTGTATTATCGTAGTAGTGGGTTTTGTAGGGGATTCTTAATCATTCTGTGCTATTGGGATCTTGTGAGTGTAGACTGCAAGTATTTTGTTTTGGTCGGCGCGTGGGAAAGGCCGCCGACCAATTTGGACTTATTTCCCCTTACCTGGCCAGACAGCACACCTACCTGGGAGGGTGGGCAAGGACCTCACACGCCCCCTTATTTATGTCCATTGCTGTGGGGTGTCTGCATTTGGGAGGGCATGCGGGGGCAGGACAAGTGTGTCTAGGTAACTCCTGGAATTTGCCCTGAGTGGGGTGCAGTGATTGTGTGATTTGTTTTGGTTTATTTTGTAGCCTAATTGGTGTGTTTTCCTTTGGTTTATTTTGTGGCTTAATTTGTGTTTTCTTTTCTATCTTTGTTTATGCCGAATGCTTTGCCTATCTTGTGGGTTGTCCCTAAATGTTAAGAACTACCAACTAGCCTTTGTACCTTTTAAGTAACCCTGGGTGCATGTGGGTGGGCGTTAGCCATTGTATGGGGTACTGAGGTGTTGCTCATTGTGTGTGTGTGTGTGTGTGTGTGTGTGTGTGTGTGTGTGTGTGTGTGTGTGTGTGTGTGTGTGTGTGTGTGTGTGTGTGTGTGTGTGTGTGTGTGTGTGTGTGTGTGTGGCTGCTGGCCCTTCCATTAAAATGTGTAAACTCATCTCAGTCTGGTGTTGTGTATCTCAGAGGGGATAGAAACTGTGTTAGCTAATAGGCTGGCCCGACAATGTTATAGAGTTTTCTTGCTCTAGAGGGCACATCATAATTTATTGCATGGGGGCACAGAGGGCACTGAATACTTGTTCCCCCATTTTTTCCACCTCTCACTTGGAAGGGCATCTAAGAGGGTACTTCATGAGTTTTCCGCAAACGCAACTGTAGGGAACTTCAAGTAAATCCCATTGTAAGTGCACCTATTGGCATCACATCACATTTTCTCCACTGGAAGGGAATCCATTAGGAAACCTTCCAACATGTTCATGCACGTAAGGATACCCTTTATACAGCATCCCATTCAGCATCTCAACTGGAAAGGGCACCCTTTGGGACACTGTTATGTAGTGGCACAGCATATAGGGCACTTTATCACGGCACTGTTTACCTTTTGTAAGGGCATTATTGAAAAAAATAAAGTTACCAAAAGGCCCAACCGTTACTTGGAGCCAGAAATATAACAAGGTCACATTTACAGATGCTCCCCCTCCCCTCACAGAGATTCTTGCACGTACACAGATGTACAAAAAATGCCCAGGGGAGACGCTACTCTCTTGGGACTGGGTGCGCTTGGTGATGTCACGCGGCCCAAACCTCGCACATAGGCGAGGGAGGCCCGGTCAAAATGGGCACTGCGACTCAGCCTCCCCACGAAAGACGGGGGAAGCCAAGTAAATATGCCCTGCTATCTAACTTCAAACTAGAACTTGCCCTTTTTTTTGACGAAAGAGTATCCATGCTCGTGATGTCATCCCCCTTTACTGAACCTGTCCTTTAGTCTAGATATCCACGGACCTGAGACTCAGGTTGTGACACCAGCGCTGTATTTGTTATTATATGCATTTACTCGTTGACTTTTGATTAAGTTTGATTAAGAATAAATCTATTCAGTTTAATTCAGTTTATATCTCTTTATTTTCTCCTCATTTTTGATCTGATACCTTAAAGGGTCCGCTCCGTGAATAGGCCAGAGGTTTTTCTCCCTTCAGCATCCATAGGGATTTTCAAGTTTAGACAATTGGAAGGGATCTGCATCACATTTTATCCATTAATAGAGCACTCAATAAGACATGTTATTGTATTTCGTCCCCCCCCCCCCCCGAGTCCGCCAGTGCTGAAAGTAGAATGTTTCAAGTCGGAGAAACGAAACTGAGCGACATGTGACAACAGACAGCTGTTTGGAAAACGAAACTTATGTTGCTCGGCTATTTAAACCCAACGCATCACCGCTGATGTGGAGAAGAGAAACGTTGTTCACCGAGTCGTACACCTCCATCGTCCTCCGTAGATCATTTGGATAAAGCAGTTTGTTCATTATTAGCCACCGGAGCCACCGTACGGCCTCATCCAATCAGAATGCCCGGTGGCCTGGTTCACTTTTACTGTATCGCAATTCAGTTAAGCAATGCTTGGATTACATAAAGTCGTATACACCCGGTGCGATCTTTGACTCGTACCAACCCATACAAACTCTCTACATTGTATCAGAAGTGAGTACGGACTTCTCGCCAGTGTTTTTTTTTTCGGTCGTCGTTGGACAACGTTGTTTTCCTTTCCCCGACGTGATGGCGGATGGATTTCGCAGACCAGACCCTCTCGTTTTTGATAAAAATATCGCCGAGAATTGGCGTATTTTTGAGCGGGAGTACAATATTTTAATTGGTGCCGCACACTCGGACAAGTCAGCAAAGACCCAAGCTTATATCCTTCTCAACATTGCTGGTCCAGAAGCCATCGAACGGGAGCGGTCTTTCGCCTACTCTGCAGCTGAATCTCGGGAGGACCCTGAATGTTTAAAGAAAAAGTTTCGTGAAATCTGCAATCCTCAAAACAGGACTATGGAAAGGCACAAATTTCATACCAGAAGTCAGAAACGGGGTGAGAGCATCGAATCATTCACAAGTGACTTAAGGATTAAGGCTAAATGCTGCCATTTTGGAGACCTGACGGACGAGCTGATCTGTGACCGCGTCGTGTGTGGCGTTACCAGTGACACTTTGAGGAAAGCTCTGTTAAGAGATAGCGAGCTAACACTTGCCAAAGCCATGTCTATCTGTCGGATACACGAGATGACCGAGGAAAGCAGAAAGACATTAGCAATACAAAGTAATGCTGCCAGTGTAAATGCAGACAGAGGTACTTCAGACAGAGGTAAGTTAACGTGTAGGCTATTTAAGTGTTTATGCTTAATAGGGGTGTACATTCGAAAATATATAATACATCTAAAATGCGTGTAGCCTATTTCTTTTTTTCCAGAAGAAGCAGTATTCGTCATCACGGATATTAAAATCACTCTTCTTAACGGGGAGTCACATCCACTAAGCGTCCCACCAGGGACCACCGTGGGCTCGCTGAAAACCCTCATCTTTAACCAGTTTAAACTCTCCCCGGAGAGACAGCGGCTTTTATACGACACCAACGGGCAGAAAATGATTCTTGATGATGCCTTAAAATCTCTGAGTGACTATAATTTGCCACCCTGGGCAAATATCTTCGTGCTGGTCACCGAGCCCACTGATATCCAAGTGTTCCTGAGAACATCGACGGGCCAGACGCACACATACAGCATCCCACCTGGGGAGACGGTGGCGGGCTTCAAGCTCAAGGTTAGACAGAGGGAAGGAGTTGCCGTGGACAAACAAAGGCTGATCCACGAAGGCAAGCAGATGGACGACGGCCATCGACTGGAATACTATCACGTGAAACGGCACAGCACCATACCTGCAAATACGGCTACTAGGCTAGGACTCGGGAGGAGACGCGGGCGAGAAAGAATGAAAGTTATTTTTGTTAGTTTACAAATGCCTGAATTCCACATGGACCATTAAAAAAATAGCTCAGCCTGTAGTTTTATCTGTCAGTGTTTATGCCACTTTAAAGTTGCTACTGTTATTGAATAACTTATAAATTGAATAATAAATATTGTACTTAAAACCATACTCATTTCATCATTTTCTGTACGACTCTTGTGAGCCAATATATTATTCTCCATTTACAAGAATATTTATTTTATTTATATATCTACAGTCCATCTGTTTGTAAATGTTTGGTTAGCTGTTATAACATTTGACAAGACTTGAACGTTCTCCAACATTACATTTAAAAACTCAGGTTGAATGAAGTAATTTGACACAAGCAGCACAGGGCAATTTAGAACATACAAGTGACCTATGTAGCGCGAAAGAAGGAGGCATAGACATGGAGAAGTTGATTAATATCCAAGAAAAAGTGATTTAAGAGATAACTAAGTGAACAGTAACTTTTATGGGAGAAATGTTATTGAGACATACAAAGAGCATAATGCATAGACGAATGAAGTTTCACCATTTGTGAGATAAAGAATTCTTTCGCCCTCGTATCCTCACCAAGCTTTATGTGGTCTCACACACACACACACACACACACACACACACACACACACACACACACACACACACACACACACACACACACACACACACACACACACACACACACACACACGTCTAATCCCTTCATAACATGGAAACCACCTCTGGGCAGTTACACCTGTAGCTGCTGCTTATCGCCACTAGGAGGAGACCGAAACTCAGCTGACCGCTAGAGCTCGTCTTTCTATGGCTGTAGAATGTAGAATGTTTCCAGTCGTGACAGTCGTTTGGAAAACGAAACTTATTAGGCGCGACTATTGGATGATGTGGAGAAGAGAAACGTTGCTCACCGAGTCGTACATCTCCATCATCCGAGACTTCAGACAGTAAGTAAACGTGTAGGCTATTTTAGTGTTTATTATGCTTAAAAGGGGTGTAAATTCGAAAATATAGAATACATCTAAAATGCGTGTATTTCTTTCCCCCCCCCCCCCCCCCCCCCCCCCGGTCAACAATCGCGCAGCACCCCCCCACTATAGTCAGTTAGACCGTGTAGGCTATTTTAGTGTGTATAGCCTTTGGCAGTTGCTCCTGCCACATGCCACCTTAGTGGCTTTTGCTGGGGCCCTCCGACACAGGACAGGTAGATGTTGTAGAATGCATTTATTGGATATGGCAAGATGGTATTTGCCAAGCAGATGTAACATGCTGCCATGACGGTGTCTCTCTCCTCAGTCAGTGCGTTTACATGACACTCAAGAAAGTCGACTTTTTGGCTTAACCCAACAATGATTGGATTACTAAGATGCATGTATACACCTTAATCAGGTTAAAATCGGTTCGAGTCGACCCTCTCATTATCAGGTTAAGACCCCTAGATTATGCGATTCATAGCCGACTAAGCGTGCATGTAACCAGTCGGATTGGATTATCCGTTGAATTGCGTTCTGCGCATGCTCGAGATCTTTTCCCGGGGCCGTGAACCGGAAGTAGAAGGAGACGATAGTCTTGTTGTTGTTGTTGTTGTCGCCGTCGGATAAGGGATAACGAGAAACGGCGATTTATTTAAAAAGGTGGCGCTATAAGAATTGTGTCCCGGCCGCGGGAGCGCGCATGGCATGCATTCATTAAAGGTGGAAGCACGCGGACACTACGCTTCATTTCACCTAAGGCTGAATTAAAAGTATGTTTTTCTAAATGTGGGTCATCAACGAGGTTGTAAAGTAGTGACTTCGGGCACATCTGTCAAAATAAATGTTTTTTTCTCCCGACGTGTTTACGACCTTTATTCATTCATTCAGGGCAGTTCTGGTGGGAGAAATATGTTTTCAGTAGACAGCTGTCAACTAACTTTGGGTCGGCGATTTATTTAAAAAGCTGGCGCAGAAGATGGAGGAAGCCGGTGCCGTGCCTATAGGAGTGTATCTTCATCAACGTGCATTCAGTACACACTACGCTTCGATTTAACCCAAGGCTGAATTTAAAGTCCATGTTTTTCTAAATGTTGCTCATCAACGAGGTTGTAAAATAACTACGATCTTTATTCATTCATTGCGCCGCGGCCGAACTGACGGCGGCATTCTCTGATATATGAATCTTACAGACTGCGTCGGGTTCTCCGACTCTCTGGTACACAACAAGTAAAGACTCCTAGTCGGGTTTATCTCGGCCATGGGGAAAAGGAATTGGGGGAAATTAACTTTGGCTTTGACTCTCTGAAGTCCAGACTGAAACGCGACATGGAGGAGAAAGCGATGTTTCAGCAGACGGCTGTCAGTTCACTTCGGGTCCATATCGTTTCTCCGACGCTCCGCTGTTCCTCTCGGTCGTATGCGGACCGCTCCGCGGACGACCGAGTCGGCATACGACCGAGAGCGGAACAGTGGAGCGGCGGAGAAATGATTATCACCCGAAGTGAACTGACAGCTGTCTGCTGAAACATCGCTTTCTCGAATGAGTTTGTTGTTGCTGGTGACGTAAAGGGGTCAACCGGTGGCTCTACTACCACTAGTTGAAATGGGCACAGCGCCACCTATCGTACCGGGGCATTACATGCTCCGGCCAATGAATCGGATTACTCGCCGCCATGTATACGCGGACAATTGCAGTTGACCAGTTGCGGAGCATAGACGAGCAATGGCTTTAATCGGGTTTATTCTGTGCATGTAAACGTCTAGGCCAGGTGAGGCTGTAAACCAGCTAGCAACAACACACGCTCCCCAACCCCCTAAACTGTAAGGCAATACTCCCTAAACTGGCCTTTTTCAACATGAACTGTAAATGAATTATACTTCGTACACAGACCATTTACAAGATCATTATTTTATTTATATATCTACAGTCCATCTCTGTTTGTAGATGTTTGGTTAACATTTGACAAGACTTGGGCATTCTCTGAAATAAAAAATTAAAACCAGTTTAATTAACTAATTTAGCACAGCAAGCAGCACAAGCACAGGACAATTCAGAACATACGTGACATGTATATAGCGAGAAAGAAGTAGACATGGAAAAGTTGATTAATGGCCAATAAAAAGTGATTTAAGAGAGAACCAAGTGAAAAGTAACTTTAATGGGAGAAATGTTGTTATTGAGACATACAAAGAGCATAATGCATGGGTGAGGAATGAAGTTTCACCATTTGTGAAATAATGACATTGAAAAAGAGGAGATTATATAGGAAAAGATATATAGATTATTTACATTACATGAATTAGTTAGATTTCTTCTTTTGCCCTCGTATCCACACCAAGCATTATGTGGTAACACACACCTGACTCCTATTGTTATGACCGGTGAGACACAGCCGACAGCAGTCCACTGCTCTTGCCACTCAGGTGCATCAAGTGTTTATATAAAGCATTTCTTTATCTTCCATATGTAAAATGTAAGATGTTACAAGATGCTTCACTAAACAACCACGTCACAAGCTTTCATTTCCTGACAGATGCTAGATAGGCGTACCAAAACAAGGCCACCATGTTGGCAAACAGCACTCTGAACTGAAAGAGAAGGGGAAACATGAGACATGCCATCAAGAACCTTTGAAATGTAAACTGTTTGGTGTACTGTCTCCTCATTCTTAGGGAAAATGACATTCACTCACTCTTTAGATGTTATGCTTTTGATGTTTTTTTCCATTGTGGTACATATGATTTTCAGATATAATTACTTATATTAATAGAATAACTAATTATACTAATATAATAAAATTGCCACATCTGCCTGCCAAATTGGAACAGTGGAATTGTATAGAAACAGGTTAACATGTCATATATGCTCGACATTAAAATGATTCCCAAGGTTTGAAAGATATATTTGCAGTACATTTGTTAATGAGAGTTTTTGTCTGATATCACACCTTATATGAACCTCAGTTGGATTGTTCAACAGGAGTTTTCCATGCATTAATATGTAACTCATATACATTTACTACTCCCATGTTTCCCTCCCCAAGAGCCGCAGATAATCAAGAAGATCAATAACAAAAAGATCAGTGACACTCACCTGGACAGGTACAAAGTTGATGTTGATGAACTGAAAAGGAGTCCACACTTTCCAGTTCATCTTCAGAGCAGTCCAATAAGTACCTTCCAATTTCTTTTGTAGGTCAGCCAACCCCTTTGACTGAAATGACAAAGGAAAAACATGTGAAAGTATGCCCTTGAGCGGTACACTGAACTACAACTTTTACAGTCGATACAATTACGCATAAAAAACCCTCAACATACAATACTAAAAAAAAAGACAGTGAAATATATATATATTTTAAATGTTGGCACTACTATTTAGCTACTATACTATAGCTTCTATGTTTAAATTCTATGCAATAGTGGGATTCAATAAGATATCAGTATCCTCTAATACAATGACAATTCAATGATACTTCTGATTAAAAATGCTGGCTCTATAATTGGCATGCCTCCTGACAGTCTAGAACAGGGGTTCTCAATGTTTCTCAACATATTTATAAGGACCCCCTACAATAACTATAGGTGTTATAGTTTGCAACCTGACAGGAAGCCAGGAAACATTAATAACATGCATTGGAAATCTTGTGCTCCCCCTACTGGCTCAATTCAGTTTCACGTTATATCCCCCTACAAAAAAAGACAACAGATTTCAATAAATTAAAACAATTTAATTGATCATAAATTGGCATCAACATATGGCAGACAGAATAGCTGCCATTTATTTGTTTATTTATTTATTGTTGATCATTTCAAATCATTTAGTAAATTAAATTCTTCTCGTGTTTTCCACATCCTCTTATAATTGTTTTGTCATATCAGGATAAAGCATGCAGGCAAATTTAGAGGTAATGATAATACAAAGTAAATAATAATAATAATAATAATAATAATAATAATACACTGTTACAGAAAACCTTTTTTTTTTTACATATTAATTATTGTCTATTATTATTATTATTGTTATTATTTTTAAAATAAATTATGTATATATGACCCCACTTTGAGAAGCACTGGTCTAGAAGGTGTTATGGAGGTCAGAAGCAGAAGAATTTATTCGTTTGAAGTAGTTGATGTCTAATAATGTCTAGATGTTCCACAGAAGGTTTTAGGAAGTCAATTGTGCCTTCAGCTGTTACATTTGCCAATATGTTAAATTGTATTCTTTCAGGCTTTGGTAGCCATGTTTGTTAAGAATTTTTATTTGTTATTTTTTTTAATTTTTTTTTACAGTTTTAACACTGACATCAAATGTCTTAGTGTTTTATTCTTTGTTTGTGTACGGAGCAAAGTCCTTTGAGGTCTCTTTGAGGTTGTGTGCAGGGGTGACCAATCCAGTTTCCCCCTAGGAGTGTATTGCATCGCCAATACAAAAGATAATGGATCGAAAGATCCAACATGCCAGATGTAGCAACTTGCAAAAATGCTCTACCATGGAAGCATGCTTTTCTAAAGGAGGAAAAATATGTAAATAATGAATAGTTCAACATAGGTTAGAATGAGCCCAAACTAGCAGGCATCAGTCCGGGGTCTTGGACAAGTAGACCCACCTCCAGGGTGTTCATGACCAGGTAGAAGATGAACAGGAAACCCGGAGCAAAGACCAGGCGGTCCAGTACCAGACGCTTGACAATACAGTAGGGGTCTGTGGTGGGCATCCACACCTCCATCAGCTGGTAGAAATAGTGGCTGAGTGGCCCCGTGAGCAACAACCTGGAACCGAACATCGTCAGTCCTCACTGTGATTTCACTATTGGATTTCAGTCATAAAATCCAAATCAATTTAATCAAATCTGCTTTTATTTGATAAATCTGAACGTGTGAGTAAAAGAAAAATACACAGACTGACAGAAAGAAATGTGCCCGTATTCCTAGACGTGCATTCATTCATCCATAATAATTAAAATGCAAAACATAACAATTTACCCAAATATTGCGTAGCGACCGGCTGCTGCTCGGTCCACATCTTGGACTGGCTTTCCGTTTTTGGCGTTTTTGTTCGCCTCCAGAATTTGAGATAGGAGGTTTCCTAAAGATGAAAGTATACCGCTGAAAACCAAGGCGTATGATTATTGTCAAAGGAAAGCAAAAATAATTGTACTAAAATAAAATGTGGCCTATTCTGTGGGAGTTTTTTTGTAGGCAGACGTTGATTGGTTCAAATTAGACATCCTCACAATGGGGGTCACTAGAGGTCGTACCCACAAAGTACACGATGGTACATGTCAGATCATTAAAACCCGCCGATACACAAAACGGGTTTTTCTGCAACTATTTATTCAGCAGTGTGTCTTGTTTTGTAGCACACTTTGTTGCAGACGCGTCCACCTGTTGTATACGATAACTTTCCGTGACACAAATAAAATGTGTGGCTGCGGAAAAACCTCTGGCAATTAAACGCAATGCTGGTAAATAAATGACTTATAATGTACTGACCTCGTTACAGACTTGGTAAGAATAGGATATTTCTTCAGTAGAAACAAATACTGCTGAAGCAAGCGAAAGTGGATGGCTGTCTCTCGGACTGGTACACTTGCTACAGGCATGGCTCTCTATCTGGACGCGTCTTCACTAAATAATAGCAGCAGCGGAATAAAGAGCAGAAGCAACAGCAGCGTGCGGACAACTCTTCCGTCTCCGAAACACTTTACGTCATGACGTCACTCCAGTGACGCCCTCATCACGTAAAAAACAAAAAAAGCTCTCGTTATATGTGCTAATCATGCTGTTAATTTCAATGATAATTGAAAGCACTATAATAGAATTGCATGGCTTGATTTTGTAGTTGATGGATAATGAATAGTAAAAACTTAAAATATAATGTATCATTTTAACATTTGTTGCAGAATTAAACGATTCTGCAGGTGTCATCGTGGATAATGGATTAACTATAATATACTATACTAGAATCTCTATGAAACAAGAGGTTTAAAAACAATCTTTAATGTATAGACAATATACATGCAAATATTTACAAACTATTAAAAGAACGATTTTGTAAATGTTGCGAAAGTGAGATGGACTGAACATTAGTCAACTTTGAACAATGTTTTTAGATGATTAAACCGACCAAAAAACAGCAACAATCAGCAGAAATATAAATGAAAGCTTATAGATTGGTTTAAATGTAAAAAAGTGTAGTAAATCTACTGTAATGTTCATCTACAAACAGACAACGGTATAAGGTTAATGTTGGAGTGCGCTCCAGTTTATAGGCTCCTTTCCAGATAGTTTCAGCAGCTTGTTGGCCTGGGAGAAGTGCTTACAACCAAGGAACCCGCGATGAGCAGACAAAGGAGACGGATGAACAGCTTGCAAGACATGGTGACGTTTCTGGAAGTCAAAAGTAGAATTTGGTTTTTATTACTTTTTGTGGATAATGGAGGCTAGAGTAGCCATCTTTACATTTCCGTCAAGTTAAAACATATACTCCCTTTTGTTTCTAATGAATACATAATCTAATTTAGAACAATAGTGACTGCTGCATAGAATACTTAACACAGGGCAGGTGTAATATAGCACATCACTTAACAACATAAATACCTGAAAAAAGGGAGGAAGGTAAATAATACACACACCCTGTCAATGGTGGCTCCCTTCTTGTGGGCGTACGAGCCCCACAACAGGAAGACGACTCCTTCCAGGTTGCTGCTGAGCCACCCGACCACAGCGTCGGTGAAGCGCTCCCAGCCCCGGTCCTTGTGGGAGTTGGCCTGGTGGGCACGCACCGTCAGCACCGCGTTGAGTAGCAACACACCTAGGGAGGAAATACAGCCCCAGTGAACAACACACTCCATGCGTGGAGAATGATGAGCCAAAAGCAGGAGGAGTCAATGTGGTCTGAGTGGATTGTTATAGAGCCTTGGAGACAAGAAGGAATCGGGGTGGGGGGGAGACTGAGATATACAGAGAGCAGCACCGGTAAGCACTAGTCTAAGGTTAGCCAGATGACACACACACACACACAAACACACCTCGGAAGAATAGTACCAGAGTAACAAAACTAGAGTAACAGAGTAAAAGTAGTACTACATTAATACTTATAGTAATAGTAATACTTAAAATGCTACCTTGTTTTGCCCATCCAGTCAGATCTCCATGTCCTGGATGCTGGAAGCCATCGATGTCAGAGCTCAATTCTTTGTATATGTTAACCAGACTGAGAACAAAAGCAGAACGTTTAGTTTAGTAAAAGACAAAGTATTAAAATGTCTACATTATCAGCATTCACATTGGCCATCTTGGTTCTAAACGCTAGCTGGGTGGGGGAACTGAATGCGGCAAGATGCAACCAAGATGGAACGGCATCTAGATGAATTAGGCCCATAGTCAATTTACAGCCGCTACATGGCAAAGAATGACACAGCTGTGAATAACTAGTAGAATATGTGAAAACCATAGAGGCGATAGAAATGCAGACAAGATCTGTGATCCACGAAAACAATGTACTGAATGCATCTCATGGCAAGATACCATCAGGGATGGATGTGTTTCAGTATATTTCCTAATAAACATTGATTGTTGGTAGCTAATATATGATTTGATTTTAAAGGCTTCCTCCTCCTTTAAAAGTACACTGAATGTGACATGTGTGAGATGTATGCATGCATTATTTACCTGGGGGGAGGGGGAACTGGCTGTTGCACACTGAAACAGAGTCCATGTGCTTGGTTGGGACCATGGTAAGGGTCCTGGCCCAGGATCACCACTTTCACCTGTACATGCAAACACAGAATGTGTACATTTGCGTGGGTATGGTGATATTTTGTTGGGTCATAGGATGCAAGCAGCGGTCCGTGTATTTCCAATAACTATTCAAAACACACAGTTCCTGCTGTTCTTGCAGCTTTATATGTCATTTTCTTTTTTTCTTTTTCTGTTTTTACACAGTCCGTTTTTATCTTGAGCAGGGCAACTATGACAGGGACAATTTTCCCAGATATTAGTATAGTAAGTATCCTGAATGGGAATGAGTTGTAAAACATCAATATGAGCTGTGTTGTATACATTCCTGGAGAAATCGAAACCAAAAGATAAGTGGACCGTGAGAATGTTAACTTACATCTTGGAGGTCACACATCTGTGTCCAAGTGAACACACGATCAGCTGGTGGGTAGACGGTGTGACGGCTCCTCTCATCAGCAACAAACGACATCAACTATCAGACAGACAGACAGACAGACAGACAGAGACAGAGTGTTTAATGCTTAAATACCAGGGCTACCGTAATATGGGTTGAAACAAAATGTGGTAAGAGTTACTCATGTTACTTGTTTAAAGTATGGCTTTCCAAACTCTGGGGCCAGCCCTCTGCTCCACGTATCTCCGAGGCCTGCAGGGCTTTGGTTTGCCCTCAGCTTCTCCAACGCTGCCCTCTTGTTTTGGGCCATCCTGTCCAGCTGCTCGCCCGAAAGCTGCGGCGATGCGGGCGCCTTTGGCTCCGCATTTGAAGACTTCTGTTTCTTCGGCGTTATCTTAATTAATTGAGAAAAACACACGGTCGAGGAAAACGAGTACGGTTGGTGAGACACGATTTGACGATATGTGTCTCTGTATAGCTTTAACATTTCCGCGCGGCTGTAACACGTGACCCTGCCCCACTGCGGCAACACGTTAGTCGCAACAATGACGCTTGCGAACGCCACACTAAATTGAAACAGCGAGCATGTCGGTAGGGCAGAAACACAAGGCGTCCATCAAATGCTGCAAGTCAGGAACTCACACAGAGTCAGTGACAAATTATGTTGAAGTAAGTACGGTCATGTATAATAAATAGTTGATACAACCTGTCAATGTCGGACCTTAAGCCTACATCTGTGTGACAGCACGCTCACCTGAACGTCTTTTTCGGCATGCTCCTCTGTGTCACCTAACTCCTTTAAAACTCTCTTTTTTGTAACTGGTGAAAAGAAAGAGTTGATGGGCTTCTGGCCGATCATTTTTGAACAAACGTACGGCGAATGCGATATAAATATACACCAAAATACCCGCTGGTTTAGTGGACGCGTTTGCCAGTGTCTGTCCAGCTTCTGTCTAGAAACCAAAGGTTCCCGCGCGGAGCGCCGTGACGTCACGCGCTGCGCTGCATCTATGCTAATGACCTGAGTAGTGTTCAAGACAAACTACTGGTACTGGGTGTGTGTATCACCCCCCAAAAAAGGCACTCAACGTCTCATATTTTTATGAAGCTTGTCATCGTTTTTAGTCATGGCTATCCATCCAAATGGTTTCATTTTTTTGTCTCAAAGAGTTAGGGTTAGAAGGTGTGTAAGTATGTAAGAAGGTGTGGTGGTGAATGTCGTGGGGAAGGCTGATACTGGTGGTTTCTGTCCTGGAGGGGCAACATGAAAAAGCTTGAGGGTTTGGAGTGGAGTGGAGATGAGGAAAAGAGTAAAGACGATGATTTGGCGGAGTGGCCTCGTCCTGTCCCCTGGCGAAACATTGATGCAGAAGGACTGGACTGTGACTATGCGTTGCTGTTCACTCAAGAGGAGGCGGACAGCCTCTTCGGAAGATTGGAGACTGAGGTGGTGTATTTAACAGGTATGATGGACCGGTTCTTACATTTGATTTGATTAAAAGATGTTCGATTTACAATATTCTTTTGATTTGTATTACAAATGTTTGCATGTGTTGTGGAAAAAACTTCGTACAACATTTAACACTTAACTTGACAAAATAAGAGTTCGGGAGATCTGAAGTATGAAAGGTAAAGACTTTATTTGTACTCAAGAGCAAGCACAAATATAGCCGAGTTGGTTTGACAAAGAACTGATATTCTTGACTCAGACTTCAGGTTATATTGGCTCCCTTTGTGGTTTCCTCCTCCATGCATTAATCACCCAATCACAACAACCTTCACATTGTTTACCTATTCGAACCTAAAGATTAGGCTCCTCCCCTGTGGCCCTTTCACAGCTCCACACCAGCTGGGCATACCATTACACTTCTGCAGCACATGTACTTGTGAGATAAAATACTATTAGGCTACTATACTACTAACTACAAACTAAATCACTGACTTGAGGTAGTTTACATAATACAAATACCAATCTTGAGTAAAGTAACAAATCAAAGAAAACAAATGTACATGTAACAAATATGAGTCAACATAAAGATGCGTGGCAACCTGTATGAGCACAATGAAAATCACATCTACCCAATAAATATTCATTCAACCAATTGACTACAATACCACAATTTATGATTGTAGAATTCACTCAGAGTATGCAATGATTAAACTTTGAAGGTAACGTTGACTAATTAAACATGTGCAAGTAAAGAGACTAGAGTGTGTGACTGTAAGTGTCTCTTCCCAGGTCTACTTTTACGACAGTCACAGAGTTGTCAGTTGACCCCCCTCTGACTGGGAGACAAAAAGGGGTAAAGATGTGTGTTTAGATTGCTTACATTATCTTGCTGTGTAATTGACAACTGCAGGGGGCCGCATGATCAACATAATAAACAAGGTTCATCCCAGTGTCGGCAGGATGTTACGTGAGTGTTTAGGTGATTTGGTCACTTTGACCTGTGACTCTGTTCTGTTCCTCTCAGGGCAACCCTGAGAATCTAACTAGGGGCACTAAACATCTGAGGTTTATTTATATAAGAGTTTCCCATCTGTGATTCTCTGTATTTCTCCACACTTATTAGATTCATATAGCATAATGGCAAGATAATTATCATTAAATGCAAGGGTAAATTTCTCCCACACGTCTGCATATGACTGAGCAGAAATAATCCATCTATGCCCCATGGGAAATGACCCACCTTTACATACTCCCAGAAAGTTTGCCAGGAATTTTTCAACGCTCAAATGTATAACAAATAAATCGTATGTATCTTAACGAGGTTTGGCGTTGTTGTTGTAGGGCATGAAGCAAGGGTCCAGGTGTTTGGAAAGGTCCACGACATCCCTAGAAAGCAAGCGGTATATGGTGAGCCAGGGTTAAACTACACTTACTCTGGGGTCACGCATTGCGCGCGCCAGTGGACTCCGACACTGGAGTACATCCGGGATGCGGTTACCAAAGTAACGGGACAGGTGTTTAACTTCGTCTTGGTTAACAGGTAAGCAGTACGTGGGACTATTCAAATATGGTTTGTGTATTCAGCTGTCGTTTTCATATTATTCTCTGTACTTTTATAAAATCCAAATTTCGAAAAAATGAAACCAGTTTTTGTAATTGTGAAATTGGGTATCATGTGACATTTGTTTGACCAAATTGTTACAACCTTTTGCAGCTACGGGCCATCAGTGCACTATTTGTAGGCCTAAAAGATGGCATGGAAAACAGAAAAATTGAAAAAAAGTATTCTCCAGATCTCAAGGTCATAGCCCAAGTCTTGGGACCTGGGGAAAACTGTCCCATGTTTTATGCCTCCGAATAGTGCACTGCTGAAAACAACTCGACACACGATCCGACAGAACCATCATCACACATGACCTGTTTTAAACATGTCCATAATAATTGAACAGGTGACCTTGGCTGGCTGTGACCCTGTTGTCTATTATTTAGATATAAAGACGGGCAGGATCACATGGGCGAGCACCGAGACGACGAGCGGGAACTGGATCCTCTCTGCCCGATAGCCTCCGTCTCCCTGGGAGCCAGCCGGGACTTCGTCTTCCGGCACCGGGACGCGCGGGGACGGGGAGCGCGGCGCATGGAGCCGGTGAAGCTGCAGCTGGTGTCTGGGAGCCTCCTCCTCATGAACCCACCCACCAACACGTACTGGTACCACAGCCTGCCACGCCGCAGGGCCGTGCTGCAGCCAAGGATCAACCTCACCCTCAGACGCATACTCTCCTCGGAGGGGAAGGTGGGTCTTATGACCAGACCACCAGCACCACCACCAGCTAAACAAGCATTATGTTCATTTGAAACTGAGGACGAATGACCATTGAATAATATTATTTACTGTCTAATGGTTTTAACCATAAAGCCTAAAACAAAGTTAAATCACTAATAATGATCTGAAATGAATGAAACTGGAATGGAATTGTTCCTAGTAATGTGCATTGTTTTCCTTATTAAAGTCTGTGTAAACCAAAGGGAAATGTGTTTAGAGTGTGTGATAAGTGTACACCCAGACAAATTTGAATGATTAAAAAAGTCAGCATTATTCTCAGCTCTGAGACGCTGGGGGCGTATCCACTGAAGTCGCTAAACCACGCCCATATGCGCACGGGGGGCGGAGCCTCTCAACTGTCAAACTCGCCATAGAGCGTAACAGTGACCGCCCCTTTTTAACAGCTCCGGTGCCGGAAGTAAATTTCCCATGCATTTATCTCGTCCACTTTTCGTATAATCCTTATAAAAAGAGTATTAAGACTTGAACCAAGCCAATCGTTCGTTATGGTAGTCGTGACCATATTATGTTTGATTCGGGATGAGTAGTTCCTCACTCGGTCAACAAAATAAAGTACCTTTGGCTTTTCTTCCGTTTTCCAAATTCTTTTTATGCCCGAATCAAACATAATATGGTCACGACTACCACAACGAACGATCGGCTTGGTTAAAGGCTTAATACTCTTTTTATAAGGATTATACGAAAAGTGGACGAGATAAATGCATGGGAAATTTACTTCCGGCACCGGAGCTGTTAAAAAGGGGCGGTCACTGTTACGCTCTATTGAGCGTGACAAGCAGTGACGCAACTGCGCTCTGGTCGTTAGGGGCGAAAAAAATAAAATAAAATCCTGAACGCGAAAATGGTCAAAAATAGAAAAACAGCCTAAAAACTCCACAATTCAACATTACATGGTTATACAGTCTGTTCACGTTTTCAGCAATGACTTTCTGACGTAATATGTTTAGAAACACATTTCAGAATTTGCTTTAGTCTTTAAATTTGATTTCAGAGGTTTTATACAGTGGCGAGTAAGAGATTCGGTTCTACACAACCGCTCAATCCCATTGTTTTATTTTTTGTGAAATGTGAAACTATAGATACCTTTACAAATCACACAAGCTCACATAAATATACATTAGTGCAAATTGTTCATTTACAATATTTTTTTTAAAATCGGGTTGTATCAATTTAATTGCAAAATTGGTTAATTAGGAACCATACACTTATATTTGACTATGAATGGCTTCCAGTATCGACTAAATCAGTTCTACAATGTTGCACGTTGTAAAACATAACCAAATTAATCCCAAATCCTGACACAAAAATGTGAATTGTTAATGGTTACTCACATTAGATTTAGAATGGACTGCATTACATTTTAAACATTAAAAACATGGCACTTTAAGCTCACTGGTGGTATGCAAGTTTATACAAGAATACAGAAAAATATTCAACCCTATGCTGTTCTTTGAGAATTATTTGAAAGTACATGTGCAATTAATGTATGCTACCAACTCATGATTCTACCCTTATTTCATCCGTTTAGTAATGTTTATTCCAAAATATTGAACTGAATAAATGAACAGGGTTCAGAGGCGAGTTTCCAGGATTAGAATATAAAGAAAAGGGGCAAAAGTCACCATCTTTGGGATCAAGTGGGCCTCATTTAGGTCCTCATGTCAAGTATGTTCCATTGGTTCAGGGCCTTCGGCTTGGTCTCAAATGGGTCGTGACGTCTTCCCATCTCGTTGTCTCTTCATCATCATCATCATCATCATCATCATCATCATCATCATCATCATCATCATCATTTCAGTCCTCTGATGGAGATAACAGACCTGGCAGACGGGAGTAGAGGTGCACCCTAAAACTGACTACAATCAGACTGCAGAGAGGCAGTAGAGAATTGATTCAAACTAGGGTGAGGTCACTTGCTCTTGTATGGCAAGTAAACCAGCAGTTGCAATAACCACCACCAATGTTTATATAATAACAATAACCAATGTTTCACCAGAGAGGCACTGTTCCTGAGCTTAACAGAAGGGATAACATTGGTCATCTTTGTGATCGGTCCCCGGAGCAAGTGATGGGTTTTGGTGGCGATGTCTTTATGATAAATACGATAGGTGGCTACTCTTCTGCCCACAAAGCTCGGCTCGACCTTTGAACCCTCTCATAGAAAATCAGGTAGGCGTTGGAAGACAGTGCCTCCTGCAGGGTGGCCTTGCGTACAGAGTCATCCGACACCCAGAGCCACTGGGAGGAGGTGTGCCCGCGGGGGTGCGGGGCAGGGCAGCGGCGGTAGGTGATGAAGTGTCCCGAGTGCATGTCGCCATGGTGCACCAGCACGGCTGTGAGCTGGAACAGGTACTCCGATGGACTGTAAACAGGAACACATTTTACTCTGACTGACTAAACAGGAACACATTTCACTCTGACGGACTGTAAATGATTATCAGTAAAAACAGATTATCGTCACTAATGTGATTGACGATAAACACAACGTTCTTGTACGTTTTCATTTTTATCGATATCGTGATCGCCACAATTTACTTAAAAATGTGTGTAAAAATAATTTATAAATACTTTTTCAATGGATAGTTCATTATTTGACCCTTCACTTGGAATCAAGTATTGTGTTCACATTTCATTAACATTAATAATGGTGGACGCGGCAGAGGGAGAAGAGCAACATGGAGATCAAATGTCAGTGGGGGTGGGGGGAAGATGCGCATGCATGGCGCACGTGGTGTTTGTTGACAAGACATGGTGGTTAGTCTCAAAGAAAACTACAACTGTAGAGGTGGGGGTGCGTTGTGTTTGTTGAAGAGACATGGTGGTTAGTCTCAAAGAAAACTACAACTGTAGAGGTGGGAGGGGGGGACGTTGTGTTTGTTGATGAGACGAGACATGGCAGTTAGTCTCAAAGAAAACTACAACTGTAGAGGTGGGAGGGGGGGACGTTGTGTTTGTTGATGAGACATGGCAGTTAGTCTCAAAGAAAACTACAACTGCGCAAACATGGCAACATTTTGGATTTGAAGCCGACGAAAGAGGTACGCATAGATAAGGCAACTTGTATACAGTTGTATACAGATTCTCAAGTTGCTCTAGGCCGAAGTCTAATTTTATTTATTATTGATGTTTAAACTTTAGAAGTTGAATAGTTGTGAGAAATAAAAACACGCTGCATCACTCGTCACTCAGTTGTTGATCGCTATACTCTTCTTATTTATTGTAGCACAGTGTAGTTGCATTACTGCCACCAACTCTGGAGCGGCACCTAGTGGTAAAATTCAGTATACCGGTCTGGTGTTCGGCTTAAAATGCAATTATTGTGCAAAAACAATTATCGTGATAATGGTGTCTTTCAGTGAAAGTATGCTGTAAAAGCACAGATCACTCACCTGAAGTCATGTGAGAGGTTGAGCTGTGGTCTCATGCCAGGTGAGTGGATGAATTGATGAATGGATGAACATGAGCCATTGGCAAGGGGCTTGTTGTTGTTATGGTGGTTGACATCTAAAAGACATGAGACATTGCTGATTAATTTGGGGGCAACAAGCTCCACAGCTCATTAACAATCAAGATTCAAAAAGTCATCAAAGTTAATCAATTGCAACTTCTGATTGGTCCAAATGACTGCCAAGCAGTTTGCATTGTGACGGTATGGCACCATCATAAGCATCAATAACTAGAGCTCCACCAGAAACCGTGCTGTCCCTGCATTTTGATTTGACCATTCGCTCACACTTTGAACCACAGACGGTAATGGGAGCAGACTACAATCATACCGGTGCCATTGTGCATTGGCTTGTCAAGAAGGTCCTCTGGGGTCTCCGTGTTGGCGGGTATGGGGGAACATTTGGTGCGTTGCATCCTCTGGATGGAGGCGTTGTGTTTGTAGCGGTCCATGGAGAGGAACTCTGTAAAGTGCACATGTTCCTGTCTCTTGATGGAAGTCCCTTCATTAGACCAGGTCAGCCTCTGCAGGTGAATACACAGGCACTGTGGCAGCTGGAAGACAAACCATTACATCGTTATACGAGCCGGAGTTAAGACAGTCGGGTCATAATCAAGTTTATCTGACTGTAGAACTCATCATCTATACAGAAGTGAAATAGGGATTTCAAATCAACCGATAAATATTTGCATTACATTTTGAGCAACCAATTTGTTCAAATATTAGCTGGCTCGACTGTGTAGCACAACAAGGAAGCTTGGATAGAATAAACTCAACTCATTTTTGAGCCAGCACAGAGAAAAATACAGAATGATGCAACCATGATATAAAATGTCCTCATGCCTGACGAATCAAAGTTACCTTTCCCAGTTTCAACTGTTTGACAAATGTTGTCCTTTGGTTTTCCAGAACATGTCCCTTTCCTCTGGATCCCTGTTGAAGCTGTGAGAGGGGGGACGAATTACAAACATTTCTTTCCCATGCATCACCATGGAAGCAAACTGGAGGTGGAGCCGTTGTACCTTGGTGCAGTTTTCACAATCCACCTCTTTGATGGTTTCAGATGAGATGAAATGCTGAAGACATTGATCCAGCGAGACTGGCCGACCCTGGGAAAGAAAACCGGTAAAATTATATATTTTTTATTATTGTTAAACTTCTTTATATTAATCCATTCTTTAGCACTTCTTTTCCCTTACCCACTGAGGACACGGTATGGGTAAAGAAAGGCTTTCAAATGAGTCGTATCGCACCGGACTCTACAAGACAAAGAAAAGAATACATTACACAATATACATACATGGCAATCATCTTGTTCATATTGACTTTCTTTTGATGACGCGTACTTGCTGTTTGCAGCGCTTGCACGACATGTTGCTTGTCAAACGACCATGGAAAGGGTGTTGAAACTTCCACGGATTCGGGATTGGATGAAGTGGGGCTGGAAAAAGAAATAAAGGACCGGAAGAGAGTGACGATGTGTTTCAGGAATCGCTATTTGCATCCGTTTGCTGACTATTGTTTCTGGTGACAATCCATAACTAACATAGGCGCTGAAGTATGGTGCGGAGGGTGCTGCAGCACCTCCTGTTGGCTGAGAGTGAAATAATATTAGAAATAAAAAAAATTCTGATTGATATATTATTTGAAATACTTAAAAAGCTTGTTAGCATTATTTGGTTTTAAAATAATTATATATAGAAGTAGCAATTGTAATGGCACAGAAAAGGATATCAGATTTGTTCACATTACCAGCAAAGTCTTTGTATGTTATAGCGCATAGGTCTACTAAGGCGTTCTTTGTAACTTTCCTTATTATGGAAGAGCCAGGGGCCAGGGTGCTGAGCGCCCTCAAAAAAAGTTTAGTGGGGTCTCTGATTCTATCAAAAATAAACTGTTCTCTTAATTTCAGTGCAATTTGCTACACTTACAATGTGTTAACATGTAATTTACAATCAATAGATTCTATATAGCATATATAATTTGAAAGGGAACACCCCCATCTAGGCCTATGTGCTTTCATACAAAAATTCCAAAATGTTCTCCACCGGAACCAACTACATTCACTTCAGCTAAGAAATAACGGTTTGGGGAGGCAATTGGGAGAGAAGCAATCAATAACTTTTTAATGCTTCTTATTTTGCTGAAAGCCAGGTAGTCATTTGGACACATAGTAGTGTATTTATGGTACCTATCGCACCTTTAATTTATTTGAAGCTGTGTGTAAGAGACTTAATTTAGATATATAGTCGGTTGTTATAACACACCTCCACTACAATGTGTAGGCACGTGCATTCACGCCATCATGCGCGTGAATATAGGTTTGGCAGCACAAAACCCTTTGTAAATAATGTGCAAAAATATGTTCCTGCGCGCATAATAAATAAACACTTTTATGGTAGGAACTAGGTAGTTATCTTACCTCTACTTCTACAACTCAGAGTCCTGTCATCTTGCTCTGGGATACTCTGTGGTATAGAAAAATGCAATGCAACATCATAGGTATCAATTCATGCATCTTTTACAACTTACAACAAATCTCAAATACAGCAACCTATTTCCATTTCAACCACGATGAGTCTGGTTGTGAGTCCTAGACCACTTGCCTCAAGGGACTCCATGTCAAACAAATGAGAGACTCTGGGCAGCCGATCTCTTTCCTCTTCCAAAGAGGACGTGAGGACATGAAAAAGCTCATGGGCATCCTATGGTGGAGCAGAGATGGATACATTGACACAGACCGTTTACACTGAAAACTCGCATCACAGGCAATGTGGAAGACTGGCCCACAGGGTGTGTTTCACCCACCTGCTCTTCAAAGGAGCTGATGTGCCACCTGTACAACCTGAGGACATCTAACAGGCACCCAGCGTCAAGCACGTGGTCTTCCCCTGGCTCGTCTCTGGACAGGGCTGTGGATTGGACCTTTAGTGATCATGTCTGTGTTGTGTTTACATTGATGACATGCAGACAATGCCTCCATGCATGGATCAATTCAATAATTGATCAAGGAGATGTGAATTAATGAGGTAATTACAACTAACAGTTTGTAACAACAGTTAATTCAGTTAGGTCATTTGAAAGAAAGATGAACTCTTGAAAGCATTTTGAAAGAATTGCTGCGGCAAGAGAGAATAAGGTGTAATTTCGTTGTCAAGTTTACAACAAGTAAAGCTGTGTTTTTTCTGTGTTGTTTTATAACAGTGTGATGAGAAACAGCAATGCTAACAATGGTAATTTGAAGAAGGTACAACACAAGTACCAACAATGGCCATTTTCTTTTCTCTCTCTTTCGTTCTCTCCTACTCAGTTCAACCTGCAGCCTGCATGGAGGTAGAGCTTGGTAAGAGTATCTATTGCAGCAATAAGGCAGAGCTAAACGTAGGAGGGATTGAGAAATTATGTGTATGAGTTTAATAGCAGGAGTACTAGTAGGGTGCCTTAAAGTTTAAACAGTATTATTAATATTATCAATTGCAATACCTTTAAGTCTTTTTTGGACTTGTGACATAATCACAAAAACTTTACCGACACTTTAAAATGCTTAAAAATCGCAGCATAACTTAAAGGTCTCCTTCACCGGTAAACCGTTTTTACTTGCTCCTTTTGGAATATGATAGGTCACTCCTAGTTGCATATGCATGCTGCACGTGGAAAACGTTCTTCTACCCCCATTGCATGCATTAGCCAATGTAAGAACATAGACGGACGAGGAAGTCAGAAACGAGGAAGTGAGAAAAAGCCTAACACTCTGACGTATGAATGTGTATGAATATTCATGACCTCGCCTACTTTGGCTTGAGACCGCCCTCAGGAAAACAGTATACGGCATTTCAGAATGTTTGTAAACAACAGGCGTCAAGATACTTCCGTTAATGATACTAAAGATAATGATACTAAAGATAATGCTGCATCTCTCGGTTTCATTAAAAAAAAGTATTACGTCGCTATCATTTTCCGTTCCGGAGATAGATGCGAAAGAACAACATGTAACACACGTTAACCTGTAGGCTGCCTTAAACCTGGGTTTGCTCAGTGAGCACAATAATAAACGTTTAACGTGTAGCCTATAGTGTAGCCGTAATGAATTCAATATGTACGACTTTATTCTCGTAATTAATTCAATATTTACGACTTTATTCTCATAATTTAATGGAAAAAAATTCTTAATGTGGCCCTAATACTCCATCGTAATATATTAATGAGACTTCCCATACCCGTATGAATTAATGAGACGTCACGTAGTGTAGTTTTCTCGATCGCTCTGCCCTGTCAAATGATATGGAGGGGTTTGTTTACTAGTTCTGCCATCGGAGAACGCTTCGTCTTTTGCCACCCGGAAGAACGTTTATTGTTGTTGTGACGTCGTGGTGATTTGTCGTGTTGATAACAGACATCTTATATCATGAATGTATCTAATGGATGTATATAGTAAAATATGTATAAGATGTCTATGGTTGATAACGCACTAGAGGGATCACTCGCCTCTGATTGGCTAACATCACTGTGACGGACAGTGCTGTTAGCCAATCAGAGGCAAGTCATTTAAATGTCATGAATATTCATGAGTAACAGCCGAAAACCTCTCCTTCTTCCCCCCCACCTCCTCCTCCAAACTAGAACAGCCTGAAACAGGCGCACCAGAGCATTTTTTTCACCAAAACCGCTCACAGGGCATTCATTAATACTAGAGACCACTGCAAAATTTACGAAAAAGACGATGAAATGAGACCTTTAAGATGTCGTTACTTGCACAGAGTGGCTAGCAAACCTTTGAGGAGGTTCAGGAGAGTGCTGGACAGCTGCTTGTCTTGACTGGATTGTCCCTCAGTCCTGCATGAAAAGCTCTCCAGCCAGCCTATGAAGGAGGGACACGCTGCCAGACCCTGGAGCAATGAATTCATGAAGCAGGTGTTGCCCAAGTTCAACAAACCAGGAACCATCCCTGTGAAAAGGAAAGGAAGGTCTTGGTAAATCAACATATTCTGCCCAACGTGTAGATTCACAACGGTTGACCCCGAGGCTCGACTCCTGTTGGTCAGTAAACTCTAGCTTGAGTTTATTGTAGTCAGCCTCATCCCTAGTCAGGGATGCCATCTTCTTATCAGTACCTCTCTTCCTCTTCTTTGGTGCTGTAATGGGTCCCCATAAAATGTAGGCTCCAGCGGCCACTGCTGCAGCTATCCCACCGATAACACCCCAGTTCTTCATCATTCTGCTTCTGGAAACACACCAAAAACATTCATAAGTAGGATTAATATTAGAAAAGGAGTCAAAAAATATATATTGACAAGAGTTTCCAATTTCTGAGTTAGTTCTTGGGCTTAGCTCCTGTTAACAACATTTCAAATCAATATACGAATATCAAATGGCTAAATACTACATCTGGGCACCTAGGCAGTTGTGACACAATAATAATAATAATCCCCTTTTCTGATCGAAAACGTCTGGTCTTAAATGCAAGAGAAAGCACACCAGCGTGCCGACATCCACGTTATCACCCACCTTAAGGATCGTTTATCCATTCGTTGGTATTCATGCGCAGTACGATACGCACTTATTACCTACTTATCTCAAACTGGTGCTGCTTCAAATTAATGTACAGTACATCTCTACGTGGGAATTGAATACATTAAAACGCGTTGCCATATGAAACCTTACGCGTTTTTTTCGCCAGCAATTTCACGTAAAATACGCTTAGTGATGTCACCAATTAAGCTAGCCTCGACCAAAAATAGCCAGCGATAGCATTGTGGCTAATTTAACTGCCCAACAACGTCATCACATTACTGTAAGACCTTTGCCACTAACCCCTGCAGGCAGAGATCATGCACAACCTTGAAAAAACGCACAAGTGTTTTTTTTTTTTTAGTAAACTACTTAATTCAAAAATATACAAGTTCTGCTTTTTGGTTGATGTCTGAAACGTTGCATGTAATGTTGACGTTCTGGCTTTCTGGGCCACAGCAATAACGATTAGTCGACTTTATCCATGAAATGCACGCCTCCTGCTGCTCCTCGGAACCACAGGTTACCTGACGGTAGGTCCGGTACTGAGGAACTCCCGAACTAGCCCCTCTGAGCCCTCCGGTCGGCACCACAACATTGTGTCACCATTGCGGAACTCCGTTTTATGGACTCCTGTTGTTGGCGGAAGACAAAAGAAGCCGCACCACTGTGTGCGCACGTTGAAGTCCAAAAATCAATACTAATAGGTAAACAATGAATAAACAAATACAAAATTCGATTCGATATATATATATATATATAGAGAGAGAGAGAGAGAGAGAGAGAGAGAGAGAGAGAGAGAGAGAGAGAGAGAGAGCTGTATTGACGTGTGATTATTATAATCCACCACCACAGTAGTGCTATGCTGCTATATATGTCACATTCACTTTAGATGGTGGGATACACTGCAATGTACTGTTGTAGAGCTAGCGGGATACACATAAAAAAACAGCCATTTTAATGTTATATCTATTCTGAACACTTTATAACGTGGGACGTATCCGGTTTAATTGCACTAGTTAGACTATTGTTTCGAGTAGGGTACTTTGTAATTTGCCTATTGTGTAGAAATGATGACCAAACGATGGCTCTATTATACCGTGATCACGTCTTTAGTTCACCATGTCACATCGCTAATTCAGAGTGTGAATATCTGTTGAATATCCAATATCTATAATGTAAAAATAACACTTTCAAACTAGATAAAGTGCTATTTTAAATGATATTAATACACCACCACAGTAGCGCTATGCTGCTATAAATGTAATTTTCAGTGTTGATGTTGGGACGTCCCCAGCGGGCGGACATTATTGTAAAACGTATCTAACGTGGGGTAACTCCAGCTACTAAACATTTGTTAACAAACCTATTTTAGTCTCAACAACAATATGCAACAGCGAAGGCTTTATTTCTCTAGAGCCGTTTGTCCGTTCTGGGCTACTGTAGAAACATGGCGGTGCAACATGGCAGCCTCCGTGGAAGAGGACCCGCTCCCCATGTAGATACAAACGGCTCATTCTAAGTGAGCGAAACCACAACGATTATTATTTTCAGGTCATTATACACCAATCAAAACTTGAATAATATATTCAATTTCTACCAGGAGATGCCACTTAATTCTACACAATGTACCTAAGAGGTAGCTCTGTTTTTAGTTTTGGTGATAACTCTCACTGGTGATAACTCTCACTGTTTGCTCGTTGCTGGACTAGACCACAGAAGGAAACACACAGATGTAGCTCATCACATTCATCATGGGTCCGGTCCATTTAGGTATGGCAGTACACCAGTATAGACACAATAGTCCAGTAAATACATATTGACCATGCTGGTGCTGCGACGGACATACATAAAACCAACCTAATGTTAAAACGACAGGAACAGGAAGTTGCGTTCCTCTCGACGGGGAAGGGGGGTCAGGGTCAGAGGGCCGATGTTTAACAGTCACGGTTTGCGATAGATAAATAGATAGATGGATGGATGGATGGATGGATGGATGGATGGATGGATGGATAGATAGATAGATAGATAGATAGATAGATAGATAGATAGATAGATAGATAGATAGATAGATAGATAGATAGATAGATAGATAGATAGATAGATAGATAGATAGATGGATGGATGGATGAATGGAACACATTTAAGAGATTAAACATTTTATCAGCAATTCAAAAGTGATGTGGTCGAATAAAAACGTTTCCATATTGAGCATAGTGAGAGGTAGCCTACCCTTAAATAATGCCACAGTTTCAACCAATTGTAATCAATTTGTATCTAATCTGTCTATACCTACACCCACTAGATTTGGTGTCACGTGTAACGACACCAATCAGCAGTTACAGGTCGTCTTTGACGCGACCCTAGCATCATATAGATGTATGTATTCATTTATTATTTGTATTATTGTGTTATTCCCGTGACGCGGCGAGGAGGACGCCCATTGGCTCCCAGCAGCGGAGCGGAGACCAGAGAGGTCTCTGTCCTCGGTGCTGAAGTCTCTGCTCATCCTGGTCATAATAATGTGATGGCGATGAGGCAGCGCGGCGCGGCGACCAGTAAACACAGCAAACATGGACGATGATTTGTTTCAACTGAGACAGCTGCCGTGAGTAACACCAACACCCGCCGTTTCAATGTCGTCCTGTTTTATGGTGGTGTTGTGTTGTGACTCGGCTTCCCGAGACAGATGGTGGTCGTTTTATAAGCCTTTTGGACCCAGGATGGTCGCGTATGTATGAAACAGACACACACACATGACATGACACATGACATAACATACTGCTGCACCAGGTTATCGTTGCATGCGTTAGGAGAGAGCTGCATGTGCTTCGGACTTTTATTTTGAATTAAAACATGTGCGTGTTGTGCCTGACGATGCAGTTTATTTACAGCCAGCCACGTGATTAGTGTGGGCGGCTTAAACGTTTTGGTTTTGTTTATATCCTATTGGGGAAGTGTCCGTCGTCATTGAGATTAGTTTCTCCATCTTGTTTTTTACCTATTACCTATTTTGTAACTCGATTGAGCTCAATTGTGTAGTTAAAATGATGGGAGATAATGGGAGTCCACGAGGAGCCTCCTCTCCTCTCTTCCTGGTAGAGAGACAGTCCCTACAATACATCACAACAATAGTCCTTTTAGTAATGTGTGGATTCAATAATTAGCCTTCGATTTTAACAACACAATGAGATATAATATATACATGTGTGGTACAAATGTAAAACCAATAGTCATATTTATGATATAACATTAAAGATTGCTGTAATTATTATATGTTATTATTTTCCTTCTCACATCTCAACTGGTTCAGACACACGAACACACACACACACACACACACACACACACACACACACACACACACACACACACACAGTATAGCTAAATTGTGTCCTATTCCAATCTCAAGTGAAATCTAGACATTTAAACTGGCGATAAGCAGTCTCACTGTATTTGACAAATAATACTAGTTCTGTTCAGTTGGATTTGGTACTAGTGATTTTCCAGAGAGGGGTCTCTTGCTGTGACCTTGTCATGCGTTCTCTCTAATGACTGTGATTAAGGAAACCCCCGCAGCTGTTAGGTTCCCAGTGGTCCTTTGGTAAGCCATATATTTAATCGAAGAGTAAGGGGCTATTACTTCCCCCTGTTTTAGCAAACATGCATGTACTTGCATGTCAAGCACTGTGCAGAAAAAAAGTCAATTTGCTTGAAGCTACAGCCAAATTATATACAATCCCCTATACTCATACCCACGCACATTCAGAAAAAAAAAAAAAAAACAACACTATTGCCTTGGCAACGGTTTCCGGTTCTCACAGGCCAAAACGTCTCCTAAAGGCCCTTTCTTCGTTCGCCTCCATCTTCCTTGCAGGGTTGTCAAGTTTCGCCACACCGGTGACAGCACCTGCTCCGGAGGGGAGGCTCAGAGCCAGCAGGGCCAGCCGTACGGCTTCGCCGCCGAGCTCAGGGGCCTGGAGTCTCTGGCGCTAGGCGATGGGGCCCCCGTACCGCGGGAGTTTGCAAACCCCACGGATGGTATGGAAACACAAAAAACTGTCAACTCTCAAACTGTCATATTTTTGTTACTCTAGCACAGTGGTTTTCAAACTATTTTTACTACTGTAACCCCCTGTTAGATAATGTTTCTGCCAAGCACCCTTCTCACCAGCACAAAACATTTTGGGGAGGGAAAAAAACCCAAAATGAAAATACTTATTACAGTTGAGTGGGAAACATGGAGTTGTACTTCACTTATGATTTGTGTCATTCATTGGAAAGATTTAACAAACTTGTATGTTGGTATTCAGATTTTACTTTATTTTCTGCTATTCAGATTCAACACATTTTTATTGAGGTGGAATTATTTGACAATTGTTCATATTTCATATTAAATCAACAGAAAGGACACATTTTTAGAAATGTTCCAAGTACCCGTACACATACCCCCATTTGAGAAACACTGCTCTACACCTTTCAGTCAAACAAAGGTTGATTTTATTTGTATTTATAATTGTATTTATTTGTATTTTATTTTGTTATTATGTTATTTTCATAGACACGTTCATGGTGGAGGATGCAGTAGAGGCTATCGGCTTTGGGACGTTTCAATGGAAACTCTCCATCCTTACAGGCCTGTCCTGGGTAAGAGCCTCCCGAGGGTGGAATTGCCCAACCAGATGCATGAAGATAAGACAACATAGGAAGTTAGGGTGTCACAGCAGAAAGTACAGGAAAAATAGAAAAACTAGAAAATAGGTACATCTAGATACATAATATAGTAGTGTATAACTGTAGATGCAAAAATATATGTAAACATTATCAACAATAGAGGTAGACATTATTGACAGCATATGCTACCTTATGTCTAAGTGACAAGACATCTTTCTGCCAGAAAGGGCTTTCTGCCTAACACTAACCCTAAACCTAACCAAGTAGTTGTGTTGCCTAAACCTAACTAAGTTGTTGTGTTGCCTAAACCTAACCAAGTAGTTGTGTTGCCTAAACCTAACTAAGTTGTTATGTTGCCTAAACCTAAACAAACTGCGACTGAAAACTGAAAATAATAAATCAGGAAACTTAAAAAAATATGAAAATAATAAGTAAACTAAGTCGAAAAATAATAAGGGGTTCAGGATACGAACCTAACTTCATATAATAGCTGCCACCTGCACAGGCAATCAACTTAAAGTTGCTGTAGGTAAGATTTTGAGTGTAATTTCGTAGAAATGGCATAGCCATCTGTCCACTATGAGTTAGTGAAATGCTCTGTGAAAATATCTGTTTCAAATTGACTGTTCCTGCCTCTGTATGAGACAATTTAGCTTTTATACTGCTCCTGGCAAATTTCTGACCAACCAGGGCATCTCTTCCCTGATTGCTTCAGGGAATCCATTTTGTCTGTCAATCACAGGTGTGTGAAATGCAACACTTCTCAATGGCGGAGAAACATAGGGAGGGAGGGAGCAGAGAGGGAGGGGACGTTTTTGGGGTTATTTATTTTCAAAATATCTGTGCTCTCTCTCCTTACAACTCTCAAATCTTACCTACAGCAAGCGTTTTTCAACGTTTTCTTAACAAATGATCCAGCCATAGTGAGCAATGGGTTGTGGATGAAGGTAGTGGATATTAAACTCTTTACTATACAGGAAGTGGTCTGAAGACCTCTGCACGGATCCTTGTTTGATTTAGTGATCAAAGTAGAGTAGAAAACATGCTGTCTAGACAGACTACTGGCATACAGGAATACCCAGGTTGGCCTCGACATAAGTCTATTTTAAGAACAGACTCAACAACTGATGTGTAATATAATACCTATTGACAAGTTGTTATTGTTTTAGGCCTATCTCTCGTTATAACAATGTTCAGCTATGGAGAAATAAGGCACCAAACCAACAGTATCATTCTACTTATCATCAAATCTAATCAAAAGTCTGACAACTCTTGGAATGCTTCTCTGCACTTTTACTGTTTAACTGCTAAGCATTACGGTCATGGACCCCTATCCATTTGTCGTCAACAGAGAAGCAAAGTTTGGGGACAATCAGTATATGATATTCTCCACATTCAAAAAATAGCTACGAAATAAGCTACTAGGAAAAGAAAAGCATGTCGTAGTGCAGATTTTCCTGAGCTCACCGCCTACATGCATGCCTTTGACAGACAGGGACACACATCAACAGGGACAGGATGTGAAGGCTTTTCCATTTCATCCATAAAAGTTTCAAGCAACAGATGAAATTACCTGAATGTTGAAAATGATGGATGGATGGATGGATGGATGGATGGATAGATGGATGGAACACATTTAAGAGATTAAACATTGTGTCAGCATTTCAAAAGAGATGTGGTCAAAGGAAAAGGTTTCCATGTGCCATAGTGAGAGGTAGCCTACCCTTATATAATGCCACAGTTTCAAGCAATTGTAATCAATTTGTATCTAATTTGTCTATACCTACTCCCACTAGATGTGGTGTCATGTGTAACGACACCACAAATTATTGAAAAACATTCAAGTCATGCAGATCACTCTGAGAGGGGAAAAGACATGGGTCTGGTGGGTCTGGTGTGTTAGAGCTAGCAGAGTGTCACAGCTGCCCTACAGCACCTACAGAAATTTCAAGAAATCTGTGGAGTACTTTTTTTAATAGCCGATGTTAAGACATCTGGTAGGAATTAATATGTTGCTTTTTTATTGTTTCCAATTTACACCTCTTGCTATTTCCTGTAGAAATTCTTTTAATAAATTGAATGATTTCAATTGTGTTAACTTGGAAGTGACTTCGCCCCAGCAAAGTCTAGCCCAGTCTAATCTGAAAGACCCACTTCTAGGTACTGTCCTTCGCTGGCCCCCCTATTGGCTGGACCAATAACAAATTAACCCTCAACAACAGGGATTCAGTGAAAAAACACAAACACAAATATGATGGTATGGTAATTGGTCTGTGGATGTGTTGTGCGTCGGTGCGGTACAGATGGCCGATGCTATGGAGATGATGATCCTGAGCATCCTGGGCCCACAGCTGCACTGTGAATGGAAACTGCCAGGCCTGCAGGTGGCGCTGCTCACCTCGGTAATGACAAACTACACTCTCCATAGCTCCTTGGTCCCTGTTTGTTTTGGATTAGATTCATGAAGAACATTATTTACTCTTTATAGTATGAATACTACAATGTATAATATAATATATATTACAACAATAACAAATAATTGAAGAAATCCCGTTCATATTTTTGACGGTAAAAGGAATGTGTCCATAATAATATAGATTAGCAATTAATTCCTGGTTTCATTTTTTTTTGTTGTCCCCATCCAGGCAGTTTTCATCGGGATGATGATCAGCTCTTCTCTCTGGGGAAACATCTCTGACAAGTATGGCAGAAAGACTGTGAGTCCCAACAATACTCTATCTATCTATCTATCTATCTATCTATCTATCTATCTATCTATCTATCTATCTATCTATCTATCTATCTATCTATCTGTCTGTCTGTCTGTCTGTCTGTCTGTCTGTCTGTCTGTCTGTCTGTCTGTCTGGCTATCTATCTATCTATCTATCTATCTGTGTGTGTGTGTGCGTGCACGTATGTGTGTGTGTGTGTGTGTGTGTGTGTGCGTGCACGTGTGTGTGTGTGTGTGTGTAGGGGCTGAAGATGAGTGTCCTGTGGACCATGTTCTACGGTGTGATGAGTGCGTTTGCGCCTGTGTACGGCTGGATCCTGGTCCTCCGCGCCCTGGTTGGTTTCGGCATTGGGGGGGCCCCACAGTCGTACGTACCGCTTCCCTCTCCCCTGTTCTTCTTTTATTATTATTGTCTTTTCTTCTTTTCTCTCATTGTATGCCTTTTTGTATTACACCTTGTATATCTACAGTTAAAGAAGTTGTATGCTAATAGATGTTAAAGGTGCTGTAGGTAAGCTTTAAGAGCTATTATTTGAGTTTCGAGTTGACTGTGTCTGCCTCTGTATGAGCCATTTTAGAGTTTAGACCGCTCCCGGCCAATCAGGGCATCTCTTCCGTGATTGGTTCAGGGAATCCATCTTGCCTGTCAATCACAGGTGCTTGAAATGCAACACTTTCTCCACTCAATGGTGGAGAAACGTAGGGAGGGAGGGAGCAGAGGGGGAGGGGATGTTTCTTTGGTTGTGAGTTTCAAAATCTTGCTCGCTTACGTTGTTTTCTGCACTATGTTTCTAACTCCCGAATCTTACCATCTTACCTACAGCAACGTAAATAAATAACCAATAACCTAACCACAACATTTTGACCTATTGTAGTGTATGTCTTTTTCCACACAAGGGTGACACTGTATGCCGAGTTCCTCCCTATGAGATCCAGGGCTACGTGCATATTGCTGATCGAGGTACGCTACCCCCCCTCCCCTCCCCTCCCCTAGTTTCCCTGTACCTTCCACCGTCTCCACAGCTGTCACGGTCACAGTCGTGCCTCCTGTTATTCCTTGTGTTTTCCCTTTCCCTTGTGTCTCCTGTGCTCCCATGTGTGTCCCCCTCTCTCGGTGTGTGTGTTAAGGTCAGGGTAAGGTTTTAGACCCAAACGCGGTGCACAAAAAAGAGGCGGCAGGCAACTGTGAGTTTGTGAAAGAAAAATATGTTTTTTTTTTACTTAAGCATTTGACGCTGTACAAAAATACTGGACTTTCCGCGGCAGAGAAACAAAACAAAGAAACAAATCTCAAGAACAACCGATGTTCTGGCATAGAACAAACAGCAATCAATTGTGAAACTTCAGCAAGGAGTGAGGGGAGCAGAGGGAATAAATAGACATAACAAAAACACAGGTGTGAATGATTGCTTCATTACGGCGTCCGGTGAGGATACCACCGTGCGTGGCCCAGGTAGAGCGCCTGGCGGTCGCTGCAGCCCCGCTGCGTAACGTGTGTGTGTCTGTTGTGGGCGTGGCACTCCATTCATTCTCCCGGTTCCCTGATTGCTGTTCATCCCGTTCACTTGCTCCAAGCTGCACACCTGCAATCCATCATCTCATCAATGCTGCAGTATATCTACCCTGGATCTTCACTCACTTATCGCCAGATCGTTGTTTCAGCCATTGTGGATCATTGCCTGCCTGCCTGCCTGCCTGCCAGCCATTCAGCAAGCCAGTCTGCCAGTCACTAGCTTCCCAGCTAGCTTCTACAGCCACACTCTCTGCTCTGCCATGCTTCACCAGTCATCAGCCTCCCCTTACCCCTCTGCCTTTGTGTGCCACACTTTCCTCTCATCCATCCTCATTCCCTGGAAATCCTGACAATAAACTTATTTTCATACTCACTCAAACTCTAAATCCGTGTCTGAGTTTCGGTCTCCCGAGTTGAGCATAACAGCAGCAACATGACATGCTCTTCCTTCTACTGCTCCCAGATCTTCTGGGCCCTGGGCACAGTGTTCGAGGTGCTGCTTGCCATACTGGTGATGCCCACCCTGGGTTGGCGCTGGCTGCTGGCTCTCTCCACCATCCCTCTCTTTATCTTCGCCATCCTGTGCTTTGTGAGTAAGAGGCAGCGTTCACTGAAGAACGTGCGCAGGAGACAGAACAATACAATACCTTATATTAGTAATGTCAGTCACTTGACATGTCATTATGTTTCTTTGAGTATTTGTCTTATTTGAAACATAATATTATGAATCAATACTATGACTACCACTACTATTTTAGCAGGCAACTACTACTACCAGTACTGTTTTAGCAGACTACTACTACTAGTAATAATAATAATAGTAGTACTAATAATAATGTGGTTATGTGTTATGATGGTATGAATAGTATTTGGAGCATGATAACACCATATTATAACACCATATTAATATGCTCACATCACAATGACGTGTTGAACAGTGGCTTCCTGAGAGCGCGCGCTACGACGTGTTGACGGGCAACCAGGAGAAGGCCTTGGCCACGCTGAAGCGCATCGCAGCCGAGAACGGTGTTCACATGCCACTAGGAAAGTTGGTGGCTGCCAGACAGGTATGACCTCCCTCCGCTAGACTCTGAAGTCATGCCCTGTTAAACACTCCTGACGTTGTTCGCCTCTTTCCTCCGCAATGCTGCAGGAGAGCCGGGGAAAGATTCAGGACTTGTTTTCCCCCCATTTCCGATGCACCACCGTGTTGCTGTGGTTTATATGGTAAATAAATTAACGTGTTATTATGTTTTCTATTTAGACAATGTTATACTATTTCTAGTACTGGGTTCAAACACCAATGTCTAGTCTACCTACCTCATTAATGACTTTGTTGTAGATGTATCTAAAACAAAGTTGTATTTATTATTATAATAACAATAACAATAATAATAATAATTATTATTATTATTATTATTATTATTATTATTATACTACCTATAAGCATCCCTGCCTAACCAAATTAATGACTTTGTTGTAGATGTATCTACAACAAAGTTTGATTTATTTTGCTTTGTGATCATGATGTTCTTTTGTCATTATGTGTGTGTGTGTGTGTGTGTCTTCCTCAGGTTCTCCAATGCGTTCTCCTACTACGGACTGGTGCTGCTCACCCCAGAACTGTTCCAGGAGAGCGTGGCCTGTGGAGGTGAGTTCCTGTGACATCATCATTCACAACATTAAACATCTATTCAGAAAATACCGTTAAAATCCATAAACTGGATGCTCATGTCTGTCTATCTACGTGTCTATATTCGTGTTTAGAGTACGTTTAGTAAGTCCACTTCCAAGGGTCATGTTTAAATAATTGAGAAATACTTTGTTTTTATATATATATATATATATGGTATATATAACTACCAGAGACAACGTTATAGTGGACCTTCAGCTGTGTGTTGTCCTCTACCGCCCCCTAGTGTCCCAGGACAGGAGGGCAGAGCCACGGTGCAACTTGGAATGCAAGTACCTGAACTCTGACGACTACAAGGACCTGCTCTGGACCACGCTCTCTGAATTCCCCGGTAAAACCTGCATCCACCTTCTCTATGACAATGCCATATATTATTTCCAGAATGTGCCTATATGGTCTCTGTGTGCCAAGGACTCAGGAGTTACTAAGAAAGTTTCCTGATACGCAGGTCTGCTGGTGACGCTGTGGGCGATAGATCGCCTGGGCAGGAGGAAGACCATGGCTCTGTGTTTCTTCATCTACTCTCTCTGCATCATCCCCCTCTATGCCTGCGTCGGGAGGTGAGGGGGGATTACATCATTATCATAATCTACATGATATGCTTTACACAGCACCCTTTCAAGGACCACATCGTTTTCCTTTCCATTGACCATTGTCCTACCTCAGAAACACTCTCTTTGATAACACTTGACCCATGGATAGTATGCCAACGCTAAACAAGGACTCCAAGGCCTCTGGCTAGCAGATAAGCCTCACTCCCTACTTGTACTACTTCTACACAATCACTCTCTAACATACTACACACAGTGACCTCCCTGTTCATTATGTTTATACTATATTCTCCTCCTCCTCTTCCCTGATTTCCTCATAGCTTAATGTACTTCTCTCCATATACGAATACATCGGACCATTGCTGATCCTGGGTTAAATGGTTACGATTCCTCATAGAGCGTCATGTTGTTTTATCTGCAGGACCACCATGACAGTGTTGATATTTATCGCCCGCGCGTTCATCGCAGGAGGCTTTCAGGCTGCCTACGTCTACACACCAGAGGTACACACACTGCTCTTGTACCCTCCATTTAAATCTCTACTCTTATAAGACACACTTATAAGACATGTTATTTACATTTCACAGTTGCTTTTGTCCAGTGACTTACAAGTTTGGCTGAGCAGCAGTTACATTAAGAGTACCTGGGGCCTCATGTACTAAGACTTGCGTGGATTTCTTACTAAAACTTTGCGGACGCCCAAATCTGGAAAGCTGCTGCGCACAAATAAATCCGGATGTATCAATCCTTGCGTAAGCACAGTTTCGCGCAGATTCTCTTTGTACATCCCAATTGACGTGAAATTGAGTGCACATGCACGAGCCCGACTCTCCGCCCTGTCTCCTCCCTCATTTAATATGCTAATTAGTATAAATAGGCCTGCAGTAGTGCGCTTGTTAGGAGGAGAAAGGAGATAATGGAGAAAGGAAGAGAATCAAGGGCAGGGCCGGCTCGTGGTACTTTTGCGGGGGGGGGGGGGGGGGGGTGCTGGTGCGCGATTGTCAGCGGGGGGGGGGGGGGGGGGGGGGGCTATATCGCCTATGCCTAGAGCAGGCCCTGAAGACATAAAAATATCCGTTTTTAGAATAGTGGAAGTTTTTTTTATTTTTTCCTTTTTTTTTTGGCGCCCCCTGGATGTGCGGCGCCCTTAGCATTTGCCTATACCGCCTATGCCACGGGCCGGCCCTGATCAAGGGCATTAATGATATTAATTCCAACCTGCAACAAATAACTGGGGCCTTAAAAGACATTAATGAAACATTAAAAGAACTAGTTAAAAAATGAATGTTGTCTCCGTTTACCTTTTTTATATTCTTGCTATTAACTGCTGCCGAGTTCGAATGGCTTCTGCATTGGGCTGCGCATTGTTTGGTCCGGGGTCTGGATCGTCTGGGAGGGCCATTACCTCGCGTAATGGCACGCCGTGCCTGTGCGCAATATTGTGCAGAACCCCACATGCCTGCACAATGCGGCACACCTTTTCAGGGTGATAGAGCATCCCCCCGCTCCGGTCAAGGCAGCGCCACCGGCTTTTGAGCTGCCCTATCGCTCTTTCCACGACTGACCGAGTGCGTGCATGGATATTGTTATATCTCTCCTACTCTCGGACACTCAGTACAGATTTCCAAGAGGATATAGATTTTGGAAATCTGAATCGGCTGATAAGCCAGTCATCATCGTGACACCCGTTCATTTCGAATGCGACCATTCGCAATATCTTCTAACAAGGCCAAGACTGCCATTGTCAACCTCTCGATTATTGCAACATTTTGCGCGTGCTTTTATATTCTCATTAATTTGGATGCATGCTGACGATAGGTTGTCCCCATACACCCAAGGTGTCAATAATATGTACATAATTAGAAATTGTCCGACTGGTTCATTGATGGAACATCATCCACGCAACATCAAATAATGATATTGCAGTCAAGAATTTCACAACAAATGCGTGGAGAGAGATCCATTAGGCCAGATGTCATGCGTGGCCCTGAACATATGTAACGTTTAATAAACAAGTCGTAACTGAAAATAATATAGCTTGGGCTTCCTTTTAATTTACTTTTAATACCAATATTGACAATTTAATTGTATGTGTCTGTTTAAGTTTAGCCTAATATCTACAACAGTGTCACATTGTGCCTCTCGACAACAATAACGCATGATTGAAGTGCAGCCCGACGTACAAATCCACTTTTTACTAGCCCCATATTGCAATATTACTTCATGACTCGTGATCGCGTAGCCTAATGTTGTTGCGCTGCATTGCCTCTATGTGCCGCCAACTGACAAAATGCAGCAGAAATGTGCGTAAGCAAGGCATTTAGTTTGCGTGGAGAACCGCACTTTTTCACGTCAAGTCAGTCTTTGTACATCCGAACGTTTGCGTGAGAAGTGGCTTACGCAGCTTTTTTGTGCGTAAGCAAGCTTTGTACATGAGGCCCCAGGTGTCCAAATGTAAAGATACAAGTGCAAGATGCAAGAGCTGAACTTAAGCAATAAACAAAGTTTGTTTGTGTTAAGGTATACTCCTGTTTTTAGACAAGAACCTACCAGAAATGTAGGTCTGAGTGGACAAACACCCTTTCTCTCTTCTCTTGGTCTCCCGCTAAATGAACCCAGGTGTATCCCACGGCAACCAGAGCGCTAGGTCTGGGAACCAGCAGCGGCATGGCCAGAGTGGGCGCTCTGATCACACCATTCATCGCACAGGTATACAGCTTTCACCAAGTAGCTATTCATGATGCTGTATATGTGTTATGCTCTTGTTATATTTGTATTCTACTCTTCCACATGCAGTAAAAGCTCATTCTTTTCACTCATTGGTTGTAGTAGCTCTGGGTTGGGCTAATTAGTAACTCAAGATGACATGGAACACTTTTATTTTGTTAACCTAGAGGGTAACACCCTGTCTTAACAGCAAGCGAGCGTACGACTATCGCGTAACATCAGACACTCTCTGTCCACACTGAATCCGTTAAATATGCACTTCTGTTACGTCATGTAAACAAACCACGAGATGACGCCTCATTTCAACTAAATGAATCAGCCGTTCCTCGTCCGCGACACCGTGTCCTACAGTGCGTTCAACGTGAGCGACAGGAAACAAGGCAATCGAACTGATTTTGTTGCTGACGCTCGCTCGCGTCCCATTCAGCTAGTACAATTTCATTAGGACTCTTTAATTGCCAGGACATACAAACACAAACAGGTCATGTCCTTCCTCCCTCCCTGCAGGTGATGCTGGAGTCCTCCGTGCACCTCACCCTCTCCGTCTACAGCTGCTGCTGCCTGCTGGCCGCCGTGGCCTCCTGCGCCCTGCCCATTGAGACCACCGGCCGGGGCCTCCAGGAGTCCAGCCAGCGGGAGTGGGGTCAGGAGATGACGGGCCGGCCCCACAGCCCAGGAGGGGTCCCCTGCTCCAGCTCTGGCTCCCAGAACTGAAGGACGGTGTAAGAGGAGGAGCAGGAGGAGGAGAGCGCAAGGCGAGAAACGGCACGAAGGGTCTCGGTTCACGCACGTCAAAACCCAGAGAGGAGAAGGGTGTTTTGTGTTTATCCACCTTCTCATTCAGTTTGTTGATTACAATACATTAGAGGTGTCATTCCAGCTGGACCAGGAGAGTAGGGAAAAAACACTTAACTGTAAAATGTGGTTAAAAAGATCGGAAAAAAAGAAATACCGAGGGGAGGTTAAAATGCTTCAGGCGTGGCATTTGAAATGGTTAGACAAAAGACACAGTATTACATTTCAGTCCCAATCCTGTTTTGAAAGAGCCTTAAAACAGTATTATGCCTCTTATGGGTGAGAGGGGGTTTCACCATCTAAAACAGCTGCTATTAATGTTAGCTCAAGAGATTAACTTGTGTACATAAACTGGTGCACAAGTTCCAAAGTCAACTCCATTTGAAGTGTGTTTAAAGACAACACGAGGGGAGGGACAACCCGTAGCAGAGGGGATGATGATATGGTTATTGAGACTGTTACCCTACCTAAGAACACACCCCAACAGTGTTGACATTGGTTGGACTGTGATAACCAGCTCAGCCACCACAAACCCCACTGTCTGTTTTAGAATAACTTTAGGTGGTTATATTTTGATGTCAAATAAGAAAAAATGGACATGTGATTTTTTAAATAGGAGGATATTAATAGTAGTTAGGGATTTTTTTCAACACAAGGAAAAGCGTTAGACCGTGTGGAGTGATACAAGTGATGCGAGACCAATGGATATGATGCACTTCTATGAAGGCACTGAGATGCTAAGGAAACAATGTGTGTAAATCTTTTGCTGAAATAAGCCTTTCCTGTTATCCGATTGTGTTCTTCTGTGTTGATGTATTAATAGTGTTTACCATTTACAATGGACAGTTTACTTATTGTTTGCACTTTAATGTCCTAGGGATATAACCTCACCTTCAAATAATAATTATACAAATAATAATAATAACAATAATAATAATAATAATACCAATAATACACTAATATGATTTGTAGGGTGCATTTCATAGCTATCTCAAAGACTTCATTTAAAATATTTTGTACTATTTTTTTATAATGTTAAAAAAGGAAGTGGTGGTAAAAAAAAATGTGTTAAGAGTCATAGAGATCGATAGAAAATTATCAAATGTTTCCACAACTGGACCTGTCTCCTGACCATTTTTGTGCAGTAGTAAATTGATGTATGTGTGTATAATGTGAGGTTTTTTTTACATTCACATTATTCAAAAAAATGTAAGCCGCAGCCCTTATTTTAACAACCATGTTTCATATCGAAGCATCTTCACATAAATTAAAGATAGACACATCTATACATAATGTGAAATGGAAACATGATTACTTTCTATAAATGTTATGTTAATATGGTTATCTTGGCACTGTTTGTACGTGTATGTGGGTGTAGGCATAGTTTAATTTTACACACCGTAACTGGTTTAGAGAATCTAGCACGGGCCTATAGTCGCGAATTCATAGCTGCCTCCATCTGCCAATGTGTGCTATATTCAGCGTCTGATGGCCACAGATTCCTCACAAAATAAATTATCTTTTAAAACAAGACAGTCACTTTTTTTTTATTGGATTGATTTTTGTTTAAAAGTTGATTAGTATGTGTCAATAAACAACGCATATAATTTGTAGTGTTCATGTCGGTTGTACTATGCATTTCATATACTAACTAACTAATTGTCATAATATTTGTCATTCCTTGTCTGCCCGCCTGGCAGCCATTGCACGGCATGGTTTCCATGTGGCCATTCTCCAGCATTCTCTCCCTTTTTCCTTGTGGGACGTTTGGAGGTCATGTGGGGCGTGTGTACCCCTCGATGGGATGTCACATGGCTGTAAGAAAGGTCTAAAGGCGAGCTTTGGGAGCCTTGGCATTGTGTTGTTCTATGATCTCGCCGAAGAGCCGGGCAGCCTCCCTGGCACAGCCCCGGTGGATGGTGAGACCGAACCCTCCATGGCCATAGTTGTGTATCACCTGAAACAGAGCCGTTACTGTCACTCACTGCCACACTAGCTTAGTTATGCATCACCTGAAACAGAGCCGTTACTGTCACTCACTGCCACACTAGCTTAGTTATGCATCACCTGAAACAGAGCCGTTACTGTCACTCACTACCACACTAGCTTAGTTATGCATCACCTGAAACAGAGTCATTACCATCATTCACTACCACCCTAGTGTAGTTATGTATCACCTGAAACAGCCGTTACCATCATTCACTACCACCCGTAGTTATGCATCACCTGAAACAGAGCCGTTACTGTCACTCACTACCACACTAGCTTAGTTATGTATCACCTGAAACAGAGTCATTACCATCATTCACTACCACCCTAGTGTAGTTATGTATCACCTGAAACAGCCGTTACCATCATTCACTACCACCCGTAGTTATGTATCACCTGAAACAGAGCCGTTACCATCATTCACTACCACCCTAGTGTAGTTATGTATCACCTGAAACAGCCGTTATGGTCACTCAATACCACACTAGTGTAGTCACCTGAAACAAGGCCGCTACTGTCACTACCAATCAGAAACAAGATATGCCAGAGTATTGTATTAAACAAGGAAGAGAACTTGTGTTTGGTACAGTATCTGCAGGTTCATTCAGTTAATATTTAATTCTATGAGATAATATACCAAGCAACAAACACATAAAACTAACACAGAACGTATATAGAATTATCTGGTCTGTTGATGTTGTTTGAGTGAGCTACCTCCATGTCTTTCTGACCGCATGAGATCCTCTCTCTCTCCAGTCTCACAGAAGTCCGCACTGGTCGCAGGCCTGCCCAGTCCTCCACTATCCTAGCATGCTAGACACACGCACACAGTATTGTTGAGGAATTATAAGGATTTAAGAAGATGCAAATGAGATAATGGAATAGAAATAGCACTTTAAACTATTTGAATGATGAGTCAACGGGGAAAGAGAAAATTAATCTTTATAGATGACAATTATCAATGAAAAATAAGTGGTTATTATAAAGCAGGTTTTTTTAAAAGGTGGGGTCAGGGGGTTTAGTTCTAATTTAAAGCTGGGGTCAGGGGTTTTAGTTCTAATTTAAAGGTGGGGTCAGGGGGTTTAGTTCTAATTTAAAGGTGGGGTCAGGGGGTTTAGTTCTAATTTAAAGCTGGGGTCAGGGGTTTTAGTTCTAATTTAAAGGTGGGGTCAGGGGGTTTAGTTCTAATTTAAAGGTGGGGTCAGGGGGTCTAGTTCTAATTTAAAGGCGGGGTCAGGGGGTCTGGTTCTAATTTAAAGGTGGGGTCAGGGGGTTTAGTTTTAATTTAAAGGTGGGGTCAGGGGGTTTAGTTCTAATTTAAAGGCGGGGTCAGGGGGTCTGGTTCTAATTTAAAGGTGGGGTCAGGGGGTTTAGTTCTAATTTAAAGGTGGGGTCAGGGGGTCTAGTTCTAATTTAAAGGCGGGGTCAGGGGGTCTGGTTCTAATTTAAAGGTGGGGTCAGGGGGTTTAGTTCTAATTTAAAGGTGGGGTCAGGGGGTTTAGTTCTAATTTAAAGGTGGGGTCAGGGGGTTTAGTTCTAATTTAAAGGTGGGGTCAGGGGGTTTAGTTCTAATTTAAAGGTGGGGTCAGGGGGTTTAGTTCTAATTTAAAGGTGGGGTCAGGGGGTCTAGTTCTAATTTAAAGGCGGGGTCAGGAGGTCTAGTTCTAATTTAAAGGCGGGGTCAGGAGGTCTAGTTCTAATTTAAAGGTGGGGTCAGGGGGTTTAGTTCTAATTTAAAGGCGGGGTCAGGAGGTCTAGTTCTAATTTAAAGGTGGGGTCAGGGGGTTTGGTTGATTGTAATAACCGCTCACCTTGAGGCTGGGCTCCAGCTCGCAAGCCTCCTCCCAGATCTTCTTGTGGTCGATGGAGTTGCTCGCTTCGCTCCAGTTGCCCAACTGAAACACCCCGCCGACGGTCACCAGGCGGCTGCTGTGGATGGGAAGGATGGAACCTGTGTTGCTTACACTATTATAAAGGTGGCATCGTCACAACAGCACAGGTAGATATGGTAGTGCAGTGGTTAGCGCTGCTTCCTCATAGTAAGAAGGTCCTGAGTTGAAACCCAGCGAGGTCTTGTCTGGGAGAAGTTTGTATGTTCTCCCCATGTACATGTGGGTGTCCTCTGGGTTAACGCTGCCAATGCCCTTGACCAAGGCACTGCGCTAAGAGATGGGTTTAAAGCAGAAGACACATTTCCCCCAAGGGGGACAATACGATATCTATTCTATTCAGTGTTAACCAGCCAGGCACTCTGGAAGTAGACCACCACAGAATACAAATACTTTCACTACTGTGAACTGTGATAAGCAAGGAAACCTAAAATAGCCCTACAGCGTGAGGAGCACTTGCAAGATCAAAATGGGAGATATTCATCTTTATGGCATGCATAATGAAAGATATGGAACAAATAAACATTTGAACCCTCTTGATATATAGTCCATTAAGAAACTAAGACATGTTCAAATAGTACACAAATTTACCCTGGGATGATGTAAGGTGAATTATAGATGGAAGACTTGTGGGTAAGAACCCAATGCTTTAACCATGGGGCATCCACCTGAAACAAAGACAGAGAGAGGAATGAAAAACCACAGATTACACACCATTGGACAGAATGTTAATACTGGTTTCAATTACAACAACTCTTAAACCATTTAAGGTTAAACCTGCAGCTATTTACTCAATTAAAAATATCTGAACGAGAACCTTGAAGCTATAATTGTAGCTACAACTCAAGCCACTAGAGGTTGCTAATGGGAAAAGTACTGTGCAGGTTTATTACATTATTTAGGGTTTGTAATGATGGAACAGCAGTCACCTTAATGATTTGCCCCCGGCCTGGTGTGAGGTGAGGGTCAGGCTGCAGGTCGCCTGACCTCACCCCTGAACAGTTGATAATCACGTCCACCCCAGTGTCTGCTAACTAAACAAAACATACCAAACGTAACGAGACTCCAGGTTCTTTAAAGGTTTAAAGGTTCTGTTATAGAGTAACCAAACGCCGAACCAAACCATAACATATAGGTTATTATGTAACTACAGAGTGTTCAAATGTGTTCCAATGAATACCAAGAGTGGTCATGGTTTGAATGGAAATGTATACATTACATGGCACCAGTACATTACATGGCAGTAAAATTGCATCATTACATTAGACGGTGCCATAATGAACCAAACAATACCAACAGTTGCAATGACCTGTGTTGCACCAGAGAGGGTGCTGTCGCTGAGGTTTGAGTTCAATGAATGTGACACTTATACATATTTTGTATACATTTCAATTTTAAATTAAAACAATTGTACTAACCTCCTTAAAAGATTCTATTTTCCTCTGGTAAAATTGCACCCCTCTCTTTTGTAACCTGTAATTCATGCAAAACTAGATGTTTATTATAAGACAAGTTCTTCTACCTTTGCCCTTTTAATTACGCAAGGTATTACACTGCATCCAGAGTCATAAAGTTAAATATTGCATAACCTTAACACTAGTATAGACATTATGAGCTGGAGATGTTATGTCGTCTAAAAGTGAAAAAAATGCTATATAAATAAACATATAGCGTGTTGCTTCCTTCTGGCCTTATGTGTAAATAATATAATAATGAGTAAGATATAAAAACTCACCAATCCATCAGCCAAGGTAAATATGTTTTCCCTTCAACCATGAGAGCAGTGTTGAACCAGCCATGACTAAAATGAACACACACAAATCTGGTGTAACATTGTAATCATAACTCATTATGGATCTTTTGATGTGTTTATTCAACCCTCCAACCCACAGGACGTACTTGTACCCGGGGAACATGTCCAGCTCTCGCTGGGTGAGGTCTCTGAACCCCAGCACAATGTCTTTAAACGAGGGCTCCTGAAACAGAGACACAATGGGGTGCAATGGCTCCACATCAGAAGTATAAACAATACAGTACAATGATTGGCAATGTATTAATAGGGTAGTTCGCCGATTCAACACATTGAGACTACCATTGGGGTATAATGGGAAAGAGTTTCTCTAAATAATGTAGTTTCATTTTCCAATATAATCTGTGTAAATAGACTTTGTTTACAATCGGTGCCACCAAAGGACACAGTTTGCATCACATTGCTACCTCGTCGGTCGGGGAAAGAAGAGTATTTTGATTATAAACAGTTTTTTCAATGTGAACAAAAAACAATGCCAGCCTGATTTGTAGAGACTGGCCCTTGAGCAAGGCTTTTGCAGGCCTTATGGTGGCGTGTATTGTACTGTACATGTTGTAGACGGTATAGAACATCTAATTGAATCGAGATCTCAAGATACAAAATGTGTTTTCAATTAAATGTATATGCTTTAATGTTATGGATGCTGTCAGTGTCAACCAGGAGAAAGAGCCAAAGACTGTTATCAGAAACAGTGCACTCTGACTTATCTTGAGCCAAACGATAACTGGCGATATGATCATTATACCATGGATTCTCAATTGAACACCATAAAGATATGAATCTTCCACACGGGGCTGTATACATCATTGCCAAATCCATAAAGATCAAGGTTGTGGACTTATAAATCTAATGGTTTGTTTATTGTAAAACAGAGCATTAACTTTGTATGAAGATGATAGGAGAGTATAACTCACAGGTCTATGTTCAGTACAGAGATTGTATCCCGACTGAAGGAAGATCCCCATCTTCACCGCTTCAGGGGAACTCAGGAAGCTGAGCAGGTAGTCAAAGGTCTCCTTGTTCCACTTTCTGAACGCACGGTACAACACAAAACATTTAAATGTGGTTAATGTGTCACAAAACTGACAATGTGTTTTTAAACACATTGTCAGAATAGCCTACAAAGTCCCCATTCAGGTTGAATGTCACATAATAATCACACATAATTCAGAAAAATATGAAATATTCTGTTTGTTTTCTTTATTAATTTAATTTGGCAGCAAGATAGTATCATGTTTTAATCATCTGTAATGTACCCCCCCCCTCCCCGCCCGCCCACCGACTACTTGGTATTACCCAACCCGTTTTCTTTACCAAACCGAACTATTTCGCGCAGTCGCTGGGATGAATAGTTGAGAAAGTTCATGCTAAATGAATGTGGCGATGAAAAGGACACGGAAAGGCAGCCAGACAACTCTTTTTCATTGTTGGTCGAAAAAGAGTAAAGATCCTGACGAAAAGGAGGTAAATACCCCTATTGTTATACCATGAGCTGTGTTCGAAATCGTTCCCTATCACGGATATAGTGCACAATATAGGGTGCTCGCCATTTTGTAGTGGTGTTCGAATTCTCAGTGGTTCATTTCATGCACTATAAATGAATATTATTGTTCAGATGCGTTCCGCGGTCCATGCTATAGCATGGACCGCGGAACGCATCTGAACAAGGGGGGGCCATAATATCCAACACGTTCTCATCCCAACTCGTAATATACCGACGATTTGTCATCACGCCCCTAGACATCTGATACTGACGCAAAAGGTTCCCTCCCGCGTCTGTGTGAAACGATCTGGGTTCTCATAAACCCGTTCGCGTTGGTAAGAGACGAGCAGAGTCTACAGCGTCCGCTCGCAGAGCAGAGTCTACAGCGTCCGCAGTCTACTGTGAAACAATTCACTCCAAAAAGGGTTATGGTTATAGTTAGGGTTATGGTTAGGTTAGGGTTAGCGTAATCTATCACCGTGACCGGGTTATTATTGGAGTGAACGGACGCTGTAGACTCTGCTCTGCAAGCGGACGCTGTAGACTCTGCTCGTCTCTTACCACCGCGAACGGGTTTATGAGAACCCAGATCGTTTCACACAGACGCGGGACGATCCATCAGGACAAATTGGACCTCTTAACTAAGAAGTCAGTGTGTACAGTTCATTTCTTTTACACAGAGACGCAAACCGGTGTTTGGTGCTTTTATCTGAATTGCCCAACAATATCTATAGTCTGCTAGTAGTACTATAGTTGCTGGCAGAATAGACGTCAGTATAGCATCCTGTTTCTTTTAGTCAATTCTTATTTTAGCCTAATATGTTGTAAAATACCTTCAAATGTGATTGACAGATAGGCCTTCTTTTGTATTTACATGCTTTTGTTTAGATTTTGTTAGTTTGAACTGGTGATGCCCACCAATATGTGAAATCAGTTTGCCATGTTCAGAATAGAGGTGCAAGCTGCACTCCAGTGTGCCACCCTGTATTGTGTGATGTGTTTGAGTGTTGAATTGTGCATAATACATTTGCTGCATGTAGGTGCCAATACAGTGATGCAATTGATTAATCTTTAAGTTCTTGTGTTTTTTTTCATAAGATAGTGAACACACACACAAAATCAATTAGGTGGAAGCTGCCACTGTTGGCTAGTGCTTAAACACTGAATTTAACTACTGTGTCATTATGGCATAAATTGTCAAAAAGTAGCCAAAATCAGTAAAAGTATCGCAATGTATTTCTAATACAAGAACGGCAAATTGGCATGTCACCTTTTACACAAGAAAATGATTCAATAAATAAATAAATAAATAAATATGCCGCGAGTTTAACCCCCCCAATGGCAGACCCAAAGTTACGCCCTTGCTAATCGACACACTTCTTCATGGGCTTTTGATGTCTCCACGTAATGTAAAAGTATGACAGCACCTGAAAACTCACCTGAGTAAAAGTAAAAGCTACTGCATAGATAAAAACAAAGCCATAATAAGCATTGCATATCCTCTCATCCCTCGTCCTTGCAGGCCCATCCATTAAATCATTGACTGTGCTATAAAATAAGACTGTACGCAATGCAATGCAAACGCAGAGAGGCCCTTACGTCTCCTCCGTGTGGCCCTTGTCGTCCAGGTAGGGCTGCCAGAATCCCGCGGCGCCATCACTGGTGGTGAGGGGCGTGAAGCGGTCCGCGTACACCTGGATGGTCAGGTCTCCCACCGCGGACCCGTACTGCTCGTAGATGCACTGGGCCGTGGACAGACCCACCACGCCGGCGCCGATCACCGCTACCCGCATGCTGCTGCTGCTGCTGCTGCACGGTTACGGCCGCCTGCAGCTGTGGTATGAGGACGAGGTTGCATGGTACATGCATGAGCGCAACGGCTGAGGGAGGCGGTAGGTTATAACCATATGCAATGCATAACACCATGCATATTACACCGTAGGCCTAACACATAGGCTACTTTTGCAAAAGATTGAACATCTAGTAGTAATACAATAATGAGTATATGCAGGCCTGTTGTCGATTGCATGCGCACCTACGAACGACGAACCTTTAAAATCTCGACGTGTTGTTTAAATCAAAACAGATTCAATTAGATAACACAGATAAGACCAAACGCGAGTGCAGGTGGTTGAAATCTGCAGCCAAAGTAGACGGAATTCATATGTCCATAAGTAAGCAGGCGCTGAACGGTACCTATGAAGCAGTCGCGTTTCACAAAGTTGGACTGCTGTGAAGTAGTGCAGCTTCAGACCAAGTTACAACTAAGTCTGCAAGTTGCGCGTCTTCTCAGCATGGTCACGTGGTGCGTTCATGACGTGTGGGCGGGGCTAGTTATATCAGCATATAACCGGAACCAAGTTAAATGTAAATGTCGTGACTATGAGCACAGCAGCGTCAGCAGGTGACACAGGTGTCCCTCCCCGTTAGCAGGACGCGTGCTACGTTACAACCTGCAGATCCACAGGTGGAGAGTGATGAAGTTCACATTCAGCCTGTTGTCCAATGGGTGCAGTTTGTATTTGAATATTGTCCACTTTAAAGCGGAGCATGTTTGGTAAAGTCAAATGCAAATTGTATGATTGCATTTTCATTTGATTTATGACTCAAATGATGCCGTTCATATTATGAAAAATAAAAAGCATGTGATATTGCACTTTCATTTTCGACTTTTAATTTGCATTTGAATATTGTCCACTTTATTGCGGGGGCATTTTTGGAAAATGCAAATACAAATTGATTTTAATTTTCATTTGAATATTGTCCACTTTATAGCGGGGCATTTTTGGAAAATGCAAATGCAATTGGATGATTGCATTTTCATTTTATTTAAGACTCAAATAATGCGTTTATATTATGAAAAATAAAAAAACATTAGTGCTATTGCATTTTCATTGTCAACATTGCATTTTCATTTGATTATTGTCCTAAAAATGCTTCCATAGCATTCGTCTTTTACTGTGCCCGTGTAGTATAGGCATTACGGTATTTCGGTTCTTCTACTACTACTACTACTACTACTACTACTACTAGGATACTATAATAGCAATTAGTATAATACTATTATATAATACTATAGACAGACAGATAGTTACTTTATTCATCTCTGAGGGGAAATTAAGGCGTTATAGCAGCTCACATCAAAAAATACAATAGTAATAATCATAATAAAGTAAGTGACAACAAACATCTGTACACAATTACAATTGAAATACAAATACAAGTTAGCTGACCTAAAGAATAAACCATGATAGTGCAAACAATGTTTTATTAAGTGTTGAATTTGCAAATATACAGTGACATGTATTGTAATTCAATAGTACGGTTAGAAAATGTGGGGACAGCATGTTAACATCCCCCAGTCTGCCGCTGATCACCCGATCGAGCCAACCGGAGGAGTTGTAATCTTATTGCTGCAGGCAGAACATATCTCCTATAGCACTCCTTTTAATACAACGTATTGTGCTAGAGGCGCTTCTCTGCTCTGCCACGGGGTCATGTAGGGAATTGTTTATTGGGTCATTCATGAATTGGTGTGAGTCTCTATTGTGTGAGCATTTTATATTCAACCAGCAGTGTGACACACCAGAGTGGAGGGATGACTATATGATGTCAATATATAGCATACCTGCTGGGGGCTGAGAGCTGCCCAGCCGTGAAGAGAGGAAGACACTGAGGATGAAGGAGATAAAAAAGACTTTCAATGGTCAAATGTAACATGGTAATTTGTTTTTTAACTTGACTTGTAATATCATATACAGATGGCTTTCTACTTTTATTTTGGAATCCCATCCTGGTCTAATTGTGTGTGGGAACAGTTCCTTTATTTCCTTCATGAAGTATGTTTTCATGATGCCGCTTTATATAACGCCTTTCAGTCCATATTTGATATGATACTTTTTTGTGATAGTCCAATACTCTAACTACTTTTTTAAATCCTAGACAGGAATAGCCAATAGCTATGCCAAGTTTCAACCCCCATTTCCGAAGCAGAAGCGCCATAATGACGGCAATATACGCGCACGGCAACAAAAAAAAAAACCCAACGTAAGCGCTAGCTTACCGCCACATTCATCCTCCCGGCGCGGCTGTCTACGGTACCGCACTGGAAACGTCTCTCCCCGCAGCAGCAGCAGCAGCAGCAGGTCCCCCCTGTCTTAACCATGTGCGGATGCTGGGACGACGTGGACGTATAAATGGACTGGACGCCGCCCGTTCCTGCGAGGGACCGACGCGAATAAGGACCCTCTCTCCCTCCATCACCGGTCGTCGGGTTTTTTTTTTAGCCAGGTAGCGGCGGCACCACCGTCGTCGTCGCCCCCCAGGGCCGCCGCGTCTACCCGGCCTCGCAGCAGCAGCTCCCCCCCCAGCAGCAGCAGCAACCATGGCGTTGGTCACCCTGCAGCGGTCCCCGACCCCCAGCGCCGCGTCCTCCGCCAGCACCGCCACCACCACCACCACCACCGCGGGGGAGGTGAGGTCTCGCTGCGGTCGCCCCGGGAGACGAGTCGTCGACGCGACGCGACGCGACGCGTCGACGACTCAAACCCCAAAAGCGGTTAGGGTTAAAGATTGGAAATAACGGTTAATTTATAGAGGGCCCCGCTGCGCGATGCTAAGCTAGCATTCAGTGGTTGATGCTAGCTGGGGGTTTAGCTGGGGCGGGGGGGGGGGGACCTAATGCCGAACATCACACCGTTACACAGAGATAAAGAGATATATACTGCCAGAGGCGGTGTTTAACGCTGCTTGTTGTTTAATGGTGGGGCTAGAGAAGGAGGCAGGTTAGCCAGGAGGATAGCCGCCATGGCTAGCTGTGTGTGGTGTGATTGGGTGACATGGTGCCCGTTTACTGCAGTAAACGAGCATTATGGCGTACCGTTGGTTGGCACCCCGTCATTAATGGTGTATTACGCCGTTGTTCAGTTGTAATGTTACGTGTGATGTTATTATGGAATATGCATTTTTAGGTGTTTGTGTTTTTACGCTAATGGGGAACGGTGCAGCTTTTCTAATATTCAAAAGATTGATGGTCTATAGTACAGGGAATGGTACTAAATGAATGGACCTGGGATTTATTTAAAGACCGTTAAATAGTAACGTGGAGGTGGGGGGGGGGGGGGGGGGGGGGACAATGTTATTCTCATACTAGAAAGCAGAAGTGGTTGGTGGCTCAAAGTGAGATGTCGCTCATGTACTTCTGCACTCACCTGGACCAACCGTTATAGAGCTGCAGGGATGCCAGGTATGGCGTGTGGCCCTACTGCCCCGTACCAGTAGGAGGCGCTAGTGGCCCACTCTCCCAATGTGTGTGTGTGTGTGTGTGTGTGTATATATATATATATATATATATATATATATATATATATATATATATATATATATATATATATATATATATATATACACACACACAAGCGACACCTAATTTATTGTGAAAAGAGACTGACCCGTTAAGCTTGTTTCCTTTTCAAAGGTCTTTGGGGAGGGATGACATTTCAACTGAGCCCTATGTTTAATGGCTAGGCCGCTGCCAGACTGTAGTAGTTTGACACGGCATACCGGTATACATTTTCTGTCAACAACACGCGAAGCGTCCGGATATCCAAGAGTGGTCAATTGCATCAGTGAATGAGAGTGACGTTTTTATTTGAAGTAATTCTTAAGTCTAGCCAGGTTGTACCTGCCATGTAGGAGGTCTGATGGTACAGCATCAATACAGCACTTGGCTGCTGCAGCTATGATGTCATCGTTTGACTGGTGCCAGTGGTGCAAGCTGGTTTCAAGCAGGGGACACGGTGCTAGTGTGTGTGTGTGTGTGTGTGTGTATATATATATATATATATATATATATATATATATATATATATATATATATATATATATATATATAAACAAATCAATTCAGTTATGTTTAATATATAATATATTTTTCATATACTGTTGTTGCTGCTAAATTATTGCTTGATATATCGTTATTACTATTTATGTATCATATATTAGGTGTATACGGTAGACATGGTGCATTCATATCACACTCCTGTATTGTATAATCTTGAATGTATTGCAAACCGTTATGCAACATTCAGGGCCTAATATGGCGAGAAGGAATGTGCGCTCAACATTACGGATGGGCACATGACATGTAACAACTGAGCATTCACACACACTCCCAGGAGCGCTGAGCAGTAATACACAGCAGAATCAACTGAAACCAGCGCACGTTTACTAGTGGCAATATTCAGAGAGACAGGGGGGTACCAAAGTGGTGTAGCTCCCCTTAGACCTTGTAAATCACTACACACACACACACACACACACACACACACACACACACACACACACACACACACACACACACACACACACACACACACACTGTTTTGTTTGTTTCAGTTTGGGAGTCCTTCTTTCAAGTTGTTAGGTTTTCTGCCAACAAGCCAAGTCTTAACTACTACAATACCAGACACGCACTAAAGTGTCAATTTCCTACTTAGAATTTAAATTATTATAGTCCTTCGGGTATACGCACAGCAGTTTGAAAATTGTACAGTTATCCTTCAAACAAGGATTGAGTGTTTGTTTTCACTAGAAAGATTGGTTTTAAACAGCTATTGACTTGAGGTTATACTGGAGCCAGTCCTTGATTTAATTTGCCCCCATGGAAACAATCTAGCAGTGCTGCTTTCGTCCAGCAGGGGGCCACTGTGAGCCTTACAGCTGGTAGGGTTCTGTACATATAAAGCATTTAAAACCTGCTTAGTCATTGGACTGTCTTAAACTTACTTTGTCAACAATATATTGTTTTACTTTATATATTTTTAATGAAACATTGGTGTCCCTATTCTCAATGCTGTCCCACTGACATGGTGAACTGTTAGAAGTCTGATGATATATTAACTACATATTCGGAATACATATATAATTATCCTTTTTGTAAATATGGAGTATTTAATTTCTAGTGTCACTTTTCTAATGTCTCTTGTTTTTCAGGACTTTGGGAGTGATGATGAGCGAAGGTTGAATCAGAGGTAAGCCTTTCCTCAGGCATACAACACACACACACACACAAGCATGGAACATTTTCTTGCCAAAGCGATGCGTGTTGCTGTTTCAAGCACAACATGAATGTGAAACAGGAAGAATAGATTCAACACAGGGATGCAGGGATGTCATTGGATTTGTCCATACTTTTAAAGCAGAGCAGTAATTAAATTGTTTTTATTTGGTTAGGATGTTATGCCTGTTTGCTCGAAATTGAGCACACTCTCACAAATAAATGCGGTCTAGGTTATGAATTGAATGTAAAACAAGTACATATCGTCAGCATAACATTTACCATGCAAATGTTGAATTGCTGCATAATATAGAGGAGATAAGTTAAATATAATGAATCAATTCTGTACATCACTAAAGTGCTAAACAAGAGTAAATGAAAACAAAACACAATAAAAACATGAAAAACACGAGGATAAAACACAAAATTAAAGATAAATAAAAGCATAAATGTCTTACTGTGTGTTCACACCGCACTTTGTCCCATTTCGCCTATTCGCGCGAATAGGCGAATGTTGCCGCGCGACAAATCATAATCTGTCGCTGTGCATTTTTGTGTGCATTCGCGGGGCGAATTATTCGCGGGGTGAATTTTTTTTTTGCCTGGCAACAGTCCTTCATGCCAATTCAGTCTCTCATCAACCATGGCCGAGATAACCACCATTGCGTGTCTGTATCTGTTGTGGAAGAGGGAGAGACGTTTCTTCCATATTGCTGTCTGATCTGGATCAGGCAGTGAACGCTACGTCACTCAGGGAGTGAACGCTGATTGGCTGTTTCAACGCGAATGCCGCGAAGAAGTTGAAATATTTTAACTTTATTCGCGGGGCGAATTATTCGCGGCGCGAATCCACGTGAACGCGCTCGCCGTTCACGAGGAAAAATTTCATGCTGTCAATCAAATCTTGTCGCGCGTATCGGCGAAAAAAAAATTCGCCCGATTCGCGTCTCCACGTTCACTTAACATTGAAACGTGTCGCGGGGCGAAGTGCGGTGTGAACACACCTTTAAATCGATTTTAAAGCCAAGGAATACATGGTCTGGATTTAAAAGAGTCAGTGGAGGGGGATTGTGTACATGGGTAAATAGACAGCAGAGCTGGCTGGTCCTGATTAAAGCTAGCTCACTGAGAGCCGCCACAGGGCTAATGCCTGTAAACACCATGCAGGTGGCAGTGGACCTCTGCCAATGGATGACTTCATCTTATCTCCTCGCTGCAAAGCGGACCAGAGCACGAGCCAGAAGTTTGTTTATCCCAGCCCAGCCTAGATCCCAGTTATCTCAAAGTAGGCGAAGGGAATTGAAACAAACTAAGTGACTCCCCTCTCCAATTCCAACTCCCATCTGAAATTGTGTTTTTTTTGTGCCCTGATGTAACGCTTCACCTCATGGCCACTGCCGGTCATAAAATGTAACTTCATGGCCGCCCTGGTATTTTTACAACGCATATAAGAGCAGACCTGAGTCTAGGCCTGTACCCCGCCTTCATTAACACACTAGAGGGCTTATCAGTGACCGGCGGAAAAACACAACTTGGCACCAGCAGCGGCACCATTTAGTAGCTGTGAGACCAGTGTTGGCCTAGAGGCGGAGCTAGCCTCACCTGCTGCTCCACCCACAGCACTCAGAGAGTGGCACTTGACAGGGAATTTTTTAGTTACTAGTCCACTACGGAGTCACTAATTCTCCTGCGAGCGATCAGGGACAACAAGAACTAGCTAGTAAGATACAGTGATACACAACACCTCCTTTCTGTACACCCTCCATGGAGGACAACGTGTATATATATATGTATATGTATATGTATATACATATATATGGCCTCTGTAGTGCCCTTGTACGGATATAATCCTTAGTTTAATCCCCTGCACTCTTCACACACACACAAACACACACACACACACACACACACACATACACATACATTGGTGTTCATAGCTGTGTGGTCATCATGTAGCTTAGCTACAGCCTGATGTTGCTGCTGTTCATAGCTGCGTGCTAATCATGTAGCTAAGCTACAGCCTGGAGTTGCTGCTGTTCATAGCTGCTTGCTAATCATGTAGCTTAGCTACAACCTGTGGCTGCAGTAGATACGTGTGTGCTGATAGTGCAGCTTAACTACAGACCGCTGCTACTGTATGGTTAATAACCGTTTGATTATGATGCTGTTATGATGTGATTGTTGCACGTTTGGATTTTGCCAAGTTGGTCAAACTTAACAGGCAGCACTGACAAATTGATGGAGAGAGAGAGAGGTAATCCCGCCCCCTGTAAGCCTGGTATAATGAGATGTAGGAGGGACGAGCTGGCCTGTCCACTGCTGGGGCTTTGGCCCTCAAGGGGAGATTCCTGGCAGTGCTGCCTGAGATGGAGTTTACTTGCGGGGTGGCATGCAAATCAAGATGGCTCATAGAAATCCTTTTACTCTGCCTCTACTAATAAGCATGCGTTGCACCTGCAATGCTAACCCAACGAGAAGCGGGGAGAGTTTTCCATGGCGTGTTTCTGCTGGAAGGTAACAAGGATCTGGGATATTTCCACGTGTTTTGGTGCAGACAAAGGGGGCACCACGTGGTGGCGTTCACCTCAACGAGTACAATGTCATTCCAACAAGGACACGGAAACACTCATAGAGTTCACATCGGAGCAAGAGGCCAGCCAGAGCCTATTCCACTGCTTTTTATTGTTTGTTCCTGCAAGGCGCTCAGTGTTTGCTTTGCCTTCGTGTGTGTGTGTGTGTGTGTATGAGCGTATGGATGTAGAGAGATAGACTTCCACTATGTTTCCCTCCCAGCTCCTCCCCTGTCTACACCTCCACCACTTCTCCATATCAACACAAATGAGTGAAGAGCGACTGTCAGTCAGCCAGAATCACCAGGCCTGCTGCCCCTCTCTGCAAGCAATGAAGAGGACGTAACCTGGGGGTTTTAGCCGTGAAGAGGATGTAGCCTGTGTGTGTGTGGGTGTGTGTGAGAGAGAGCTGTCAGAACTGGAGAAGAATACGTGTGGTTGGGACGTGGAATCAGGAGGCTGTGCTGAAGATGCCTTATTTTGTGAAGAATGCCATATTGACCCAAAGCGAGATATGCCGAATGTGAGTTTGAACCTCAAGAGTGGGTTAAATGATTATGCACAGGCTGTTTATTTATCTTTAAAGCCATGCTGTGTGTGAGTGTGCGCATGTGGAGGTGCATGCGTATGCATGTGTGTTTAAAGTGCTTTAAAGTGAGATATTCATTTGTCTGTTGATTTGATCAACTATGAAAAAGCTAAGAACCTTTGTTTGCAAAGTGGCATTGAGCTGTGGCATTGAGAAATCAGATGATCATGCGATGATACGTAATGATAACCTGTCGTCCATCCACCCCAGAATGTTTGATTGAATGAAATGAGGTCACTGTTAGCCTGCCATTCTTCTTGGCCCCACTACACTTCTCCTGCCACAGACAGTCTGTGAGCATCAGCGGGTTAGAGTGTGTTCTGTCTGCTGTCTGCTGAGCTCTACAGTCTGTAATCATGTGGGAACGTCTGCACCAGGCTGTACAGCTGCTGCTGCCAGGCTTTGGTTCATCTTGATGGGAGACGTATTCTTAGCGGATAGCAGGCCGCCGGAGGGGCCACAGACTCCAGTGCCAAGGGCTATTTAGTTAGGGCTTTCAGAAAGGTGAGATATTCGATTCAAATCAAATTCTAATAACTTCTTTAGGGCTGCAACGATTAGTCCATTAGTCGATCGACAGAAAGTCAATTGAATCTAATCTTTATAATCCATTAATCTAAATTATGAATCGATTAAGCGGATAGTCGTTATATTAATCGAAAAGTAATCGTTAGTTGCAGCCCTAAACTTCATGGTTGCAGTTAGAATAGCTTGTGGATGAAAGTGTCAGAAACTTTTATCCAAATTCAGGGCCGAGGGAAAACATACAAGTACAGCTGGTCTGAAGTGAAGCATTTCCAAGTTTTGGGCATAAGTCTCTCAGCCTTATGTTAAAACCCTGCACACAGTTTCCCATGTGGTTGGGTACTTTGCTTACCTACAGCTTAATGGGTATTAAGAGTTCCATAAACACAAAGCTGGAAATGGGTCAGAGGAACAGTGTGCGTGTGTGCATGCATGCGTGTGTTTGTACACAATGCCGAGTAGAAAGTAAGTAAAGTTTATTTAATATAGCACCTTGTACAGACCTTGTACAGACCAAGATCACAAAGTGCTTCACAAGAGTAAAAGTGTAAAACATAAAATAAATAAGATCAAAACAGGACAAGGAAGCAACAATAAAAAACAACATAAAAATATAAGAATAACATAAATACTAGGGATGGGCATTCGAAGAAATGTCCTTGATCGATCATCGCTAGAATTATCGATCAATTATCGATTAATCGTTATTTTTTTGGGTGGGGGGGGGCGGGGGGTGGAGGTGCGCGATTGTTGAGGGGGGGGGGGGGGGGGGGGCGCGTTTGTAGCGCACCCCGGACCTACGACCGACGTATTATGACAGTCCTGGACCGGCCCAATAATCTAGACCGGCCCAAAAATAATAATACACAAAATAAAAAAACAAAATAATCGGCCTGAAATGGTCCGGCCGAACCTCCCTATGGCAGCCCGTCCGGTTATAGGCCTATGCGGCGCTCGTAAAAGCCGAACGATGCGCCTTCATGCGCTCTTAAAGGTTTGGAGATTCAACAAGACTAAATCTGTATTCCAATTACAATAAGTAGCCTACTTATCGGCCAACAATAATCAAACAAGGCAGTAAAAGTGGGCATTGAACTGTATAACTGTTTTGAAAAAAGGGGAAAAGGCCGACATATGCCTATACAATATGCAGCCGGCGCTCGGAAAAGGCTCGCGACAAAAAGATGAGCCACACATTTAGAAACAATTGCATGAACTATCTAAAATAAATACCTTAGTCAGAAAACATATATGAGGCTGAACGTTTTGCTAAAATGTCACAGTTATGGAAATATTGAAAATGTTGGAGCGGCTGGCATGACCACGCGAACCGAGAGACGGCTGTCTTGACCGCAGTACGCGATCGGTCATTGATCAATGTTAACAGGTAGGCTTATCTGTGCTGCCTACCTTGCACAGCGGTCTTTTAATAAAAGTACTGGACAAGAGTCATTCTTCGGTCATTCCGACATTCTTTATTTTTACCCACTTGGTCTCTGGGACGCATTTATCAGAAAGAAAACACCGAACACCGAACAGTAGGGGTGGTAACGTCCCGTTATATATGAGATAGTGCCATCACGTGACACCCTATGCCATAGAGGGCGCAACAGCGCCCTCTCTTGTACAAGCATACAATTATACATACATACAGGTAAATACTCTCAACACTCCCACTTATGAATGATATGTATACTGTACAGCTTTTACATAAACAAAAAGCAAAACAAGATAATAATAAACAAATGGATGTCAAATAATGACATTTTACACACCAAACATGACACCTGCAAATTTTTCCAGCTTAAGTCTGGAGGCGGGTTTTGTCATAACATCTGCAACCATGTCGTCTGTGGGACAGTAAACAAGTGACATCTTATCGTCCCTTACGATAGATCTAATGAAATGATATTTAATGTCCACATGTTTACATCTTTGTCTACACACAGGGTTCTTAACGAGTGCAATTGCTCCCTGGTTGTCCTCATAAACAACAGTTTTCCCATACACATAGGTATCTATACCTTTCAGTAATTGCTCCAAATGGATACACTCTTGCATTGTTAGAGCTAGGGCCATGTATTCGGCTTCGCACGTGGATAGCGCTACTGTGGGTTGCTTCTTGGCTTTCCAAGAGACCAAAGAGCTGTCTTTCCCCATACTCACACAATACCCTGTGGTACTGCGTCTGTCACTGGTGTCCCCAGCCCAGTCTGCGTCGCTATATGCCCGTAGGCCTAGACTCGAGTCGCTCTTTCTGAAACAGAGCTTTTTGTCTGTAGTACCCCTGAGGTAGCGCAAAACATGTTTCACCGTAAGCCATTGTTCCTCTGTAGGGTCAGCAAAATGCTGAGATAACTTGCTCACCACGAAACATAGGTCAGGACGTGTACAGGTTGTCAGGTAAATGAGGCTGCCGACAGCCTCCCTATACTTCTTCACATCAGACATTTTGGGTGCATCTTCAGAGTAGTCTAATTTTTGGTCACATGGCGTTTCTCTAATTCTACACTCCTGCATGTCGAAGCGTTCGAGTATTTTCTCAACATACCTCTTTTGTGACACTTTTACACAGCCATCAGACTGGCTGAAATCCATGCCCAGAAAATATTTCAAACTACCTAGGTCCTTCATCTTAAATCTGGTAGAAAGCATACTTTTCACTGCCTTCAGACTCTCACGGTTGCTGGCTGCGATGATGAGATCATCCACCCAGATAACTATTATTACTTTCCCTGCCTCTCTTTTGTCTTTTGAGTATACGCAGTGGTCTGCCGGATTCTGGATGAAGTGGTCATCTACCAGACATGTGTGGAGCATCTCATTCCAATTACGCCCCGACTGCTTCAGGCCGTAAATTGACTTCTCTAGTTTGCACACTAGCTTCCCTCCCTCTTTTTCGTAACCTTCTGGTTGTTCCATATAGATGTCTCGATCGATGGGGGCGTGCAGATAGGCTGTTTTTACATCCATCTGATGCAATATCAAGTTGTCTTGGGCTGCCTTCTGTATCACTACCCGTACACTGGTGAAATTGGCTGTTGGGGAGAACGTTTCCCCATAATCTATCCCTGCTCTCTGACTGTATCCTTTCGCTACAAACCTAGCTTTGTACTGATCATGTCCGTCAATGTCCCCCTTGATTGAGTATACCCATCTCCCTCCCACTGTCTTCCTGCCCTCCGGCAAAGTAGTCAGGGTAAAGGTCTGGTTTTCCTCTAAGGACTTCATCTCCTCATCCATCGCTCTCTTCCACTTTCCTGACTCAGTTGATGTCATGGCCTCTGTAAAGGTCAAAGGTACACCACAAACTGCTCGGTAACAATAATCTACACTAGTGAGTGTACTGTCATCAGTATCTGCCAGAGTATAATCTCCCAGGTATCCCGGAGGTTTACGCTCTCTGGTGGGATATCTCCCACTGTCTGAGGCATTTGACGTCACCGTAGGGTACTTCTCGCCATCACCCTTCTGTTCTGACTGCTGATCGTCGGTCTGTACATCTGCGTTCAGTATACTAGGCTGTGGAGTCTCTACTGTGTCGTCACAATCTACTTTGGGGTCCAGTTCTAGGTCTTGTGTCTGGGTCTCGCTTTCACAGGTTGTTTTGGTGACGAACTTTACCAGTCTGTGCTTTTGCACTTTTCCCCTACCTGGGTAGTAGACTAGGTAGGCGGGGCTGCCCTTGTCATGTCCTACAAAGAGTCCTCTCTCACACCTAGAATCTAGTTTTCCTCTGTCTTGTTGGTAGGCATAGCACACTGACCCGAATTTATGCATCTCAGCTAGATTGCACCTTTTGCCTGTCATTGCCGTATACGGGGTAGTGCCTATGTGCTTGTTAAAGCAACGGTTCCTGGTATAGGCTGCTTCCTGTAAGGCATAGTGCCATAGGCTCTTAGGTAGGCCACTGTCGATCAGTTTACATCTGGCCATCTCGAAAAGAGTGCGCCCTTCCCTTTCAGCTATCCCGTTCTGGTGTGGGGAGTAAGGACAGGAAGTCTCGTGTCTGATTTTATTCTTTCTCAGTAGTGTCTGAAATTCTCTGTTAGTGAACTCTGTCCCGTTATCTGATCTAATGCATTTCACAGTGCCATAGGGGGCTACATCTGCTAGATACTTCTCAGTGGCCTGTACTGCATCGCTTTTCGCTTTCAGGAAATAAACAAGCACCGCTCCTGTATACACGTCTGTGAAAGACTGCATGTACTTGAAACCATCTATGGACTCATTGGTTACTGGACCTGCTAGATCTGTGTTCACTAGTTCAAGTGGCGTCTTTACCTTATCAGTCGGATCTCTGTTTCTCATTTGAGTGAACTTCCCCTCTATACATACTGTACATTCTTTATCAGGTCTACGCTTTGCACCTTTAATGTGCATGCCTTCTGTTACATCCTGTAATTTCAAGATATCCTCGTAATTGCAGTGACCCATTACCTCATGCCATGTTTGTATATCATAGCTGACATGACACACATCATGTACATCACACTCAGTTTGCAAGTAGTACATCCTCTTATATACATGAATATCAAAACTTGTGCCATCCGGCGTCACTATGACATCTTTACCTTCGTTGAAGAACACTTTGGCACCGTTATGGAGTCAGAATAGTGTCATCATTCAAACCTGAAAAAAAAGGTTTCAAAGGCTTGTAAGTCTGTGTTTGAAATCTCAACACCTTGTAAAAAAGGTTTTGCACCACTGAAAAAAGAGATTATAGCCTGAAAAAAAAAAGTCAAACATCTGCAAACATGATTTTGTGTTCTATTTTATCTTCTTCATCATTTTCACCAACACATTTTCAAAGCTAAAATGTTTTCACAAACACATTTTCAAAGTTTAAAAATGTTCACCAGCGCATTTGCAGAGTTTCAAATCTGACACTGTTCTAACAGTGTATTACTTTGTTTCCCGGTTTTGAAACCTTGTAAATGGGATTCTGCAAACAGCTGTTCAAACATTGAGAAATACGTTTTGAAAGGTTGAATATCTATTTTTAAAAACTTGTAAAGGTGTAAATTTACACCATTGCAATGTATTTTTTCAGAACTTAATTTTCAGCACTGACTTTTCAGAGATTTGACCACACGGGCGCAAGCTTGCGAGTCACGTGATTATTGACACTGTTCTGACGCCGTTCGTTTTGAAACTCCTTTAGCTCAAAGCTCTGAAAACGTGGTTCTGAAAAAAAGGAAAAAAAACCTTCCTGGGGGCGGGACCATCTTGCTCTAAACCTATTGGTTGCTCTCTGCTGAGGCACAGTCCAATCACATGCGCCGTTGACCGGGCTGTGCGGGATTGACAGTGCTCTGCCGATGACTAACAAGCGACTTGCGTGGTTGATTTTGTTGTCTATTTTCTGGAACCATGGCTGGTAGACAGGCGAGCAATTTTATTCTGTATTGTTTGCGTTCTAACCACCCGCGAGCCTCCTGCGGCTCGCCAAGCTGTAATTTGCAACACGTTCTCATCGCAACTCGTAATATACCGACGGTTTGTCACGCCCCTAGACGTGATACTGACGCAAAATGTACCCTCCCGCGTCTGTGTGAAACGATCTGTGTGAAACAATCTCATAAACCCGTTCGCGGTGGTAAGAGACGAGCAGAGTCTACAGCGTCCGCTCGCAGAGCAGAGTCTACAGCGTCCGCAGTCTACTGTGAAACAATTCACTCCATAGGGTTATGGTTAGGGTTATGGTTAGCGTAATCTATCACCGTGACCGGGGTATTATTGGAGTGAATGGACTCTGTAGACTCTGCTGGTCTCTTACCACCGCGAACGGGTTTATGAGAACCCCCAGATCGTTTCACGAGTCTTTGCCAGCGTTTCACGAGTCTTTGCCAGCTTCAAAGCAATGAATAACCTACATCAGCGGGTGCTGTGTATGGATCACAAGTTCCGAGTATGTTTATCTTCTCTTCATATCTAATTTTAACATTTTGTGACAAATGGTCTAAATAGTTGATTTATTTAAGTATCGGAAATCTGCAAGGCTGCAATTCCCCTGGTTGGCCGTTGTTCGTCGCCATTTTGCCAGCGTTTGTTGCCCTCCAGGTATCCATGGTAGTCACGTGACCGCAAAGTATGACTATTATTTATGCCATGCGAGCCACAAATTAGTCTACAGCGTCCATTCACTCCAATAATAACCCGGTCACGGTGATAGATTACGCTAACCATAACCCTAACCATAATCCTTTATGGAGTGAATTGTTTCACAGTAGACTGCGGACGCTGTAGACTCTGCTCTGCGAGCGGACGCTGTAGACTCTGCTCGTCTCTTACCACCGCGAACGGGTTTATGAGATTGTTTCACACAGATCGTTTCACACAGACGCGGGAGGGTACATTTTGCGTCAGTATCACGTCTAGGGGCGTGACAAACCGTCGGTATATTACGAGTTGCGATGAGAACGTGTTGCAAATTACAGCTTGGCGAGCCGCAGGAGGCTCGCGGGTGGTTAGAACGCAAACAATACAGAATAAAATTGCTCGCCTGTCTACCAGCCATGGTTCCAGAAAATAGACAACAAAATCAACCACGCAAGTCGCTTGTTAGTCATCGGCAGAGCACTGTCAATCCCGCACAGCCCGGTCAACGGCGCATGTGATTGGACTGTGCCTCAGCAGAGAGCAACCAATAGGTTTAGAGCAAGATGGTCCCGCCCCCAGGAAGGTTTTTTTTCCTTTTTTTCAGAACCACGTTTTCAGAGCTTTGACGCTAAAGGAGTTTCAAAACGAACGGCGTCAGAACAGTGTCAATAATCACGTGACTCGCAAGCTTGCGCCCGTGTGGTCAAATCTCTGAAAAGTCAGTGCTGAAAATTAAGTTCTGAAAAAATACATTGCAATGGTGTAAATTTACACCTTTACAAGTTTTTAAAAATAGATATTCAACCTTTCAAAACGTATTTCTCAATGTTTGAACAGCTGTTTGCAGAATCCCATTTACAAGGTTTCAAAACCGGGAAACAAAGTAATACACTGTTAGAACAGTGTCAGATTTGAAACTCTGCAAATGCGCTGGTGAACATTTTTAAACTTTGAAAATGTGTTTGTGAAAACATTTTAGCTTTGAAAATGTGTTGGTGAAAATGATGAAGAAGATAAAATAGAACACAAAATCATGTTTGCAGATGTTTGACTTTTTTTTTTCAGGCTATAATCTCTTTTTTCAGTGGTGCAAAACCTTTTTTACAAGGTGTTGAGATTTCAAACACAGACTTACAAGCCTTTGAAACCTTTTTTTTCAGGTTTGAATGATGACACTATTCTGACTCCATACACCGTGAGTGGTAGCAGACTTCACTGAGAAGAGTTCTTGAGGCCATGAGGGGACATAGAGAGCGTCCTTTAAAGTCACTGTACACCGGTGTCCCGCGCTGTTCAAGAGACATACCTGTGCGTCCCCTCTGCCTTGCGCCACTCCGACGGTACGCTTCCCGTCTGCCAGCTCCATGCTGTGTCTCTCCGGCTTGAATGTGCTGTCGAAGTTCTTAAACTTGCTCCGGTCGTTGATGATGTGGGACGTTGCGCCCGTATCCACGATCAGCCCCATTTTCTGGCTCTGCAACCGTTGTCCCGAGAGCGCGACATCTCCCGCCTGTGCTCTGAAGGTGTGGTCTCCTCCTCCCGCGTTTCCTTGGGTGTCATCTGGTGCACGACCTGCTCTACGGCCCACGCCGCCGCCGCCATCTTGGACACACGCACAACGGGCACTCCGTTCACGCTCCTTCTTGGTGCACACTTTGTCTGTGTGCCCCCTGCTTTTGCAAAAGCTGCACCAAACTTTCTCTGCGCATTCATCCCTTCTGTGGCCCTTTTCTCCGCACCGCCAACACGCCATCTCCACCGGCCCAGTCTTTTTCCTTGGCGCCACTTGGACCCTCAGCACCCTTTCTCCCGCCTCTTCTGTGGTTGAGTCAGAGTCTTCTGTAGCCTCGAAATTTCGCAACTTTGCCTTGAACTCTCCCAGCTTCATGTCCGCTGAGCCGTGCGTCACCATCAGTGTGAACGGCTTGTACTTCTCTGGTAATCCTCTCATGACCATCGCCATCATTAGTCCCTCACTCGGTGCTTCACCTGCACCCCTGAGCGCCGTGATGATCTGCTCGGCTCGGATAATGTACTCTGTTACAGTCTCGTTGTCCGCTTTCTTCAGCGCAGTCATTGTTATGTACAGGGAGACAATCCGCGGCCTACCTTTCCCGATGTAGTGTTCTCTTAGCACTTTGAGACTGTCTCGGCCATTGTCCTTTGTGTCTCTGAATATCAGTCCCAAGCTTATATTGTCAAGTAGTGGCGCCAATGCACAATAGGCGTCCGCATTTAGCTTGTCGTCGTTAGCCTTTTCTTCCACCGTCAGTGGTCCAGCAGGCTCTGTGAGGATCGTCTTCTTCAATCCCACTCCGTGCATGCAGCATAGCATCCTTTCTTCCCAGAGCTCATACTCCTCTGCTTTCCCGTCAAACTTGGGCCATTTGTTTCTGCTCGCCATGGCTTTTTGTGTTCGTAGCTCAGTTCCGCTCCCTTCCTTCTAGCTATTTTGGGTAGCTCTCCTGTATGATAGTTACCAACGCACGTGTCCGTCCAACTTTTCAATCATTGCCGTGCCTGGGCCCATAACCTGTTAACAGGTAGGCTTATCTGTGCTGCCTACCTTGCACAGCGGTCTTTTAATAAAAGTACTGGACAAGAGTCATTCTTCGGTCATTCCGACATTCTTTATTTTTACCCACTTGGTCTCTGGGACGCATTTATCAGAAAGAAAACACCGAACACCGAACAGTAGGGGTGGTAACGTCCCGTTATATATGAGATAGTGCCATCACGTGACACCCTATGCCATAGAGGGCGCAACAGCGCCCTCTCTTGTACAAGCATACAATTATACATACATAAATACTCTCAACAATCAATAATCGTATTTAACCGTATAACTGCACACAACTTTATTTTAAATCAAATGTAAAACATGTGTGTTGGTATTGTGGTGTCCGGTGCGTGTGGATGTGGCTCCTCCGGCGGAGCGGTTCATGTTAATAGCGGAGTCCGGGAGGGTTCACCTTCACGGCGTAGTTACGAGGGATGTGCGACTATCGGCTTAAAAAAAAAAAAAAGTGTTTTTTAAAGTTAGAAATATATTAGATATTCAACCGATATTCACGCTCCGAATTACAGCGATCAGACACGCGGAACTAAAGCCGCGATCACCGCACCGCTTCAAGACTCACAGTATGCAACACAACGTCCTTTTGATCGATAACAATATAAATTGATCGACACATTTCTTAACGATCAATGATCGATCATCGATTAATTATGCCCATCCCTAATAAATACAATACAAAAAAATAAAAGCAGCAATAGAGCTTAAGAAAAAACACTAGTCAGCATGAGGTAAGACAAAGGCCAGTTTGAATAAGTGTGTCTTCAGCTGGTTTTTAAAAGCATCAACAGAGACCGCAGAACGTATAGGAAGAGCGTCCCACAGTGTCGGAGCCACCACTTCAAAGGCCCAATCACCTTTAGTTCGTAGTGGAGCGCGAGGGATAGTGAGAAGGCCGTGGTCAGAAGACCTAATTGACCTACTGGTCATGTAGGGATGGAGCAGGTCAGAGATGTATACAGGTGCCTGTCCATGAAAGAACAAGAACCTTACACCAAATCCTGAAATTGATGAAAAGCCAGTGTAACAAGGATACAATGGCTGAGATGTGAGGGAGTAAGACAAGTTTATTTGTACAACCTGTTATCATAATTACAGTCTTGAAGCCTTGGGGTTTTACATTACCACATTAGACCATATCATATATGATATACTATACATACTAAACATAAGATATAATATAAAGCTAAATTACAATCAGAGACAAAAAGGGACATAATATTTGACCTCATAGTGACCAACATTCCCAAACAAGAACGGTCTTTCGGAATAGCCTCAAGTCATGAGAGAATTAGCCCAAATAAAAAATTTGGTGCCACAACTTTGGACGATATTGTCTGTTCATCAAGGAATAGGTTTCAAAAGTAGTCAGTTGGGGGGCGGGATAACAGTAAGTTATTATGATCTGTCAGTGGTAACGTATCAAGATGAAAACATTACGTCATTTGAAATTAACCTGCCCTTGCCTTACCCCTTAATTTATAAGAGGTTTGACATATTACTGGGAGCTTTAGTACGGAAGCTGTTTAGTCTGCTACCGTACTAAATAGATATGCATTCAAATAACATTCAAATGCAAGAAAGTAGTGATGGAAAATGTGTAAAAGCGATACACAAAATGTATTTTGTTTTTAGTGTTGACCATGTATAAGAGGAGCTGTCATCTAAAGCGGCTCGAATCCAGAATCAGGCTAAAAAAAACCTATATCCACTAGGGCTACCTTTGGGGTCCAAAATTAACTTTTAGAATTGTGTCTTTTTACCTGCCAGTGGAAAAATCTACCGGCCAAGCAATTGTTTTAATATGTAACCCTGCCAAATGGTCAAATCTATCAGCCATTGGCTGGTGGCAGGTGTAAATTTTGGATCCTGGTTACCTTGCCCGCCCCCCCCCCCCCCCCCCCACCCCAGGTCCAGAACTGATTGACTTTCAGTGTCTCAGCACCACACCTGTACCTGCTGTTGTTCAGAATGCAACACAGAACCCAGGGCCGTTGACTGAGCGCTACGCCCAGCTGCCAGACAGAAAGTCCCTCCGTCAGCACAGTGAGATGGAACGATGGCAGGGTGCTGCATAGCGTGTGGTCCTAACCCTCTCTTGTCCTCCGCCAGCCTCAGCGAGAGCTTCTTCATGGTGAAGGGAGCCGCGCTCTTCCTGCAGCAGGGCACCACCAGCCCCCAGGGCCAGCCAGCACCACCCCACCACCACCAGCACGCAGGTGAGGCGTCTCCAGCCACCAGGCACAGCTGCTGCTGCTGCTGCTACGCCGAGTTCTGCACCTTCACAACCACACTGTACTTTTAAATACCCTCCCCTCCAGTAAATGTTGCTGTCATCACAAGTCATCAATTCAGACTTCAGTTAAAAGTCACGCATCTCAATGACAACCGGCAATTAGTAGATGGAGGGAGAGACGGATAGAGTAGAGTTAGAAATGACTGTCAATCTGTCTTAGGTCGCTTGTCAGGGTTCGATTTGATACTTATGAAGATGTCTTGGGTTGTCAGTTGAGTGTTTTTTTTTGTTAATCTTTGGTCGTAATTAAGTTTATTTGTATACGTGTATATATATATATATATATATATATATATATATATACTTTATATTTATTCAATATACATATATTTAGTCACGGATGCTTAAGATAAAGCAGGATAACATTCAGAAACGCAGACAATGCAGACTTAAAGCCATTTAATGGTGTCGGCCTCCCCTTGCCAGACAGCCAAGGTGTTGTTTAGCATAGTTGATGTGGCTCATTTGTCTGAAAACCTTATACTGTGTGTACCCACTCACCTCAAAGCAGATGTTTGTTTTCCTGAGCGTGAGGGAAGTGGGGAGACTTGATGATAAGCGTGTTCCAGACATGCAGCTTAGGCAGATTAGCACTTAAGTCCATGTCGGCACGGCTGCTGTTCACAATTAGGAGAGAAACTACAGTGCGCTTAGATCACCTGTGTATCCTTTGTTTATCCTCTCCATGCTTGTTGTGCTAGCTTAAAAGAGCAACTACACACTAGATCAATTATAGTAAAAATAAAGTACAAATAAAATGACAAATGAGATGAAATAACATTTTGTCTAATGTACCCCCACAAACCTAGCCTTGTGAGACTATCCAGATATTAAAGTTTGACTTTCTAAATTAATATCAATCTGGTCTTTGCTGGGCAGCAATTGATTTTCACATACAAAAAAAACTGTTTTGATTGCTCCGTTGATTTCTGCACCTGGGGGGTATACTACGAAGCTCGATTAGTGGGTTAGCGAGGTATGTTGCGCTCAAAGCCTGGGTTAGCTGTCCTACGAAAGTCGCTCTCTTTTAGCGTCGCTGTATCACCATGGTAACTTATGCTGGCAACCAAACCTGGTCGGGAGGAGGTTTTCAGCTAAGACTTTACGATTAGATCGGCTTCTTAAAGCTGCAGCGCCGCTTTCGGGACAGATCCGATCCCTTTATGAGAGATACAGGTTCTCATCAGGGGGTATTTATGAGAGATACAGGTTCTCATCAGAGGGTATTCGCTATTTGGTCGTCCTTGTTGGACCTTATGTAGGCAATGCTACAAAAAGAAGCCGTGCGCAGTGTGTCTGTGTTTCACTGCGATTTGTTGCCACGGGTACATATTTGCATACAGTTGGTGATGCCGAACATATAAGCAAAAAGGTGCCTTGCGATACGCAAGGTTGTAGCTGCCCTAAATACACTGCTAAATATGTTCGTGGTGTTTCCCAACTTTTTGCCAACACAAACTGTCAAGTTGCAAGTTATCAACTTGTAGGTAAAAGAAAAAACCTGTATACGTGAATGAGTGGTAGAGTGGCGGTAGCGCGTCAGTCTTCAGATTCTGCGTGCTGGGTTCGATCCCAAGTGAAGTGAGTATGTGTAGTTTATTAAAAAAAAGTTATATTTCTTATGTCATATGGAATATTTATTCATTAATGTTATGGAATTATCCAGTTTGGTAATCTAGATGAGGGTAAAAGGCAAGATGATGGACAGGCAACATATGAACCCCGGTCGCTGGCGTTCAGCTCACATCCTAATCCACCACACCACCGTCGCTACCTTCCAGCACATGCAATACGTTTCTTACATATAGGATGTATTTGAAAGGAATTCCCTAAATTACACAAAAAAGCAAGTTGGAGGTTGCTTTTGCATTTTGCAATCATATGCGTAAGAATTGTTCGCCATTAATCCCAATAGAGTACTGGGATTAATGGCGAACAATTCTTACACATTCACAGAATCTGCTGTTTTTTGCCAGCATGGGCAACTGTATCGCCCCTTGCCGTTATTTGCTTTTTAAACTCCTCGTATGAGTTCATAATCACTACTTGCTCCTCCTGAGTGACATACACAGCCCGTGTTCGCTCCGTCGGATCCATTGCGTCAAGGTGAATGACGTATTGACGTTGGGTTACGCCCTTTTTATGTGAACGCGCATTGAACCTAAAGCGGAAAACCTGGCTTGACAAATTTACCTTTAAGTGAGCTTCGTGGAACCGTTTAACTCTGATCGCGAGTTTCGTCTTTAGCAATCGAGGTTTTCCCAAGAAAACCTGGATATGTTCAGCGAGCTTCGTAGTATACCCCCCTGGTATACACATTTTTACTATTGCCAAGTATCCAGGTTGGTTTGCCATTCTAGAAAACTAACCGAGATAACACACTCTGTTGTAACAGTGCCACTTCACTCATATCACACACACCATGTGCAGTAGGCCTGCACGATTCAGGGAAAAATATGAATCACGATTTTTTAGCTTAGAATTGATATCACGATTCTCTGCCACGATTTTTTTGCTCACAAATTTACCGTTTATTGCACACATGAACCATTACAAAACAAAACAAATTGGCAGTACCAAACATAATTTTGATACATGTTGGCATCTATAGCCTGTAAACAAAGGCTTCACTGGAAAAAAAAAAACATTCAATTGGCCATTCAATCAGGCTATACAAATTGTAACGTTACGTGAATAAGGATAAATAAAACACAACAAATTGGCAGTACCATGTTGGCATCTATAGCCTGTAAACAAAGGCTTCACTGGAAAAAAAACCCATTCAATTGGCCATTCAATCAGGCTATACAAATTGTAACGTGAATAAGGATAAATAAAACACAACAAATTGGCAGTACCATGTTGGCATCTATAGCCTGTAAACAAAGGCTTCACTGGAAAAAAAAAACATTCAATTGGCCATTCAATCAGGCTATACAAATTGTAACGTGAATAAGGATAAATAAAACACAACAAATTGGCAGTACCATGTTGGCATCTATAGCCTGTAAACAAAGGCTTCACTGAAAGAAAAAAAAACTTTCAATTGGCCATTCAATCAGGCTCTAAAAATTGTAACATAAATAAGCATAAATAAAACAAATCTGCCAACCTACGAAGGCGTCAGTTACATTTCTGAAACAAAAATGAATATTCATTTGGCCATTACAAAAGAGTAAATTAAATGATCTTTTCTTTAGAACATAGGCCTCTCACATGACCCTATATGTGACCCTGAATATGGCACTTAAAGATTCCTGGCCAGAAACACAAGTCTGTCAACATGCTCGGGCTTTAGTGATGCACGGTGGCATGTCACAATGTTGCCCCCTGTACTGAACAGCCGCTCAGAAGGTGAGCTGGTGGCTGGAATGCATAGGTATTTCTTCACTAACACAGACAGCCGTGGATATGCATTGCTATTTTGCCGCCACCAGCTTAAGGGGTCATCTTCACTGTCAATGTTGCATGCCAGAAGATATGCCTCCAGCTCTGTGGACACTGCATGCTGTAAAGAAGACTCCTCCTTATTGCCTTGTACTGCTTTGAAGAAACTTCCGAGGGTCTTTCGGCCCTTCTTCATGGGGGGTACTGGGAGGGCATTTGGCTGGGGATTTCGCTGAAAAAGAAATGAATAATCTCAATCAATATTACTGTAAGTAATATAATATCACAACAGTTCAGGATTAGACAATTTTATTGAAATGTGGAAATGACCTTACCATAGCTAGAGTTACGCCAGTCATCTCGTCTATCAGTCTCGCTCTAACTGTGGCTTTCTTCTCCTCACTGATATAGTTCATCTTGAACCTAGGATCGAAGGTTGTGGCCATGTCGAGTAGATCCTGAGTTCGGGGATCACTGTACTTCTCTTGCAGATATTTCAGGATGTTAGACTTGACCGATCTTGTGAAATCTGTGTCCTCATCTTGCACAGCCAAAACAGAGGTCTCGAAAAGGTGGAGAACCGGCTTCACTGAGGATACGCTGACATATAGTTCCCCAGAGAGGGCATCAGTGAATTCAGCTAGGGGACTTAGGGTGTTGTTCATTGCCTCAAGCACCTCTATGTCCTGCCATGTGGGCACTAGGTGTCAAACCTTTCGATCATTGAGGACCTGTGAAATGGCTGGAAGCTGTTCCAGGATCCTCTGAATCATCTGTTGTCTTGACCCCCATCTGGTTGGGCACTCTGTTTTCAGTTGATGTTCAGGGAGTTTGAGTTCTTTCTGGACGATGGCAAGGTTTCTCCTCCGTAGCCAGCTGTGACTAAAAGTGCTCACAATCTTTCTGCAAAGGCCTGTGACACGGTCAATTCGTGGATCTTTCATGGCATTTTCTAGAAGAAACATACAACAAATCTGAATGAGTACAAAACAAACTAATAGTCTGTAGCACCACAAATAACTTTATTTATTTATTATGAATATATATGTTATTATGTATCTATGAATTTATTCATTTGTTCAGTAGTAGTAGTATGTCCTACAGTTCAAGGGCTAACTTGGTAAAACACACACACGCACACACACACACACACACACACACACACACACACACACACACACACACACACACACACACACACACACACACACACACACACACAGAGAGAGCAACTCACCAATTGCCAGATGTAGCCTATGGCCAAAACATTGGAGCCTGGTCCAGTTGTTGATGGAGATTGCCTTCACTATGTTTGATCCATTGTCTGTCGTTATACATGCCAGTTTCTCCTCTTCCAAACTCCAAGATGCTAGGCCATCCTTCAGTCCCTGTGCCAAGATCTCACCTTTGTGGTCATCTGGGAAATACGCAGTCTGTAGGCACTTGCTCTTCATGGTGAAATCGGTCGCTATGAAGTGGACAGTAAGGCTCATGTATGGCTCCATAGTTCTGCTGGACCATAAATCAGTCGTAGCTGCAAAATAATCCGCGTCATGCACTTCTGCCTGGACTAAAGCGCGCACTTTCTTGTACATGGCTGGCAGTGCAACGTATGAAAAATAGTTGCGGGAGGGTATTGAGTAGCGTTTGTCCAACGTATGCAGCATCTTTCGAAATCCATCACGTTCGACGGTGTTTATGGGAACCATATCTTTCGCTAGATGGTAAGCAATTGCTTCTGTGATTTCCTTACTCCTACTGGAGTTATGCGGGTATGGCGTCGCATTGTGCAAGGTGTCCGTAATAGATGTCTGCGTTGTTGACCGACTTTCGGATTTCTTGCCTTGCATGGCTTCATCATATTGCACTTTGTGGTGACGTTTGAGGTGCTGGTACAGATTTGTGGTGTTACCTTGTGGCGCTGCAACGAGGGAAAAGCATGCCTTGCAAATCACCCTTGACTGACCCTCGTCGTCTGGTTTGAAGCCAAAATAAACCCACACCACCGAATGCGAGCCTTTTTTCAGAACGAGTTCGGTTTGAGACTGATCGGAACGAGTGGTTGACTGATTCTCGTTACTAGTTCCTGGGATTTCATCATTTTCATCGGTTTCCATGTTTGTTTCTTTCCTGACGCACTATACACACTACTACTTCCACAGCCGAGCTTTCCAAACATTCTATGAAACTGAAACTTGCTATGAGTGAAACATGTGACTACAAGGCGCTTTGTCATTGGCTGAGGGTGAAGCCCTGAGCTTTGTGAGAACCGAGAAAAATGATTGCAGCGCTGGGAGCGCTTTAAAACTCACAGAAGAAAGTAGCGTTTGTGACGCAGTCGGTTAGTAAAATTAAATGAGAATCGAAATCAATTAAAAATTAAACCGTACATAGGGGTGAATCGAGATCGCGATTTTATAACGATTTATCGTGCAGGCCTAATGTGCAGTAACCTATGAAAGCCTTCCATTCGGTCGGATCGCGTGTGCATAATGGTTTTGCATATCCTTCGTCCGTTTGGGGTGGTGGTTTTGCCCAGTCTGTGCCCTCTAGTGGAATCCTCCATTAACACGCAAAGTACATAGGCAAGTATGTGAACAATTGCGTTCATAACAACTGTTTACACGAAAGCGTGGTTAAATAGCAAGTGTACATCCGGCCTTAGGGTTGAGACATCAGCAAGAGATAGTCGGCAGCCCTTAATTCTAACTCTCAGCCACCACACCTTTCCACAGCCTAACTCACACCAAACCCTGTAACGCTGTTTGCTGTTAATGACTAGCATCAAAACAAAGCAGGGCTCGCTAGGTGTGGCTTATGAGTCTGCCAGCTGATCTGAATCCATTTGTCCCCGTCAAGGATGACTAATTACTTCAATCAAACTCTAGAGGCTGCATCTTATCTCTAGTAGAAGCCATGGCATGGTAGTGAGAGTTTGAACACTACAGGGGGTGCTGTTGCATCAGATACCAAAACAAGAGCCTCTGCCATCCAAGACATGGTGGTGGTCTACATGGTATAGCGTTAATTCATTGATCTGGAATCCTAGGTTAGATGACATGCCGTCTTCTAAACTGTGTGTGTGTGTGTCCATCCATCCATAGGAGATTTGCCTCAACACCTTCAGGTGATGATCAACATCCTGAGATCTGAAGACAGAATCAAATTGGTGAGAGGTGGTTGCATACACACACACACACACACACACACACACAAACAAAAGCAGTTGTACGCATACACACGGACAAAAACACAGACTCATACACAGAAACACACACACACATACTTGTGCAGAGTGAAGGAAAGTGACTAAGGAGCTGGCAGTGTGTCATAGCATACCTTCTTGAGAGCATTTTATTGTGTACTTAAAAGTCTTATTTGCGCAGTCTTTAATTTGGCATTTGACATCATGTTTGAACACACAGGGTGGAGCATTACTAAATGTTTCCATAGTGTGTGAACAAGTGTTTATTAGTTTAGTGTTTGTCATTTAACCCACCACTGTGTGCTTAAACTTTTTAAGAACCTAATTGCTGTATTATATGCCTACAGTTTGGTTGGTATTCCCATAGGTTACACCCAGAGCTGGGCGATTATTATAACATTTAGCGGATCTCCTCTTGGATGCAATGCCTTATAATGTTCATTTGAGAAGGCTTTGCTTGCAGCATTAAGACTGCATTGTGTAACGTTTCCCATCTCTGTTTGATGCTTGAAATTAGATTTTCCCCTCTATTTCTTTTGATTGATTGACTACATTGATGACTAATGATAAATACCAGCAGGCCACATCTCATTAGAAACATTAGCTAGTGGTCAGTACATGGGTTTAGGCTCAAGGCTCTCTGGGATGGTGAACACGTCATTGAGGAGGGTCTGGTGGTGATTGGTCTGTCTCCAGGCGGTGCGTCTGGAGAGTGGCTGGTCGGAGCGCGTGCGCTACATGGTGGTGGTGTACACCAACGGGCGCCAGGACACGGAGGAGAACATCCTGCTGGGGATGGACTTCACCAACAAAGACAGGTAGGAGGAGCTCAACTCCTGATCACCACCACCTCCATCATCTTCATCACCTCCACCTTCAGGGCCATCACCTCCATCACCATCAGCTCATCCATCACCTCCATCACCTTTAACTCCATCACCTTCATCACCGCCAGCTTCACAACCTCCCATCACCTCTACCACCTTCATCACCTCCACCATCTCTGTCCCCTTCACCACCTCCATCCCTGTCATCACCTCCACCACTTCCATCCCCTCCATCACCTCCACCTCCGTCACTTTCACCACTTCCATCACCTCCACCACCTCCATCCCCTTCTCCACCTCCACCAGCTTCACCACCTCCATCACCTCCACCACCTTCACTACCTCCATCACCTCCAACACCTTCACCTCCGTAACCTCCATCGCCTTCACCACCTCCATCCCCTTCACCACCTCCATCACCTTCACCTCCGTCACGTCCATCACCCCTATCACGTCATCCCCTCCATCAACCTTCACCACCTCAATCGACTACCCCTCCGTCGCCTCCATCCTCTTCACCACCTCCATCACCTTCACCTCCGTCACCTCCATCACCTTTCACTGCATCACCTCCATCACCTTCACCACCATCCTCTTCAGTCCCAACACGGCATATTTCTGCCATTAGAAACACTGCCCAATCCTTAAAATACATCTCATTCCAGTGGACCCGTAGCATAGAAATTTCATTTGCTCTCCCTCCTTACACCTTGCTCTGCCCTCGTCAGTAAGAACTGCTCCATCGGCATGGTTCTTCCTCTGTGGAGCGACACCAAGATACACCTGGACGGAGACGGGTAAGTCCTGCTCTCTGCTGCCCCCTGCTGTGTAGCCAGTAGTTACTATAGAATAGTAGTAGACACTATGTGACATGGATGGATGGATGTGTCACAATGTAACCCCGGTGGAATGAATATATCATTGCACTAGTTAAGTTCTGGGCAATATATCGATATTATATCGATACAGTGATATGAGACTAGATATTGCCTTAGATTTGGATACCGTAATGTTGTGATATGGCATAAGTGTTGTCTTTTCCTGGTTTTAAAAGCTGCATTACAGTAAAGTGATGAAAAAAATAAGAAAATGCTCATTACTTTTAGTTTGTCAAGTATTTAATTCACACAGGAGTATACAAAAAAAGGCTTTACCATGTGGTTATTTTATATATATTTATAGTTTTATTTATTGAATTACCAGAAAACATGCTATATCATGATATATATCCTTATTGAGATATTAACTGGCCTGTATCAGGATAGAAGATTTTGGCCATATCACTCAGCCCTAGCACTAGTGTTCAGGTAGACACTGAGAGATGGGTAGGTGATGGGACAGTCATAGCGATGGGCTGTACCGGGGTACTGCGGTCAGGATTCAGGTATTGACTGTGTACTTTAAATATGTACAGTTGTGTTAATGTATGCATTTCCCCCTGCATTTATTGCATATATGATCTCTATTTTACCTCCCAAGGGGGTTTACAGTGAACACGGTAGAGCGAACTCACGTCTTCAAACCAGTCTCAGTACAAGCTATGTGGTGAGTAGTCAATAGTGCTGTGTTTGATTGATATCTACAACTCCTGCCTCCCCAATGAATTGATCCAAAGTGACAGTGGGTTTATTCTTCTCTTGCTCACAAGTATGGTGTGTATCGGAGATCAATATTAGAATGATAATCTACAGCGAGGAGGTGGTCCACTTTGGTTAGCAAAATCTATCCTTCACAACTCATTTGGGAATTCTTTTCTCCCCTAAAACATTGTGTTGACTGAGTGACAGTAAGCCAGATTTGCATGGAAGGAAGGTAGTATATGTGGGCAGGCCGGGTTGTTTACTTTCTTTTCTCTCACCGTCACTTAAGTAAGATATAATAGCTAGAATCTGAGTGTAATTTTGCGACGAAACATAGGGTTAACAATGAGAGAGGAAACGTTTTTATTTTCATTTTCAAAATCTTGCTCTCTTCTGCACTCTCTCTTTTACAACTCAAATGCTACTGCAATTTCTACAGCAGCTTTAACACAGAAAGCTTAAGGGAAAGAATATGAAGATATACTCCTACCCATGCACTCACCCCTGTACATTACTATCATAGCTTCCACCGTTATCCTGAAGGTCTAAAGCCCAAAGCAGACTGCCACGATGGGACAGATGCAAAGTAATGTTTTTGAATTTTTGCAAGTGAAAATAGTACAGCCTTGCTACATTTGCGCTCCATTAAAACAATAGGGTTTTCAATTTCTTTTTTTGGTTTCGCTCTACAAATACGATTGCGAAATTCTTGATCCGCGTGCTTTGGGCTTACGTCCTGACTCCCATGTTGCTGCCTCTTCCACGCGGCAGGTCAGCCCTGCAGATCCTGCACAAGGCATGCGAGGTGTCGCGCAGACACAACTACTTCCCCGGGGGCATGGCGCTCACCTGGCTGGGCTACTATGAGAGCTGCATCTCCTCGGAGCAGAGCTGCATCAACCAGTGGAACGCCATGAAGGACCTGGAGACCACGCGGCCAGACTCGCCCGACATGTTCGTGGACAAGTCAGTGTCACGTCAAGTCAATTATAGGAGTATAGCCCTTCTTAATCACAGTTGCAAAGTCTCAAAGGGCTTCACAGGCCACAGTTTATGACACCCGCCTAATCCCTAAGCCCCCCCCCCCCCCAAACAGCAAAGGGAAAACTCCCGTAATTATCAAGGAAGAAACCTTGAGAAGGAACGCAGAAAGAGGGATCCATCCTTCCGGTGATGAAAGACCCATCCGCATATATTACACATTATATGAAATATATATGAATTCTTAATATATTGCATATTATGTACAAATGTAACCATTTAAAAAAAATAAATGTTTAAAATTTAAAAAAAAAAAAAAACAATTCTATATATATATATATATATATATATATATATATATATATATATATATATATTTGCTTTTTATTTTTGTTTGTTTTTAAATAATAGACACATTAGTGTATGTGCATTATTATTATTATTATTATTATTATTATTATTATTATTATTATTATTATTATTATTACTGCCTTACTGTGCAGTAGCTAAACTCAGCAGGTGATGGTGTGAGCGGTATGTGTGGTCCTCCAGGCCGTCGGAGAGAGAGTGCACCGAAGGACTCCTCAAGGCCAAGCTCCGCAGCATCATGAGCTACCAGGACCTGGACAACGTCACGTCCAAACAAGTAAACACAAAACAAACAAACCACACCAGAGCCCTGTTCCAAGGAGCAGGTTAGGATATGTTTCAGCTCAGGTTGAACCTGAAAAGATGCACGTTTGTGACAGGCTTCAAAAGCCATCATCTATCGCACCCTGAAAGTATGATCGATCAGGGAATTCCCAAGCCGTCATTACTACGGTTCATTTACACTACGTCACCACGGACTGGCTCTGCGAGATTAGTTGAAGCCATCTAGCGTTCGCCAGAACTACTTGGTGATAAAAATAACAAAACGTGTATTATAATAGTATATAAGTATACATGATAATAGTATACAAGGAACGATCTGCGTTCCAAAGTCCACCACATGTCCGACAAAGGGACAAGCCATAATGTCTTTAATCACTGCTAACATAGCCTACTGTCAGTGTGAGTTAACACACTTTTATTAGAGTGTATATTGAAATCGCCTATTACTTCAATACTTCAATTTAGACAAGTCACGTCAAGTTGATTGTTGCAAAAATGCTTGGAATACAATATTTGGAATATAACCATATAAAGTTGTTTGTTGCCATTATCTAAACCAATGAGACGATAGAAAGAAGTCGCCACTGCGGGGTATTCTCGGAGCTAACCTGCTATGTACCAGGTTTGCTCTAGGTTAGGCTCACAGCATGAGTCACCATGGTAACTGAACTGAGAGTAGTCTAATCTTGGTATCTGAAACTGGAAAATTCAGGCTTTCCCTGAATTCTGTCTTAACATATCTGGTTAACCTGGAAATCTAGCTGATCCACTTACAGTGTAAAACTCATCGTCGTTTGTTATTGTCAAAATAGAATAATTGCGCTCAGTGTCCTCAACCTGGCAACCCGCGTGAGCTTCCAGTCTGGGGAGGAGGGGGCGGGTGGAGACAACTCTCTCCAATATTGTGAATTTGGACTGCAGTAACTATTTCCAAACACTCGGTGTCAGTGTTACATATAGTATCTTTAATGTAACAACACAAAAACTCAGTCGCTTTGGACCAAAGTGTCTGCTAAATCAGTAAATCTGACCAAAAATATGATGCCAGTAAGACACAGTCAAACGCTCTTTGTGTGTTTCAGATCCGCACGGAGCTAGAGCAGCATATGAACTGCAAGCTGAACGAGTACAAGGAGTTCATTGACAATGAGATGCTGCTGATCCTGGGTCAGATGGACAAGGCCACGCTGATCTTCGACCACCTTTACCTGGTAGCTACATGCTAGTAACCGCCAGGCTGGTGGCCAATCAGCAATTAGCTGGTGGAACATTCACTTACTTAAAATTTAATAATCAGTTCATCTTTCTACTCATTCTACTCAAGTAAAAATACTAAACGTTTGCTTTTTTGTTGTTTTCTTGTGCTTGTAAGACAAAGCAAGCAAACGGATTTGTATTTTGTCTTGAATATGAACATTTTGCACTGTGGTAACATGTGATGGGCATTTGCCATGTGGCGAAGACTGATATTAATGGCGAGTGTGTAAATTATAATGCAAGTCAAGACACGATTCATGTCCCAGTGGGAATATAGAAAGGAGATGGTGTCAACATTGACAATTTGAAGTTTGATCATTACAACAGACACTGTACATTTGGATAAACTCAAGTTCACCAGCCCAACTGATAGTAGAAAGTAAAAAAAAACATTTCCAATCAGAAATAAGAGTCCAGAAAAGAGAACACAGACCTCATCTAGTGAGGCAGAACATTGCCCCCTACAGTTGATACTACACATATCCTCTCCAGCAAGAGCTCTTTGTATGATGTCACCATCGCAACAGGACAAGTTATCTTCCCAATATAATAATATTTGACAAAGTTTACAGTTTGGTTTAGTTTTTTTGCTGGGGAAATAACAGCGACTGTACAGAATGGTGGTGAAGAATGACGAGTAGTGTTGACGATGTGTTTCTGGTCGCCCAGGGCTCGGAGTGGAACGCGTCCAACTTGGAGGAGCTGCAGGAGACGGGGTAAGAGCCTAAGATAAAAACACGAACAAACAATCATTTGAGCAAGTAAGAAATGTCAGTTGTTGACCAAAGTGGTGTCCTCCACCCCCCTCCCCCCGCCAGTGTGGGCTACATCCTCAACGTGACCCGGGAGATAGACAACTTCTTCCCCGGGACCTTCTGCTACCACAACGTGCGCGTGTATGACGAGGAGGCCACGGACCTGCTGGCTCACTGGAACCACACCTACAACTTTATCCTCAAAGCCAAGTGAGTGTGGCACGTACGGCCGTGAGTGTGTTTTCATAGCGTCACTTTGCAAAGGCTGATGCTCTGTGTGGTTGTTGCTATGGTAACTGTTGATTTCATCCCTGGTTATGGTTGCTATTCAACAAGAGAGCGAGTGGTATTAATGAACAGAGGTCCAAAAAATATATAAAAACAGAATGACAATCAGTATGTCCTGTGCATATTGTACAAGTTAGTTTTCACCTATTTCCCTAACCCTAACAACATCACCACATATCTTCTTGCATGATCTGTTTTAGCCCTGTAAAGCACTTTGACATGTATTGAAAAAAGCGATTTATAAATAAAACTAATTAATTGTTTTTTTTGGTTGTTTGTTATAATTATTATTATTATTATTACATATTACTATTGATTTATTTGTATGTTTATTATACTATTGATTCGTTTTGACATATGATTCATGTCATGAATTAACTGTACTGCTATGCCGTGCTGCTGTTAATCATACCTATCATCTGATCTCTATCTAATCCATATGTCATGAATACATATTTTCATGTGGTTGTTTAAACATCAGGGTCTACTTTGGAAAACAATGTTCAACCCCTTTCAAGTGTTAATGGGATGTTTCATGTTTTTGCAACCCGGAATCAAATCAAATCAAACCATGTTGTAATCTTGAACGCGACCCCTCCTCAAACAGGAAGAACAACTCCAAGTGTCTGGTGCACTGCAAGATGGGCGTGAGCCGCTCGGCCTCCACGGTGATCGCGTACGCCATGAAGGAGTATGGCTGGTCCCTGGAGAAGGCCTATAGCTTCGTCAAGCAGCAGAGGAGCATCACCCGGCCCAACGCTGCCTTCATGAGACAGCTGGCGGAGTACCAGGGCATCCTGGACGCCAGGTAGAGCGCGCCTTGCACCGCACCGTGGGGGAATCCCAGCTCGTGGGTCTCACTAGCCTCGCAAGACCATCCATATGTTTGCATTTCGCAATGGATAGGGCTGGTACATCAGAATGCATCCTGGGGGGGTTTTGTTGGCGATACTATACACCATATATTGAGAGTTGTCATGCTGTAAAGTCCTAAACCAATGTAAATATACCATAACCTAGGCTGATTAAAAATGTATTTCGCCAAAATGTTCTTATGCACAATTTTGTTGTGCATAAGAAATGCTGCAGCAGTTTCAAACACAACAATGTCTTCCCATAATGACAAATCATTCCATGATTAATTACTAAACGATGACCAAAAAACAATTACTCGACTGACGTCGCTATGTACAAGCCCTATATCAGTCTGGCCTTGGTCGGGCAGCAATTTATTTACACATGGGGGCGGCCTGATGTTAAAAAAACTCCAGTCAATCACATGAAATAACCTTCTGAGAAAAGCCTTCTGTGCAATTGTATGATAAGACTGATTTTTAACATCGTTATTCAGTCTATATCAGCCAAAACTGTTTTGATTGCTCCATCGATTTCTACGCTTTCCTTGGGCGCCGCCATTGATTTTTTAATTCGGCAGACTGCGGAGCTCCTTGTTCGTCGTGAACTGAAACTCCTCATTGGTCCTATCATTTTTGTAATTTTTGGGAGAGGCTTTCCAATGGGCTCAAGTTCAGACTGATCTATATATTTAGGGCATTTAGCAGATTCTTTTCTGGCTTTGTGTCTTTGTATATATATATATATATATATATATATATATATATATATAGCGTGTGTGTTATCTATATATTTATCTATATATCTGTCTGTGTGTTACTTCTATTTATCTATATATCTATATATCTGTCTGTGTGTTCCCAGTAAACAGCGCCACAACCGGCTGTGGCATCCGGACATCGACTGCGAGATGTCCACCGATGGCCACCAGGGGTCATCCCAGTGCTGCCAGCGGGCCCCGGGGGAGCCCGGCGGCGCGTCCCCCTCCCGCCTCACCCCGGGCCGAGCCGTGGGGCTGGACGTGGACCCGGCCTACAACAACTACTACTTCCGCCGGCTGTCGGACTCAGCCCTGGACAGCGAGCCATCCACGCCGGTGCGTGGCCCAGCGCCGCTACTCAACGTGGACAAAGTGTTCATCGAGATCGAGGACGTGGAGCGGGACGCGCTGCTGGATGATGAGCCCCCCCCGCCCCACCTCGGGGCGGGGGGGGCCGGGGCGGGGGCCCTGGAGGAGCTGCGGCTCCGCCTGGAGTTCAGCACCGTGGAGGAGGAGGATGAGGAGGAGGTGCGCAAGGAGGAGGCGGAGATGGAGGTGCTGATGCATCCCGACGGGGGAGGGGGAGGAGGAGGAAGTGGGGAGGGCACAGGGATGGACCTGGCATCGCTGAATGAGAGTTCAAACAACAACAACAACAACAACAAGCGCCTCGTAAGTGTTGAAACGGGAGCAGCGTGTTGAGCGTCCATTTTCATATCCACACCTGCTGCAGAGCAACGCATTCCCTCATTGGTCCATAATATATTCTATTATTCCATACATGATTTGAAATATTTTCATACCTTTTTTTTGTTTTGTTTTTGCATTAAATACACCTGTCCTTATTCTTTTCTTTTAGTTTTTCTGTTTCCTTTACTCCTTTATCTTTTTCTGTTTGTTGTGTATGTGTTTAGGAAACCGCCCCTTCAAACACTCATCCACTCCATCCTTGTCCCCCGTCTCGGCCTGGGACGGGGAGAGATGCTCCCTCTCCAGACACTCAGCCTTGCCTTAACCCCATCCTGCCTTCCATCCAAGCCCTCAGCAGCACCTCTTCCTCCACCTCACCATGTCCACTGAAACCTTCCACCACAGGGCTCTTCCTGCGACCTGCCTGTAACCTTCCTCCCTCCTCCTCCTCCTCCTCCTCCTCCTCCTCCTCCTCCTCCTCCTCCTCCTCACCTTCCCCAGCTCTGCCTTACGGTGGCCCAGAGGACAGTAGCAGAGATGAGCTGGAGGTAGAGACTGTGCTTGAGGGACGGCTTCCCGACTTGCTGAGTATGGAGCCCAGTATGGAGGGGAGCCATGCTGTGGTCCGACCCCAGCCCCAGCAGGGCCTGGTCGGCCGCCGCATCCAGCGGCAGGCGCGGTCGGAGCGCCTGCTGCTGCTGGTGCACACCTGCGGGGGGGCAGAGAGGAGCTCCCTCCCATCTGAAGAGGAGGAAGAGTTGTCTCGCTTCCTCGTTGACCTCCCCTCATCTACCACCCCGTGCTCGGTGGGGCCAGACCTGCCGACCAGCGGGGCTTCCTCGCCGCGTGGCTCGCTCCTCCTGACCCGGAGCTCCAGCAGCGACAGCGTGCGCAGTGTGCGCGGCGAGGCCGGCCTGGTGCGGCAGCGGGCACTGGAGATCGAGGCACGCACACGTCTGGCGGGCCTCACCGTGCCATCGCCCCTCAAGCGCTCCAACTCGCTGGCCAAGCTGGACAGCCTCCAGCTGTCCCGCCGAGACCTGTGCTCCGCCTGCTCCTCGGACGCCGGCTCCCTCGCACTCCTCGTGTCTCTGTCCCCGGAGCCAGGCCCCGAGTGGGACGGTCTCACTGCAGCCGCAACCCCCTGCTCAGGGCCCAGGAAGACGGGAGGGCAGACCCTGGAGGGAGGGCTGGTGGGGGAGACCGGGAGCTGACGGAGGAAGGGAAAGGCTTCCCCTCCCCACCATCCGTTCCTCTGAGGAGGTGGGAACATGAGAGCCATCGGGGGACAACCATATGCATGTGTGCCAGTTTGGTCCTTTCAAGCAAGCAAAAGAAGAAAGGCCAACATTTGGTTGTGTAGCGTGCGTGTGTGTAGCGTGTGTGTAGCGGTTGTAGCGTGCGTGTGTAAACCATCAATTCACCTCTACCTTGGTTTGTTTCATGGACACAAAGAAAGTGCCTTTTTTACTCCTGAGACCAGAGGCACAGAGGGGCGGCCGGGGAAGACCAGGCTGTCCAGACGCCCCTCCACAACCCTCCCCCTCGTACCCATTCTTTGTCTGGCTTCCAGAGACACCTGCATTCATTTGACAAGTCCGGTACGACGTTATTTTTAATTTTTGTTTTCTTTGTGTTTTGTTTGGAGGAAAGCAAAGGGTTGGGTAGTTGTGACACAGCTTCATAGTCCACTGGTCTGAACAGTGAACTCATGGTACAATCATTGTCATGGAAACAATTTTTCTTTGTCGTTTGTGTTTTTACGCAGTTCCTTTATCACTGTTGTGGGAAGGAAGGAAATCCATGTTATGATCGCGTATGTCAAAGCGGCAAAGCCAAAATGGTTTGCAAGTTAGCATTTTGAATGCTGTTGACAGCATTAAGGAAAAAGAAATAAACAAAAGCCATTGTTTTAATTCGTAGATACTGATACACAGCAAGTTATCTTCCAAAATGTACATTAACACATTTGTATTTGTCTTCATTGCGTTTTTGGAAAGTAAAGGAAAGAGAGTCGAGGGGACCCTTTCCACATTTTTTGTTTCATTAACTAAGACTTAAAAAGTGACAGTAGCTCAAGAGTTCAAACCACTTATTACCCTGCCGCGAGTTAACAGTCAGTCTCTCTCTGTTGTTGAAGAAGATAAACCAACTGTAGAATAGGAACAAACTAATTGGGAACCAGGTGTGTAAGTCCCATGAGGGCCGCAGCATATCATCTGGCTGGCGACCGGAAGGGTTGCTGGTTCGATCCTTGGTTCCCTGAACAAGACACCTGACCCTAACTGTTGCAGACCAGCTGACGCCTCGCGTGCCTTGCATGGTTGACGGCTTGGGCTGTGTGTGTGTGTGTGTGTGTGTGTGTGTGTGTGTGTGTGTGTGTGTGTGTGTGTGTGTGTGTGTGTGTGTGTGTGTGTGTGTGTGTGTGTGTGTGTGTGTGTGTGTGTGTGTGTGTGTGTGGTCAACGCAAGGCATTGATAGTAATTGCTTTTGAGCAGCCACAGAGGTTGGAAAAGTCCATTTAAATAAGAAGTCTTGAGGATCTGATTGGAACTTAGTTCACAAAATCAGTTTTACTCAATTCAATTTCTGCTCATAACTTATCCTGATGTTGAGTCTTGACTCTTTACGTTTGTCTATGTTTTGTTTACATTCCTAAAAATGGCCCATAATGCCACTGGACATTAAGGCTGAGATATGCAGCATGGCTCAAAATCAACTTGTAATACAAGCGTCTACTGTGCAGTTTTCTGGGATTTACAGCGATAAAATCATATCGTGACACATTTAGTTATTTATTAAACCTCTTGGACGTGACCTTTGAAGATAGACAATATCAATCTGCAATCTCCTCCTTATATCTATATATCCACAAGAGGTGCCAATCTTTTTTTAAATTCAGTTGTGCTTTTTTTTATGTGGAAGACCAAAGTAGTATGGTTGTCCCGACACATCGGATACACTGTTAATACAAAAAAATATGTGATTCATAACATCAAATCATTTACGTGTTGAAATGCTGTTACATCCTTTTGCACCTTTTGGGGAGAAGAAAACATACAGAGTCATTGGGCTCATAGCTTTTTAGCTGTTTTGCTCATATTTGTCAAATCAATTATGAATTACAACTTTTGTCACATTGACGGGACAGACTAGGTGACTTCACTGTTTTTGTAACCATTTTATTTTATATCTAAGTATGCAGTAACTTTTGTACTGTACATTTGCTGTAGTTTCAACGCATATTGCACTTTTTATGTTGGTTGAAATAATGTACTGTATGTGTTTATTATGAAAATAAACCATTCTATTTCATATTATCTGACCACTGTGTGAACTCCTTAAGTCCTCTAATTGTAGTATTACTGGCTGCTGAAGCATATTCATATTTGTCTTTAAGTTATACATTACCAATACATTGCATTGCATTGTAATGCCATACCAATATCAACAACAATATCTTCACTCTTCACTCACTATTAATCACAGAAATGTTGATTCATAATAATAAGAATACATTTCTAAAACATGAGAAAAAAACCCTAATTTATTTGAAATGTATGTCTAATAATTAAAAAAACATCCACAGATTGTTTATTTTAACAGTAGAGATGCTTCACATCATCTTCTTCTCCAGCCCGTAAAGCAACGGCCTCTCTGACAAAGCTCACTAGAGATTTCCCCACCAGTGGTGGTGGTAGGTTTCCACAGGTCCAATTCAAAATCGGACACCCCTGGCCCCAAATGGGCTGTGGATGTGTGGGTAACACTCATTTGAAATAGTTGCCAACAAAACAAATCGCTACAGTGAAAAAAGTGATTGGGCAAACCAACTGCCATTTCACACAACACTACCACCCTCTCATCACACACGTGGTGTAAGTCATTCTATGAAAAGAAACATGTCCATTGAGAGTACCGTCCAAGTGATTGGACCGTATGGCATGACATCATAATGACAGCGTCTGTACTCCTTGGCCATGGGAGGCTCCACCAGGTTACATAACGTTTGGCTGCTAGTCCCCCGTCAGCCTGGCATCAAGGAGACACTTACATCACACGCAGCATGTGAGCATGTGTGCTGTGTGTGTGTGTGTGTGTGTGTGTGTGTGTGTGTGTGTGTGTGTGTGTGTGTGTGTGTGTGTGTGTGTGTGTGTGTGTGTGTGTGTGTGAGTGTGTGTTGTGGAAGGGGTGGGGGGGACTAGTCTGGGGTGATCACGGGACAGAGAAGGTCTGGGAGATGTAATGAGCTGAATGAAAACCAACATAAATAGACTTTTTGTTTCTCCTGTGCATGTGCATCAACGGGACAGCCACCGCTGTGTGAAATGTCATAAGTAACAGCAACATTTAATGGATAAAAGTAATTCTTGTTATTAATGAAACGTACCTTTCAGCGAATCGCCATAGGTCAGATGCCACACTACAAAGCATTTAGGTCATAACATGGCCATCAGCTGGTTTAAGAATATAGGCTATAGTTTCCTGGTGAATTCTAAAATAAAAGTTTCCAATAGACACTCACTATATTTCACTTCATGCCAGGGATTGTCCCCGTGTCCGTGTCTGTCAGTACAGCAGTGTTTGAATCCTATTTTAGCATGTTTTGGCCAGTGCCCTGCTCCTGTTCTCCAGCCCATACTGCTAGTAAAGCCTTCGCTCCTAGACCTTTAGTCGTTGTTTTACTATCTGAGCATGTATCCTGTTTTGAGTGTTGCTATAGTGACCAGAGGAAAAACAGAAAACTCACAGCTAATTTTTCTATTCAGGTTAAATGTTTCTCTGGCTGTTTCTTCAATTTACAACCCCAGAGAGTCTTAACCTCATTAGGTATCCTCTGAGGACTTCTTTATTCTCTTAATAAAGTGTGAACTAATTGTGCATGCATAGACCAAGGCAAGTCATGAAATCATTGTGTGAAAAATAACAGCACAGTAGAGAAATAAATAAATTGAGTGTGCAAAATTGAGTAAGGTCTAGAAATGTGTCTCTGTGAATCCCAAATGTACATTCAATGACTTCCATTTGTGGAAGAGGGCAGGGCTTTATTGTTTTTACTTAATTTTCCAAAAATGTCCATATATGTACACGTGTTGTTGGGTGGAAACAAATACTAAGCCATTGTCAGTGTTAGACAGGGTAACGCCAGGGCTGCTCAGTATTTGTCCAGGCAAGGTACAGCCCATGTCTTTATTGTGGGTTTTACGTTGATTGTGTTAGTGGTCAAATGCGCTGTGACATCACATGGTTGAGACATAAGCCTCCCATTGCTCCTGCATTTGGAGGGACGGACTGAGACGGAGAATCGCCAAATCACCAACAAAGAGCACTCTGTCATTCTCAAGAGAGACAGAGAGAGATAGATCGACTTGTCCGACTAGTGAGTACCGAACTCTGCAGACCTGTTGACCACTTTCAGACAGGTCAACAACACGTCCCGTACCTTGTCCCGTACAGCTGGCTTCCACACCTATCAGTCTTGTGTACCAAACGGACCCGCGACATCTCAGACGGGGAGAAGTAAGTAAGTTATTCTACTGGAGGACACTGTTTTTTTTTCTCCTTCTCTTAAGAGTCCTGGTTTGGGTGATATGTTGTTGGTGTCTCGCTGCCTGTTGGAAATTCCTTGGAGTCTGGATGTGTAGAGGCAGCAGAGCACATGGGGATCAAGTGATGAGCCGGAGGCCCTCGGGGGGCCGGTGGGGGGTGGGGAGGGGAGTGTAGGAGAATGGCCTTTGTAAAAGGCTTGGTCATCTGCTGGACTCCAAGCAGGGCTTGGAGGTCATTGTGGCTCCTCACCCCACAGTGTCCGAGGTGGCAGGCAGGTAGCACAGGGCATTATTTGAAGGGTGATCATGGTGATGGCAGTGGTGGTGGTGGCGGTGGTGACGGTGGTGGTGGTGGCGGCAGTGGTGGTGGTGATGGTGGTGGTGGGGGGGGCATCCTGGGTGTTGGTGAGCAACCATCAGTGTGTCTAGCATCAGGATGAGGACCTATTTAAGGCGGTTCAGTTTCAACACAACAACTCCACACTCTCAAGTTTGTTTGTTTTTTGCATATTTGTGCATATTTTTCGTCTGATGTAACTTGTCTCTCTGAGATAAAATCAAAAACGCCAACTGCATGTGATTTTCCACACGGATGCGCAGCTCAGATGATAAGGCCACAGCAGACACACACACATTATGAACACACACTCTCATATATATTCTCATGAATATAAGACCAACACACACTGTAACGCTCATGAATGTAAACTATCCATACTTTGGTTCATTCTGCATGAAGGTTATTTTAATTCTTATCAAGAGTTTGGTGGAAGACGATGCAAATGAGGCTGAAATATCATGATCAATATAATGAAATATCATAATCAATATCATGAAATATCATGATCAATCATAGTATTGGTTAAGATTGCGCTGGGGGAATTGTGTATGTCTTGGTAGTTCTCAGTGTGGTACCCTACTTTAGGCAGGTGTTACCAAGCGGACACTTAAGGACAAACTAAATTATGTCACAGCATTAGCTTCAGATCGTTATGTTATTTATCAGTGACAAATGCTATCAGGGGCAATTTGGTATACTGGAACTTAAAGTAGGCTCAAATAGATTTGCCAGGGAAAGGATTTGCTGGTATAAATTCTGGAAAAATGTGTAAAAGAAAACAGATTAGCGCCAAGATTGTGGGAGGAAAGGATTTAATTGATCTGCCTTTAGTTCTTCTCCATTGGTTCATCTGCTTTGTTATTATAATTAATCTGAAAGAGACATATGCACTGGAACCCATCATCTATGTACATATTTTTACAGTTTGGTTTGTTTCTCATAAATGTATTCTTCATAATGTTTAAAATTTTAAATCATTTTACATTGACAAAGATGCTTCATTGGTGAAAATAAAATATATTATATATTAAAATATATATATTAAGTATTTAGTATGTAACTAAACATAAAACCGCAGTGAGAAAACATTTTATTTTAAAATGTCATGATCATGACCATGTGTATTTTATAGGTTTTGTTTTCTTTAGCAAAGATCAGCCAGAAGACAGCCTTAAGAATCACAAGTGAGATTGCAGCTCAATCTTGTGACTCTAATTTGTTTCTTAAGGTTGATTTACAAGAGAGGGTACTGGAGGAGCATGAGTACTCTACTGAGTCAACACTTGTTTCAGTCATAAGATGTTTGGTGTCAACTACATCCATTAAAATAAGTGGGCATTTTCTTTTGTTTACCGTTGACATGAGCATGAACTTTGAGACAGTTTAGCATTATATATATATATATATATATATATATATATATATATATATATATATATATATATATATATATATACACATATATACATATATATATATATATATATATATATATATATATATATATAAATCCTGGGTTTCAACACAGTTCACCATTTAAAAAGTATTAGGATAGAATACAGTGTTGGTGAGTTACTGTGGAAAAGCGAGCGAGAGGTAGCCCATGTTCACTCAATTAAAAAAATTGAGACAATTAAAAAGATTAAACAGATTAAAAAGAGAAACACAACACTTATCTACGATGCCAAAGACATGGAGTCAACCGGGATGAACCGGGATCAGTAGAATAACAGCATGTCTCTCTCAACAGGGCAACATGGGACAAAACCAAGACAAACTGGAAGGGGCTGAAGGATTAGAAGAGGAGTTGCCTGGAGCTGAAGGCCTGCCTACAGAGGCTGGTGGTGTGGTGGGAGGAGGTGGCACGAGTGAGGAGGAGGTTGGCAACACAAGAAAATATTCAGGTAGACCCAGTAGTGACCGGGATTCTGACGACAGCTCAGAGGAGGAGCCAGTCACACCTTCTATTGAGCAAAACATACGCTCCAGGAAACATCGGGTGAGTCCTTGCACTGTAGGCAAATTGAGAGAGGGAGGAGAGGAAGAAGAAAGGGGAGGTGGTGGAGAGGAAGGCATAGTAGAGGAAGAGGGAGGCAGAGCTTTTCCCTCTGTAACTCAGGAGTCGGACAGGAGCCAGAAGCCAAGGAGCAGAACGAGGAGTGAGGAGCAGAGGCCGAGAAAGAACCGGCAGTTCAATCAAACCAAGAGAGGGGGAATGAACGAGGAGGAGCCTAACACCTTCTCACAGAGAAAGAAAATGGAAATACCATTATCGCATGAGGAGACCTGGGATGGAGAAACTGTGGAAGATATTTGTGTAGATGGGAGCTCTGAGTTGAAGATCAGCAAAGGTGGATCTTGGACAGGAACTGAGAATGATGTTGGTTGTAAAGCAGGGAAGAAAAGGTTGTTGATGTTGGACCCCCAAGGTCAGAATGAGACGATAAGAGGAGAAGGGCAGCATGGAGAACATGGTATCGCGGACAATAAGCGAGGCACCGCTTCTCTTGATCACGCAGAAATGGAAACATACCCAACCCGAGCTTCGGACTCAGGGTCAGGTCAGGCCCTGCCGTGCAGCGAGCCTAGCTCCATCTTGGAGAAGCTGCTGAGTAGGAGCAGAAAGGAGGCGACTCCGGGACTCTCCAAAATCAAAGAAGTGGACGTAAATGAGGAGTACATTGTGGAGGCTCTCAACAAAACCAACGCATGGGAATCCCCCGTTTTGAACCATGCGAAACATGACGTCAAAATAATAGTCCAAGGGGAAATTGACATGATGTCAAATGAAGTCCAATGCGAAAGGACCTCCCCAGAAGATGTGGAGCCGGGCGTTCCTGACGGAAGCAGGCCTCAGGAAGTGGCTGGTGATCTAGTATTGAAATCTCCACCAGATCACCAGGTGATCTCTGGGTCTTCAGAGAAACAACGTGGTGGGCCCTCCACTGTGATCCCTAACTCAATAGGTCACAAGAAGCCTGACCCGCGGACTGCAGCCCATACGACACATACTACTCCTACCGCTGGGCATGACATTGGAGCAGGGCAGCATCCCTCTGATACCCCCACTTCTGAGGCCACTAAGGCGGTTACGTCAGATAAAGGCCTCCATGACGAGGTTAAGATGAGGCCCAAAGTTGAGAATCAACAGACCAAACACGAAGAAACATCCGCCAGAGACGGGCAGGACAGTTCTTCGGAGAGCGATAGATCTCAGGCCATTCCCAAATCTAGGCCCGTTTCTGAACTCATAAAGGACACAATTCAACTGCATGAGAAACTACATCACGACCGGCCCAAGTCCTCTGAAACCAAGCCGGACGTGGCCCTAGAACAAGCCCACTTGAAGGTGGCTCAGATGAAGGCAGCGTTCGACGCGGCTCAGAAATCCCCAGATAAGGGACTGGAGAGGAAGCCGTCTGTGCGGAAAGGTAAGACCATTAAAGGACCAGTTGTAGTGATAGATATTATACTATTATAGTTAAGTTGTGACAATAAAAGCACAGGGGGGGGGGGGTTACAACAAAAAAATGAATATGTAACACAATCTATTGTTAAAAGACGTTTCTTAAAAAAAAAGAAAACTTAAGAAACGGAAAGACGTCTCCCATGCTATTGCTTTTGCAATCTACCGCCATCTTGTGGTGTCCTACAAAGACAGACATTGTCTCATAGTGTGGAACTCTGAAATGTCACATATTTATGGAGGTATAATTAGTTAGACGACATCGTAATTGCTTCACGACATAAGACGATAAAACCACACGCATAAATGTGCTCTGCTGTGCACATTTCACGTTGACGATGATATAAAGGCATTAAAAGACCAGATGGTACCTATACAGCATAAATATCACCTTTAAAATCCACCTAATGATACCACTTCATGTCTTAATGTCCACAAAGACGTCTTTTAAACATAATAAGTGCATTCCTGATCCTCCTGATTCCGCATCACACTGTTGCCTTCATGGACATAATATACGATACGTCTATGGTTACCTTGGCGCTGTGCGTGTGACGTAACGACGCCATGTCCAGACCGGCAGCAGGGGAGGGGTGGGGTGGAGGAGGATGTGGGCGGGAACTTCCGGCCCTTATCCGAGCGCGCCGATTGGTGGTCGTGGGTGCCGCTCAGCCGCAGTGGGGGCCTATGAGTGGGCGGGGCCTATATGGGAGGGGGCGGTGCTTCCGGGTGGGCGTCGCAACAACCCGCGCAGTGACAGACAGAGCTGGCGGAGCAGAGCAGCGCACATTAAGCGAGTCGTCAACCGCGGCCTCAACAAGTGTGGGATCCATTGGACAAACGGTTGGACAGTGGTTTTAATTAAATCGGCCGTCCGGAGTATTTTTTTTGTATATCTTAGAAGGTAAGAGACCGGAAACGCCGCAACGTTTTTTGTTGGTTGTTGGTGGTTGAGTCGGAGCTGTGCCGCTGTGTTAGCCGGCTTGGCCAGATGCTAGCTAGCTAAAAATCAATTGGGATGGTCCGGAGAAAATCAATTGTTTCCCCCCCCTCCCCACCCCACCTCCCAAATGCGGGGGGGGGGGGGCTGTTTTGACGTCCCCCGTTGTTTAATTTCGTGGGTCTATATCCCTTTTTACTGCAATAAAAAAACCGTGTGTGTGTGTGTGTGTGTGTGTGTGTGTGTGTGTGTGTGTGTGTGTGTGTGTGTGTGTAATGCGGGGTGGGGTGCTATAACGTTGGCTCGGGAGAAAGAGAAAACTTGTAAACCCGGAGGTTGATGGTCCTTGGATCAGGGCGGTTGCGGGCCGCCCCGTTCATGTGGCAATGAATAAATAAGTACCGATAAAAACCTGAAGGAGAGACATGTGGTGAAGCTACTTTAATAAATAAAAAATATGTATTTTGTATTTTTTGTTAGTTGGCAGCAGACGTTATCATGCAAGCCAGTGGGTTTGAAAACTGGGTGGCCGCTTAAAACAAAAAAACAAAACCCAGTGAAACCAAATCCCTTGTAAGGCTACACAGTGTGTGTGTGTGTGTTGAGAGGGACGGCGGATGGGACCTGGTCCTGGTCCTGATGTGCTCCCGGGTCGGTAGTCCCCTCTGGTCCAGATGCCCCCCCCAGTGGTGATATCGTACTGAAGGGTGAGGCCACGCGGAGGTAACATGGCGGTAAACCGTCACGGTCTATTAACGGTTAACCCGTTTAGCGTCACCGCCGACCATTTAGGCCCGACGTTGTCACGCATCGCGACGTCCAGTTGTGCTTCTGCGTTTCCTGGTTTTCCTGATCCTGGATGGCCATTATCTTCCCTCACGTCTCCTTCCCCCACGACACCATGTTTGACGTTCAGTGGTTTTTAATAATAATAATAATAATGCATGAACCGGTCTAGCCTGTACAATATATAACGAGTTAGTCTTGTCTTTTTGTAAGGCAAGGGGTTGGTCTGACGTTAAGACTTATTGATCAGATGGATGGATTTAAGGATGAAGTGTTTTTTTAAAGTGCTTAAATAGGCTTGAATTGACCCTCATGCCACCCTCGCGTGTTTACAACAATAGGACGATTTGACTCCCAGTTGTCATGGTTAAGGTGCAGCGTTGATTTGCCTGTGTTATAACTAGGGCAGTCCCTTTATCAAATCAGATGTGGTTGTTTTGGTCGTGTGTCATTATGGGACGCATGGCAGGTCCCCGTGTCAGCTGCTACATGCATGTATCCAGACCTGGGAGTGGGGCGACTCGTCTCGTAGGCCTGGGCTGAAAACAGGAAGTGTCTCCCGAGACAGAGGGACGTCAAGAGACGTGAGGGAGGAACTGAAACACGAAACACATCCCAAAGAAATGCGTTTTTTGGAAATGGTTTTAGTGAAGGAATTGCATTTCATTTTTTTTTTTTTTTTTTTACAAAAGCCTTGAAAATGTCGACAGACAAGTCCCGTCCGGCAGAATAAACCTGTATACCTACATCACCCAGCTCAACGGCGGTTTAAAATGTGACGGCTCACATCTACGTAAACATGTATTTCAGAAGACGTGCATTAACTGTGTTGTTGTTGTGTTTTTGTGTGTTTTAGGCACTAACCGCACCACAATAATTCACAATTGTGTTAACTAGTAACACAGTACCATACTGAAATGTGACGCACACGGCATCACTTCCGGCCTGGCGGTGTCGCTTCCGGTGGGTTTACTGTCCAGTACGCAGACAGGGATGAGTGAAGCGGGTCTTCATGTTATGTGGTTAGTTTGGGGTCTTAATGTTGTTTGGTTGGTTTTATTTAGCCTTGGCATGCCAGGGTATCATATGTATCACATATTAAGGTTTCATGTTTTAAAGTTGTATATAAGCTTTTATTGATTGGTTGATTGATTGATCCATTATATTTAACGTTTTGACGTACAGCATTAGGCAATGCTGACGTACAGCATTGACTAATGAGCCCTTAAACAAATCCAAAACTAGAGACCTTACTTTATAAATGGCACATAAAATCCTACACTTGAATTTGGTGAATTTCAGAATTGGTTGCTTACATTTCTAGGTCCAATACTGGTAAAATGCTTTTGTTGTAGCTACAGAATGAAAAAGGGAAATTTGCATTTCCAGTGTTTGCGGTTGCGTACATCTATTGAAATATCTCACATTCCTACACATCTCAGGTCTTGTCTCTGCAAGATTGCTGTCAGTCGTCATGTTTGGAGCAGAATGCATACATCATATATGAATACCCACTTGGGTCTAGCCTGACCTTCATGATTTTAATTTAGTTTGACTGGCTATACACCTAATGGCTCTGAATGCCAAACATTTGCAGACTAGTTGACTAAAGTCTAAACTTGCTTTTCTATTGGCTCAGTTCCTCTGCAACCCATAGCGTGGGTAGGTTTAAAGTGAGTTTGTAATGGAAATGCATAGCATGCAACACACTGTAGCTAATGCATAGCATACCATACTGTGCCCAAATATTGGCACTTGCTTACACAATTTGGTTAATGAGATGGACACAAATTGAAACTAGACTCAGGCCATCGAATAGTCAAAACTATGTCAAATACAATATCCTACTCTGACCAACAGAGAAATGGTGTTTTTATATGAATAGTTAGACTACACTGAGATGCATCAAATTCACTGAATTAGTCTTAAATCTGAGTCAATCATTGATTCATAAATGTTCTCATCATTTTCTTTCTGCTCTTCCTGTCCACATCCAAACAGATGACACAATACCATTAATAGAGCATGGGTTTGCTTTCTTCCATGCAACTGATTATCCACATGTGTACAACTATGTGTGCAGTAAGTTATACAATGTATGGAGGCATAATGATGTTTGGCAATAAACACAAACATGGCTCATTCATAGACTTGATATCTTGATGTTACATCCAGCTTAAATGTTTTTTCGATCTATTGGGGAACATGCAGCCTAGTTCTTTTTTTAAATAATGCTCAAAATCGCTCTAAAATGATATGACGGTCTTCAAGCATGGCCCAAGCTTGTAAGCCTGCACCAAAAGCGGATATACAGACTCAAATATTATCTCTGCTGTTTATTTCTCTGATCCACTGAGGCGGGCGTTGGACAACATCTGGAGAAATGGGCCAGTGGCTGTGGCCTGGGGGCTGGGGGAGGGGGAGCAACTGACCAGGGGAAATGGGGCAGGGCTTCTTTTCAGGTTTGGTCTGATTGGTCAGATTTGGACACAACTGGGCTGTTCTATCCAGTTCAGGAATAATAAATATACTTGCATAGTTTTTAGTTTTTATTAAATGAAGTTCAAACTTTGAAAGCCAATGTACCATATACATACCATATACATATATAATCTGTTTGGTCATTTGATTTAAGAGGTTCTGTGGTTCCCAACCTCCACAACTATTGAAACTCTTGGTAAACTTTTAGTAGTAGTAGTCCTTAAAGTATACCAAATAACTCTAGATGAAGTCTCCTTTTAAAAAAAAAATAAAAATAAAAATAGTAAACACGTCTCTGTAGTAGATGGCTCTGTCCGTAGATGCACACATTAGCTTAGCACCTATGTAGCCCCCCCTGTATACACATTAGTCCTGTATTTGCAAAGCTCATGTCCCTTTTGAAGATGTAATGCAAAAAACAGAATACACAAGTCCATGTATCTCTGGCAGTGGCACATGGTGTCTTGGAGGCGTGGGAGCTGGAAGGCAGTGAAAGGTGAAAAAACCCCACCATATCTCATTGTTGCAAAAAAGCAGTGGAATGCAGCTGGAATCTGATTACAATGGTGGTCCGTGGCCTTGGCTACAGGAAGGGGATTTAGGTGGTGTTTCATGCGTCCTTGGTGACAAAAGGCGGCTGGTGTGTATGGAGAGCATTGGGGCGCAGTGCTGTGGCCTGCGGGCAGGACCAGGAGGATGACTCTAGACTGTGGGAACGCTTGTTGTGGCTCTCTAATAAGATTAGTTTTAGCATTAGCAGATGTGTAATAGTGAGAACACTGTCCATTTAAAAAATAAATAAATAAAAAATCACACACACTCGCTGCTCTAGGCAGTATCTGTTATAGGGTAGAATAAGGAAAAGCACTTGGCTATTTTTATTAGCTGGCTTACAAAATAATCTCTTGGAGGTTAACTCCTAAATGTGTGCTTTTTACATTACCTGCCAACTACTGTGCAACATTCCATGTGTTGGGTCTAGTTTATCTCTGCCTGAAGGGGTCATAGCCTCTGCCTGCTCCAACAGCCCCTGGCTAGATGGCTACTGAGCGAGTCCTTCCTTCCAAGAACAAAGGTTATATATTGGATGCTAGTGCAATGGCAATGGTGACGGGTTAGTTGACTGATGGTTGCGTCCCAGTGATCAGAAATATGAATGTTTAAAACATGGTCAAAACACAGTATTTTCATCTGAGCTGCCATGATTGAAGATCTATGTCACTCTAATTTAAAACAAATATTGGATCTGTGTTTAGGAGATGATTGCAATGCATATTGCTTCTAGAACAGAAAATCTTCTGTCGTCATGTTGGCTGTGTTTCCAGTTGTTATGTAACCTAATGCAACATCTCGTTCACAAGTGGACAATGAAGTACTTAGCCCTGAGAGAAGACAACCATATCAACTCTGTACATTTCCCACTATTATCAATACCTCATATCATGGCTACAATACCATATGTATGTATGTATGTATGTATGTATGTATGTATGTATGTATGTATGTATGTATGTATGTATGTATGTATGTATGTATGTATGTATGTATGTATGTATGTATGTATGTATGTATGTATGTATGTATTAGGGCTGCACGATATTGGGAAAATATGCGATATGCGATAACATGGTTGAGTACTGCGATGACGATATAACTTGCGATATTTCAATATTTAATGTTTTTCTTCATTCTACTTGCTGCTAGACTATTAAAAAAATAAATGCATCGTATGCATGCAATGCAACATAACTTTTATTGGGAAAATTGCCCACTTGAAACATTTTCTTATATGGTCAACAAAATTAAGATGAAATAAATAAAAACAATAAAACTGCATAAAGCATTCATAATAAATTTAAATAATAAACATTTTTTTCTGACCACTAATTTGTTGAGCTAAGAAGGTGTTGCAGAATGGGTTCTGAGGCATACATGATGCCATGAAAAACAACATCAAATAACAATAAGAAAAACAAAAATACACCATTATGGTGAGTTATTGGCCAAAAAGGCTAGCACAAGGAAACATGTGCAACAATGTAGTTAAACTAAAATACACCTGCGGGTATTGCACAAAACTAGGATACATAAATCCAGGATAATTGAGTAAGCGCGGCTTGGACTATTCTGCTCGGCGGTATCCTGGATTAACCGGTTGCACGATTGCCAAGCCAGGATAAATAGGCGTGGCTAAATCACGTCAGGTGAAGCTAGTTGGGATAAGCGGCATGCTGGAATAGACCTCGCGATCGCTCACAGAATCACCGATCGGAACATCGCGTTTCATGCGTCACGGCCGCTGGATACCCGACCCAAGCCCGACGGGACCCGAGGGGTCGGGTCCCGTCGGGCTTGGGTCGGGTTGGTATCCAGCGGCCGACGGGCCGGGTCGGGTTCGGACTCGGTGACGTCTGCGCGATTTGAAATGTGCAATTTAAAACAGCTTATTATGCATGGTAGCCAATGGGCTGTTTCACATGTTGCAAAGGTTCGATTGTGTGATTAAAATACATTTTATAAATATGACATAAGCGTTGCGCTCATCTGTTTGTTGACATTTCCAAATGCGCTGCAGTTGCGTAATAAAGGCGGACTTTCATAAACACAAACGTAAATGTGTCATAGTATGAAACAATATAGACTTAAACTGTGTTGGCCTGAGTAATAACACTTATTATTGGCCAAAAAGGCTAGCACAAGGAAACATGTGCAACAATTTAGTTAAACTAAAATACACCTGGTCAAACAAACACGACAACGCTCCCTCAACAACTTAAACACCATGTGCTTAAACTGGCGGGGGGCGGGCTTATCGGGCAGCATGACAGCGTCGGATTTGTCAAATATAATGTCATTGTGTGTGACTGCGCGAAAAATGTAGGCTTAATTTAATCGCAAATTAAGAAATCTTTGCGGTATGTACATCGCGAGCGTTGATTTCGCGATGACGATAGATTTGCGATATATCGTGCAGCCCTAGTATGTATGTATGTATGTATGTATGTATGTATGTATGTATGTATGTATGTATGTATGTATGTATGTATGTATGTATGTATGTATGTATGTATGTATGTATGTATGTATGTATGTATGTATGTATGTATGTATGTATGTATTTTGTGAAGCAGTACGTACGTACAAGTTCCTTTTTAGCGTCATTGCTGTCTTTGATAAAACTAGCTTTCTAAGATAGACTAGACGAGTGTAGTGTAGTTGGCCTAGTTGCCCATTGCTGTATTTTATTTTTTCTGATAAAGCATCGTGCTTAAGCAGACTTCCCCATTAAGATTCTCCAGGAAGATATATTGACCCAGTAGTCCATTTATGCACTTGTGATGTGTGAATGTAGGTGGAGGGGGTTTGTGTGACACCACGGCAATCTCCCTGAGTCCCTGGGTGTGCCGGTAGTATCATAGCATTGCAGCCCTCTCATTGACAAACCAGTTGGAGTACAAATAGCCATTGACAAGACTGGGCGTCCCAAGTCTTAACTGGAATGCATGAACACCATATATGGACTGGATCCAAGTGAGTGGCTGTCGTCTGTCTTGCATTAATGGGATCCAATACTGTATGCGTTTACAGTACATGTTAAATGTATGAATGTCATATCTGCCTTGCAATTGGATCCCTTTTTTTTGGGGGGGGGGGGGTTTGCTCGAATAGTGTGAAAAGTTGTTTAGGACTTGATTATTTACCCTGACCTGATAACGTTCATAGAAAACAATTTTTGGTGTATTAGCCAAGTCTGTTGTTCTGAACCGCTGCAATCACATTGTCTGTTAAAGTGTGTTTTTGGGTTTCCTCAATGGTGTCATGTTCCAGTGCTACTGGAAACATAGATGTGAGGCATTTTGAATAGGGTTGACTTGGAGCACTAGGCTCAAGTTAAAAATGACTAGCGTAATAGCCTTGGGGGGGGGGGGGGAGGCCTACTTCCTCCTGACATGCTCTTTACACTGTAGCTCTGAGACACGGAAAACATCCTTCTGGAATACACTAAATGCAAGCTTTACTGCTTTTTATTTATTTTGTATTTCTCTATTCACACACAACTTGTTTTCTCAGTGTACTTTCTCAATGCAGCCTTGCATAACATTTCATACAAAGCACTGTTTCATCAGCTCTGTTTGCAAAGTCATCCTCCAACAGTCTTCCCTTAAGCAGGCGAGGTTGTGTCCATCATATGGGTCGCCGTTGACACAGGGCAGGGTTCATATAATGGCCTATAGCGTCCTCCGAGGTAAACATCACATGTTTATATCAGATTTCACACTGCAGTATGTGCGTCTTTGTTGCATGATTAGACTAGTGACTGTTGAAAGGAAGGACTGTTGCCAGCCAAAGGCCATCATGTCCCTTTTAGGAATGTCCGATGTCTCCACGGAGACGGAAACAGCCGCAAAGAAGGATGCTGGGATGCTCTGTCCCACTGCTCCCATTTCCTGCCAGTTATTTCCTCAGGACTCGTGGTGGCCCTGGCCTATCAGTGGAGGGCAGACGCATGGTGTGATCCTGAGTGGTCCTCCTTCTGTCTTGCCACATCAGCCTCAGCTCCACTGGCTCTGAGATTGAACAACAGGTATATAATGTAACTGTACAGGGCCAACCATCACCACCACACCAGACTGGAGCAAACAGGCGGCCTGCAGGGGAGCTGCGTCTGGGTCAGGTCACTGAGCCACGTGGTCCAGTAGAGCATCGCATCGCTTGCTACCAACCTCGACTACTTTCCAGTTCCACCCTTAGAGTGTGTGTGGTGCTGCTCATGACCTGTCTGCAAGCATATGTCCATTGTGGTGGTAAGCTTGATCGTCTGTCTGTAGGGACGTACCAGACCTGCTTTCCTTGTGTGAACAGGTTTACATCAGAATCGATTCAGTAGATGGGTAAAGGGCTCCTCCTTTCTGCCCAGCTCACAAATTGCAGCAGCCACCTCCCTCCATTTGTTGGGATCCGCCTGGTTATGGCTGCATGTTATGACTTGGATGGATTGTGTTGCAGTGATGTGTTTGCCAACTGCTAATTTGGCTTTGACATGGCAACTGTAGAAACCAATACCCTGAACAACGAGCAGAGACTCGTCACTCAGCCCTACGTGCGAACACGTTTATTATTTGATGATTTATTGATTGTGTTGTTTCAGCTAATCAGAGCATGCAGTGTACTTTGTGTGGATTATATTGCTTCCATTTCCAGCCCAGTCAATTGGAAACTTTATCTTCTTGACAGGGTTGAAAGACACTTAACTAATCGTCACGTAACGTGTGTATGCTCAATGTTTTACAATCACCACACCCATACTGTTATCGCCATTAGAAGCCCAACCCTCCTCTTAAACCTTTCATATTCATTTACAGTACTAGCCTAGCAGCTCCGCCTACATTGGAATTTGGGAGAATAAAATGGGAATGCATTGATTAAATAAATGCAATGCAACAGAGATTAATTTATTTTTTACAATGTATGTGAATCCTAGCAGTTGAACAGAAATGAAATGACTCTACTATATTGCGTTATGTCACTAAACAACACAACAGCCTGTTTCCTATGAGCATGTGGTCCATCTGTAGTACATGTGATGAAGTGCACAGCACATGTGATGGCAGAATGGTCTTACAGAGGGCCGTGCTTCTACTGAATTCCAGTGGGATGCTGTAATTAGCTGTACATGTGATCGAGAAGTTCACTGCACATTGAAGGCACAGTGAAGGAGTTTACAGTGGAACTGAATGTACAATAAACTTGGATTTTGTATCTAAAATGCACCCATCACAAGACCTAGTATTGTCTCGGGCAAAATGTCCCAGTGTAACTTTGCATGCCATTATCTCTCGTTAGTTATGTAGTGTAGAGCTATGTGTAAATCACAAACATGATCTGTTGCTCTGAATCTCCTTAACAGGAACAATATCAACTGTGATCTGAACTAAAAATCTGCGTAAATGCTATATTTATAATGTAACAAAATGAGGGAGTTTAGGACTACCGGATCTTGAAGATCCAATCCCCAACACGAGAAACTGCACTATTGGCTACACTCACTAAACAGCCTGTAAGACATGTTTCTATGTGAACCCGATATTAATGTTGTAGAGCAAACACACTCATCTACTCTGATGTAGACCATTGTTGTATGTCTTTGTACAAGATCCAATACATATTCAATTTACCATGCGTTGTTAGTGACATTAGTGCCATTGTCACCTGCCTGTGACCTCACATTTCACTAATTGACTGTGCTATAGTGGAAACGTGGATAAAGAGAGTGGCCTAGGCAGTACACTGACTGATATTAGCTTGTTATAGCTTTGTTTTGAAACTCTCCCTATCCCTAATCTAGCAAAAAATATATTTGATTCATTACAACTATAGGAGTCATAAGACCAGGCTCTGTATTAGAAACCATTGTTGGGTGGTGAGTGGTTGGTTCCTGGTAGTGGCTGGCTATCACAGAAGCATATGATAGTTATTGAACCCTCCCTGTTGTGCATTGAGCAGAGCATGGTGTGACTGGAGTTCAGCCCTCAAGAATGCACCTATTGTCTAGGGCTCTTCACTCAACTGTGGCGATTAAAAACACCAGCATCTCATAAACACTTTTTTACTTTTTTTATTTTACCATCTTCCATATGCCAAATGTATTTACTAAACCGAGAGTTGTAGGTGATGTAGTGGTGTTGTTACTATGGGACTATGTGCAGGGTCCAAAATAAACCTTGAGAATTTTGGCTCTCTACCTGCCACAGTGGAAAAATCTACCGGCCAAGCAATTGTTTTAATATGTAACCCTGCATTTCTTTACATGCCAAATGGTCAAATCTATTAGCCATTGGCTAATAGGTGTTAATTAATTTTGGACCCTGACTTTGTGTTTTGAGTGATGATGCCTTACTGAATTATATTGTCATTGTGAGTAAATGATCTAATTATTTATAACAGGGTTTTCAGAGTTTTGTTCTGAAAGCAGCCATTAGGAAATGCTTTTCAAACGTCTGCAGCTGATGAGATTGATCAGGAGTGTTGTGTTGGACCCCTGGACATGCTAACCATAGAAGGCATATTGCACTGCCTTTACGGAACTCAATATATTTTTTCTGTCTTTTCTGTTTTTACATTCCTGGACTGGTATTTCCCTGTTGCTAAGCAACCTTTCCATGTTGGTAAACTGGGCCTGCAGATCTGTGTAACCGGGCAGAAAAGTCTAGTCCAAGTGTCTGCTACAGTCATGATGAGTCATGGCTCACACCCCGCCGACCACAAATGTGTTAGCTAAACTTGCCTAACATGCAGCGAGCAGAACCATGTGGAAAGATATAGGCCTACATGTCTGGGGTTTCTTTCTTCATTTGCCTGCCTCATCCTCCTCTACCAAGGCGGGGCTTTCCCCCAATATTCACAATGTTCCAGTATTTGTTGGCTGGTTCAGACATTATTTTAGTATCCAAAATACTTGGTAAGCCAAATCTATTCTGGTAAGATGAGGACATTTCAAATGAAGCTGAACGTCCATTTTCCTCAATGTAAAGACTGATATTATGCTCCTGTATGTCTACCTAAGTAAACCTAAATAATATCAGATCTTTTTTTCATCTGATACCAGTGTTGTGCATGCTGGTGAGCTGGGTTTATGGCAAGGCATGGAGGGGGATTTAGGGCTGTAGACACCCTGACTTTAGTTTTATCAAAGCCTCAGATTGGCAAAGCAGGGCAGTTATTACACCCATGAAGTTTGACTTTGACCTGTCAACATCTAAGTATGTGCGGGAGCTAGTTGTATATATTTGTATGTTATACTTGTTTTACAAAAATGCTAGGAAGAAAATATTTTTAAATTATCTATATTAAAAGATATTAACTACACTGCTGTGATGTGGAGTAAGATGATTTTTAGGCCTGCATCTATTATTTCAATGTATTATTAGTAGGTACTATTGGTAACCTTGCTGAACCTGCAACATACTCAACAGTAGAGATTGAGAAGAGGGTGCAGTTACCCTACTCACAAAACGATTTTTCTTATTTACATTCTTCCCAGCAGTGTCATGTGTCCACAAAAAAATGTTATTTTGCAGTAGGAATCTGGCTGCCCATGGCAGTGGCTATGTCTTTTGTGTGTCCAGATGGCAGTAGCTGAGATATATTACTATATTCCTTTGTCAAAATTGCATTTATGCTCTTTACCATACCATAGACAACCATTTTTGTTATGAGACTGCCTACATTGACGATGGATGCTGAAAATAATGAGTGAGGACTGTGTGTACCTGAATTACTCTTGCAATGAGCCTGCTTGGGATGGGGGTGAAAACATTTCCTCTTCTGTGATATTAGGGTGGGACTAAGTTGGTAGTGTAGTATAAATGTGCATTGGTTGTTCACATTTTAATTGAACTGGTCCAAACACCAGTTTTAATGGTGGTTGTAATGTTATGCCCACCCACTTAAGACTCGGTCACCTGATCAAAAAAAACCTACTGTATATCCGTTTTAGAGCTGACATAGTAAAACATTTCCATTTCATGTTGTCTTTACAGACAAGCTGACGCTGTTCCTTAGACTTCTGTTTGAAAGCAGGAAAATGTCTTGGTTTCCTTTCTGGGAAAAATAAAAAAAACCTTAGTGCTGCTGATCTGATGAGTTTTTTCCAGCATAAGTCATGACATGCTGTCACTATCATACTCTGTACTTGTAGCAACTTGAAGATGTTCTTTGACATGTAGGTCATATTTTATCATGATCAGTAATTCATGAGAATTGTATGATCTGAAATGACAATGTCTGTCTTATTCATTGTGATACTGAAAAGCGATGGATTTCGGGAATCATATGGCAAAAATAGACAAGGAAACTATACCCTTTCACATTAATAAAATGAAATGGGCTGTGAACTGTTTTTCTATGTACACATTTACTCCTAAATAGCCTTTCCTCTGAAGAGCAGGGATTAGGAGGCATGAGGAAACTTCCACATACACAGGAAGTGCTTCCTTCCTTTGATTTTTTTGGTTTTCCATAGGAAACTTTCTATATGCCACATTCTCCTCTCAGTAACATACACACACATTTGCACAAACTTGGCAACACATTTTGACCAACATGCATTATATCAAACTGTCTCTCCTGGTCTCCATTTGGGTTTGGTAGTCACTGTGGAAGTGTAGTGACGTTCAATGTTTGTCTTGTCATACCGGTTTGACTAGGACATCTTGGGCCTTTTTTGTATGACCTATATATCTCATGTTAAGGCCAGCTGTCCTTTCTCCTTGAGGACTGTTCTATGTTTTTGTATTATTCTATGTTATTATAGGCTGCCTAATGAAATGTGTATTTGAATTTGTCTGCCAGTGCCGGTTTATGTGTGGGTAAGAATTTTAGCTGAACTAGCTAAAGGCTGTTGGTTTTTGTTGGTCTTTGCGAGTGATCCCTTTTATTTTTTATTTTCACTCAAGATGAAATAAAATGATGGGTTACATGCATTCAAACATGTTCATGTGTTGCCATATTTCCATACTGTACAAAAAAAAACAATGTTGTAATAATATTTTCTAATAGTTGCTGAAAACTTTATTTGAGTATACTGTTGCTAATTGGCAAGAACTTCACTCCACTGGTTTCATTGCAACGTGTGGATGCCTTGGTCTGTGCATGGACATTCTGCATGCCTGAACCCATCGGCATTCAGAAAATATGCAACTGTTTTGAAATATTTTTTTGCGGAATATGTGTGCCAGAGTAGTATAATTAACGAGGTAATGCATCAGCCCTACAAATTGAAAAATGTGTAATTAATCACAAATATGTATTTGCTACACACCAAAACATACTATGAGGATGTCCGCATGACTTAAATTTGAATGGTTTAAGACGGGACACAAATCAATGTTTTGCAATGGCCAAAGGGTTGTTTTGCTAACCTAATATTCTCTCTGATTTGCCTCTTCCCCACATAGATATGTCGAGACGAGTTGTACGACAGAGCAAATTCCGTCATGTCTTTGGTCAGGCGGTGAAGAATGACCAATGCTACGATGATATCCGGGTGTCGCGGGTCACCTGGGACAGTTCCTTCTGTGCAGTCAACCCCAAATTTGTTGCCATAATTATTGAGGCCAGCGGTGGCGGCGCATTCCTGGTTCTTCCTCTGAGCAAGGTAAGTCTGAGGGCTTTGCTATGGGGATGTGATGGTACTGTGAATGCTGTCGAACATTGTTGAGATACCAGTTTGAAATGGGGTTGGAAAGTAAAAGTCATGGTTTAGCCAGCGTCAAGCGTCTTCTTGCACACAGCCCAGAAAACTGTTAGTCCCATTTTAGAGAAGTACTCCTAATACAGAAAACTGTGTTAGTCCCTTTTTAGAGAAGTACTCCGAATACAGGGGAAGACTTTACATTTCTAAACTAAAATATATATTATTTGATAAATGGGAGCTTGTCAAGATATCTTAAATTAAAAGAATTATAAGCCAAGCTTCATGTTGTAATGACCCTCTTGCCCTCTTACTTTCTTTGCTGTCAAGATAGTACTTTCTTCTTCTCCTGGAGTTTCTCATTCTAGGAGCCCTGGGTAGGGCAGTTACATAGGGTCACTGCATGTTCTAGCACGCTCTCAAATGTCTGCCACGTACCATTCACACTAGTCATCGCTTTTGCAGCACTCTACGTGTTGAGTATTACACATTGGCCACGTACCATAACAAAGAATTTGAGTTCTTTGCCTTGTTACTTGATTGCATAACAAACACATTTTTAAAGTTGTAGTGTACAGGGGTACGGGGGCTTTCTAGTTTTGTAACTACAGTACATGATATAATTTTTCCAGTGGATTATACATGGATGGAGTTTGACGGATTGATTTTACCAGTGATGCAACATTCCCTGATGGTCATTAAAGACAATGAAGTATCCCAAACTGGTCCAGATGTGGGCCAGTGCCCATGTGTTGGAACACGCTACGTTCTGCCTCCAGCTACACCGCTACAAGAGTGAATGCCATTTCTATGACTAAGCCTCTAGTTTTTGTTGTTTTTTTCCAGCTGCATCTTATCAGTCCCTAAAAGCTCTTGAGGTCCATGTCCTCGATAGCAAGTTGAAGATTAATCGGTAGTCAGTGGAAAGATCTGATTATCCAGGTTGTAATATGGGAGAGAAATGTATTCATTGGGATTATGCGGTACCTACAGATGACGAGAGATGATTGTATTACCTACAGATTTCACAGGAGGGATCAGGCATCCTCCACATGTCCGATGAAGAACATAATCAATCTGAGACATCTGAAGTAAAAACTGAGACATGCATGCAGATTAATTGTACAGTTCATCAGGGAGAGGGTTTTTTCAGGGCTGAACAGGACATAGGGAGCTTTGATTATGGGAGTAACATTTTCAATGACAAGAAATCAATGATTGCCTTTTTTTGAAGCCCTTGAAATTAATGTTATTTTTTGAGTTCCCCCAAAATATCGAAATTCTCCATAATGCCATAATAATGCCATTTGTTTGGCATGCCTTAGAATGTTTGTACAGTAAATAAATATTTGCGTTCCCGTTGCATTGCTAATAAACGGCAGTAGTGCTGACTGTGTAGGTGACAATTAAGCCACCCTCAGAGGACTGGTTCATCCAGTCATTGGTAAATACAGGTACAGTACACAACAGAAACCACAGCCATGCCCAGGAGCAGTGGCCTCTGCCTGCATCTTACTATCTCCATATATGGACCTTGTAGGGGCTCCATGTTGGCTGCGTTACATTGCCCTCAGGTTGGGCCGAGTGTTTTGCTGTAAACAAGTCTTTAGGACAAACCTCGCTCTTTTCTTCTAATGCTTGGGGTTATTAGGGTGTAGCAGAGGTCAGGCACTCTGTGAAACCACCAGGTGTTCTCTTTGTAGGCCAGTAATGAGTAGCATTCCTCTAGACCAGAGGTTTTCAAAGTGTGAGGAGGGGACGGCAACAAACTTCGGGGGGGGGGGGGGGGGGGGGGCGTGAGAGAAAAGCAGAAATGTAAGCAATGATATTAAAAAGGGATGGGACAGTTTTGCAATGATTTTCAGGGATGTGTTGGGTGTGGGATACTGTGTGAACAATAAATCCTTATCCCATATGTGTTTGCCTTGTGTGTGCATACTGTAAATTGCATACTGTAAAATACACCAAAGCTCAAGCCTAGAGCGCTAGTGCATTCACTTTCACTCCGCTCCCATGTTAATCAATGATGTTAATCCACACCACAAGCGGAGTGTGTGTGTGTGTGTGTGTGTGTGTGTGTGTGTGTGTGTGTGTGTGTGTGTGTGTGTGTGTGTGTGTGTGTGTGTGTGTGTGTGTGTGTGTGTGTGTGTGTGTGTGTGTGTGCACACATTACATACACACAGGGGCGGGTGCCACGGACTTCTCTAAAAGGGTGTCACTGTCTCTCACTTTGAAAACCCCTGCTCTAGACCACAGCATTCTAGCCCATTGCATAATATACCAATATTATGTGTATTCATCCTGTTGCATGACACTGTAATGTTCTGGTATCCACATAGGTTCTGTTGTGATGAGGCACAATTGCTTTCTTTCCTCGGTCTTGGTTACTACCATAAGTAAATAACCATTACATGCCCCTCCCGATATTGACTGTTCGTGTTCAGTGAAAGCCCTACCTTCTATACATCCCCTGTTGTTCATTGAACATATGATCACATTATTGCTGTCAGGCTACTTAGCGATTGGATACTCATATTGTGGCGTCCTATCCTAAGCACTCTGATTGACATTGCCAAACTGTTGACAGGTCCACTTTGGTCCCTGTAATTAGAGCTTCCGGTGCGTTGCTATGTCATACCAGCAGGCGGCTTGGCACGGTGTACTGGTTGTCATCACTTATGCCTCCTCACGCCTCTCAGCAGCTCTGTCAGCAGCCAGGCCCCAGTTAGCCCAGTTGGTAGAGGCATAAGACATCAGGCATCATTTCAAGGTCGGTGGTTCAAGACCCACGTTGTGTGGGAGAGGTTGGCTTGTTCTTGCCTTCGGTGAATTTCCCCTTTGGTGATCAATAATATATTGTCTTATCTTACGAGGCTCTTCCTGAAGACAGAGACAGAGCCAGAGCCAGATTAGCTGACCACTTCTCCTGGTCTCCTCCCCTGTGGTGGGTGCCAATGAGCAGCTCTTTGTGGCTGACCGTGTCACTGGGAGGTGATGTGTTTGCAGAACAAGGTCTGCATTCACCACTGGATTTAAACGTGGGCCCCGGCAGAGACTTTCAAAGTGTAAAGCAAAGCCCTGGGGCAATTTCCTCAAGTGAGAAGATCACAAGTGAATGATCTATTTAGTGGTTTCCCTATAGGCTCATAGTGGGAACATGGACACAAAACATATAACTGTTGTAAAGTGTTGGTCCATGGAATGAAATAAAGATTCATCGTCTGAAGCTGTGTTTAGGTGTTAAATATTCAGAAGCACAAGTAATTGTAATTCACAAAATGTGTGCATGTATTTCTTCCAAAATGACTGGTCTTTCTGTTATCTTCTCGTCCCATCTGCATATTGCATACCCTCGGGGAGCTTGTCTCAGTGGTCTCTGACATTAATGTATGCTAAGTCCTGTTTTCAAAAGAAAATAATGAACCTAGCGCATTAGCAAAACACTGCAATGCACGCCAGCAGGACTCGGCTGCCCTTGGCAATCAGAAACTGCATGTAATTCCAACTGGTTGTAAGTATTTAGCTAGGAGATACATTGATATCTACATGTTTTTTTATACATGGTGGTACTATACATCACCTGGGGTGTGGATATCAGGATGTAGCCTAAATGTCTTGAATCTTAAGCGTTGCATTAAACGAAAGTGGTAGCATAGAGGATTAATACAAAAAAAATGTTGTAATGTGTCACAGGTGTGTGTGTGTGTGTGTGTGTTTATTGCATTTTACAATGGCTTTGATTCAATCAGAATCAAGGCCTGGAACTATCCGTTTTATAAAGTTGGGTTTGGTTCAGTTGGGTCATAGACCCTCCCTCCCTGTTTTTTCTTTAAAGCACTCCCAGTCCCCCCCCCCCCCCCCCCCCACCTAGCACAAGGGGGCATCTGGCTGGTTGGCCCATCTGCGCAGGCTGGTCTCTCACAGCCTGCAGACCCAGCTGCTGGGGGCCTTTTGTCCCACAGCTCCCAGTGCTGACCTCCAGTGAGAGACACCCCCTCCACACCTCCTTAACCCCCCTTCCTCAATATGACCCAGATTATGCCTAATTTCTGAATCCTGAAATGCACAAATCTCCAGTAGAAGTAGTAATTCTACAAGCATTCTGTAGGTTCAGTAAGAGAGGTGATCTCTCTAGTCCAAGCTAATTGTTCTGTGTCTGTGTACACTGTTGTTGGATACTATTATTTATGCATGTGTGTCTATATAAAATATCCTTGTATCTAGTAGTAAACTATCGTCTCTAGCATCTGTGAGCTGACCCCGGTCTCTAAAGGTCTTGCTCTTTTGACTTTGGTGGTCCTTAGCAGGACCAGCCTTCAGTGAGTCAGGCCTGCCGTGACTCAGCACAGCCATGGCGGTGTTGGCTAGCTGCTGCTGCTGCTGCTGAGCCACATGGAGTTTGTGGGTATGGTGTCATCCATCCTTTCTTTGTCTTTCTTTGTCTTTCTTATAGCCGGACACCCAGCTCATGTATTCCCTCCCTCTTCTCCATTTGAAGGAAGCCGTGGGAGTGTGAAGGAAGCCACTAGCGCTTTCTGCTAGCGGAGACGGTCCTGTGAATTCCTCTTTATTTGAGTCTTCCTTCGGCACATGGCGTCATGGAGTCTCAGTGAAATGCCACACGGTGTTGTTGTGATTTATCACTCCCGTGGCTTTAAAATCTCTCATTTGCATCAGCCAGGCATGACATAGCACAATTCTGATTGGTGTATCATCTGCTGAAGTCACAATATCTTAATTTTTCCACACAGCACGCACGGGTTGGTCACCATTTAGCACAATGGAAGCCTCTCTGGGTCATTATTTCACCATTATGCACTAAAGTATGGAGTGTGGTAAAGCCACGCTACAAAGCAATAAATTCCCCCCCCCCCCCCCCCCCCCCCCCCCCCCCCAACACTAAAGTCCTGTTCCCTGTATGCGGTTCAAACACTGGCCTCTGTACACAAACAGACCATCAGATTGGAGTGTGTGTTTGATTTGCCGGTCCCTCAATCCACCATTCATTCAACCTTTGGTCTCGCTCTCTCTCTCTCTCTCTCTCTCACTCACTCACTCACTCACTCACTCACTCACTCACTCACTCACTCACACACACACAATTTCTGCTTCTCGTTCTTAAACATGGACTGAGAACGTGACCTGCTGAGCCACATCCTCTTTACAGGCATTAAGAAATGTACATTGAGCATGCTAAATTTAAAGGTCTTTCCCATCCCTCCAGGATCTCTACAGTTGAGCTGCCTCTCTGCTGCCGTAGAGTCCTGCTGACTGCAGACTTTACCATATATGGTCATTCACTGCTCTGTGCCTGACAGCCTTCCAAGACCATTTCCTCGTTGCCCTGCCATTGGCTGCTGCTAGCAATGCCGATACACATGAACTCTGGGATAGGCTGAAAGAGGAAGAGCAGGCAGGATGGCTGAATTGGTTCAAGCATTGTCTATCTTACCTAGTAACTTACTGTAGAGTAGCCAACAAGATTACATTGTTTTATTTGAAATTATCATTGCCAATGTTTGGTGTGTAATTATTTTATAAGCACATATGACATCATAATAATCTGTTAATATTTATTCTTCAAAAGAAAAAAATAGTTATCCGAAAGTCTTCTGTTTTAAACAGACAAAAGCCCTATTGTCTGTAGAATATGTGACATATCCAATCTAACAAGTTCCATCTATACACTGTCATAGATAATATTTAGCATTTGGTCCACTGTCTGTTTTATACTTTCCTGCCCTGTATTGTTTCCTTCTTCCCCTCTCCAATCATTCATACGCTATAAATCACAGAAACGTAGGCAAAATAGGCTGATGTAACTGCTGTTCATGGGTTTGTTTGGCTGCCATACAGGCAAAGCAGAGATTTCCTAGTTTCTTTCTCAGGACCGAGCTTGGCAGAATGCATGGAAGACCCTAGTTCATGTGTCAGTCCCATGTAGACCTGTAGGAATGAAGCCAATGTACACATCTATTATGTAAACGTAAAAAAGCAAATTTCTTGCATCTTTATCAATTTCCTTTGTGTTTGCCGAGTGTGCTCTGTAACTTTGCCGTGTTTCTTTCTCTATTTGGTATAAACCACGCATGTTGCTATGCAACAGGAGTAACTGCATGGCCTCAGACATTCCTCTGGTAGGATAAAAACGTCTGTAGTGTTGTTTTCTGGACATGTTGGGTAACGGTTTGATGGCTGCGACTTGAATCTCCATTTTTGGGTAGGTGTGTTTTGAATCCTGGAGCTGTCGGGTTTCCCCTCCCTTGTCAATCAGACACTTCCTCTACCTAATCTCTTGTCCTGGAGATGGTTGGTGCCTGCCCCGCTTTTTATTTCCAAGCCTGCTATAAGCATTAGACGGATCAAGCATTCTGTTACCTGCAAGTCCTGCTTATGTATTCCTGATATGAATTAAGTTGTCCAGTGACTATCATGGCGTTGGATTTGGTTGGTGGGTCGTGTTGTCGTGCCTGCTGCTAAGGTGTTGGGACATACAGGCAGGCATTTTCCAGGAGAATGTTGGCTTATGAAATGTCTAGTGCTTCAGGTTGTCCAGAGGAGGACGAGCACAGACAAGAACCACGCAGGTTACCACACGTGTGTAAGCCACAGTTATTCCGTTCTGGTCGAGTTTCGTGAAGCAAAAATATTTGAATATTTGTATTTTAAAGGGACAGGAAAATGCATCACACACATGCATCTTGTTTTGCTGGCACTGACTGGCCGACGGCTGGCCGGCGACAGCTCTGTTTTCACAGGTTGATCATTTTGTTGGCAGTGCTGAACTCCTAGCTCCATACAGACTGCATTCCTGCCCTCTACATACTCATCCTATCAAATCCTGTTTGCTCAAGCCCGGACTGAGCAAGATACCACAGTTCCTCATTCTCCTCCTTATTTCAATTGATAAGAGAATTGCATCTCGAACCTCCTATCATGAAAGTGTTATCTTTGAGGGGAATTTGTGTTTGAGAGAAAAATATGAAAAGGGCACATCCTGTGAAAAGGTGTCAAATATCATCATGGTTATGGTGACCAGAACGGCCTCATATTGAGCTTGATTAACACCTCAAAGGGTTTGACATCCCTGAGCCAACTCTCTTAGTTCTCATTAAGCCCAAATCACACTTCTCCGTCAAGCATGTATACGAAGATCTGCGTCGCTACTCTGAGACCATACATGCCCCTTTGGCCAGTCGATGACCTCCGCGCACACAGAGACGTGCGGTCCTCCCAGACACGCTGCCCTTCTCTGCAGGGGTTTGCGGCAAGTAATCACTGATTGATCGTGCGAGGAGCATGGGTAGTGTTTTGTGATTTGTTTCCAAGAGCCAGACACAAGAATAAAATGAATGTACCCGGCGAAATCAAAACACTGTTCAGTTGGTTGCAATACACCAACCACTATTCAGCAGTACATTTGTATGATTTTGGAATATCTTTATCACATGGATATATTGCTTTTTCAACATATTCAATGGAGCAGACTCAGTCTCGTGTTTCTGTTCATTTGTGGTGGGAAACGCTATACTGCCCCCTTTGTGTACACGTTAGTCTGACGTGGAAGTATAAATACAGGCAGCTCTGCAAAGGTCGAAGATCCGTGTTGTCTGTGTCCCGACGTGGATCTTCACAAAACAGTTTTGTATTCTTTGAAATGATCTGTGTTTTGCTTTAAAAATACTAACTAGCTAACTGTTGGCTAACTGCTAGCCTAGCTAAATGTTGTGGTTGGCTAACTCCAGCTACATTTTTCTCATGGCAGTTGGCTAGTATTGCAATCTCCTTACAAGCTACAGCTTACTACTGTAACACGATGTCATAATGTCATTTTCTGATCACTAAGGCTAATGACCATTATAAAGGATTCTTGCATGTAAGATTAGCTGAATACTGTTCTATGGTCCTTTTAGGCCACATGGTATTAATCTCCATAAGCTCTGTCAACCAGACCTCTATGAGATAGACAGCATTCGTCAGCGGGAAATTCCAGCCAGACAGGAAGGTGTGTGTGTGTGTGTGTGTGTGTGTGTGTGTGTGTGTGTGTGTGTGTGTGTGTGTGTGTGTGTGTGTGTGTGTGTGTGTGTGTGTGTGTGTGTGTGTGTGTGTGTGTGTGTGTGTGTGTGTGTGTGTGTGTGTGAGAGAGTTTGCTGCAGCCTTTTAATTTGGAACACAGACACACAGAGGAGCTTCTGCTTCCTGGGAATTGAGTACAAAGAACTCAACAAACATGGACGCATCATTCCAGTGGTTTTCAAGTTGTGAAAGATTTTAATGTGAAGCGCATCGACCTTTTGGCCAGCAGTAGTTGGGGCTAGGCTTCGGGTTACAAATGGTTAAGACTACCTTCACTTGTCCTGGTTTGTGGCAGAATGTCCTTGGATGCTCTCCCTAGAGTCTGGGGACATTCTTCATGGAGCAACATGGGCCTGTCAACAATTTGCTTTGCTGTGTGAGTCCATATAGAAGTAGGCCTACTAAAAGTAGCTGGTAGCATGCAGTAATGACGGTATGGTGGTGAAACTATGGCGGTCCACAATGCGGATGTTTCATTTCTCCTTGTAATTCTTCTCATGACTTTTTATTTATTTGACCTTTTAACAGGTTAGTCTAGACTAACTACCTCTTTTCCAAAATAATTGAAGTGACTTGGTGAGAGAGAGAGACACACACACACACACACACACACACACACACACACACACACACACACACACACACACACACACACACACACACACGTCACGTTGAGCAGACTTTGATCTTTGTTTCTAGAGTGAGACCAACCTTGTGGCAGTCAGGTGACTACAGGTACACGCCTACCATTTCACTTTCTCTTCCTGTTAAGAAGAGCCCTGTGGTAGTCTGTCTCGACTACCACCTTCTGCAATACAGATACAACCACACACCAGTCACTGCATTGTGCTGTATGGCGGCTAGCAGAAGCTGTGCTGTATTGCACTAGCTAGCTGAGGTTGTATTGTACTGTGGTGGTGGTCGCTTGCTGACATGGCACCTAAGCCAGGCTTGATAACCTCTGGCGGAGAAACAGGAAATCGATGCTGGAGTCATTTCCTGCACTGGCAGTCTGGACTCCACACACAACCTCTGATGTTTGTTTTGGCTGGAGGAGGGGTCGTTGTTTTTCACATCATAACCATTGTACGTGATGACTTTTAATCGCAATACTTTCCACATACTTCTGATCTTATCGCTACCTCTCCCTTACCTGTCAGTACTACGAACTACCATTATCAAAGTCACCGTTTCCTCATAGTCTTGCCTGTTGTGTTGACTCTGCTTGTACTGTTTGGTTTTTAAGAAGGCACTTCCTCCTAGAAGACCTTTCAGCATTGTATCGGTAGCCTCATTATTCAGTTCAACTGACATGTATTTAACACATGAATGTTTGAATAGTATTAATAAGGTGCATCAAGCCTATACTGGTAATAAGTGGTGACTAAGTCCAGATGTAGAGTCATTGAAAGGCTATGGTTCTGGTTATGGGACTGGCTGTGGGCAGGGAGGCCATTATACTTTAAATAGCGACACTCTGTGACATCATCTCCCTGAGTCCCGGACCCTTCACTGTGGCTCTAGAACAGAGCACAGGGTGTGTCTCGTGCTTCCTACTACATCCACCATTGTTCTGTATGTGAAGACACAATGACACAGGAGTGGGACCCGGTTCTTCTGGCTCCTAGGGGCCAAGAGCTCAAGTCCATCGCTAACTTTCCTTAATGAATCTAGTGGAGCCACATCTGTGCAGGCTGCTCGTTCTCTTCTTTGGAGGGCTTTATCCTGTTGCCATGTTGTTGATGCTCATATAATGTGCACACAAACCGCCAAATCCCACTGGCCAAATGTGGGTTTTAAAACGTACAGCTTGAGCCACATGTCCGGTTTCTTGAATGCAACATCTATTCGTGTGTGTGTGTGTGTGTGTGTGTGTGTGTGTGTGTGTGTGTGTGTGTGTGTGTGTGTGTGTGTGTGTGTGTGTGTGTGTGTGTGTGTGTGTGTGTGTGTGTGTGTGTGTGTGTGTGTGTGTGTGTGTGTGTGTGTGTTGAGTTTGATGCCGAGTAGAGGAAGGACAAGTCAACTTTATCTGTACAACCCTTTATCATAATTACAGTCTTGAAGCATTGGGGTTTTACAGTACCACGTTATGATATACTATACATGCATGTAAAAGTTTTTAATGTGAAGTGTTTGTTCCACAGACGGGCCGCATCGACAAATCCTACCCTGCAGTGTGTGGCCACACGGGTCCAGTGCTGGACATTGACTGGTGTCCCCATAATGACCAGGTCATCGCCAGCGGCTCTGAGGACTGCACTGTCATGGTAAGGAAACACCTGTCCTGTTAAGCCAATTAATATTCCCAAACTCCTATTATGAAATCATTTAACAAGACATGCCAAAAGAAAGCACACAAAACGTAGCAAGCATAATATTCCTGATTGAATTAAAAGGATCTTATTTAATCTACTCTAAAAGTAGGCATCATCCTGTCTTAATACCCCATTTCACACTACGGAGGCAAGAGACACTCCTAATGCCCCCCCCCACCCCCACCCCATCTCCTTTTCATTTTTGTTTTCCTAATCCTAATTCAAGGGTTTAGGAAATTTAACTTGTATGCAAAGTACTTGTATGCAGTAGAACGGCCAGCACAAGGAAATGTCTTGTATCAAGATGAGTATGCTTGGCTGCCTAGTATAAGCATGTCACTTTTGGCCAAATTCAGCCACGTTTGGAACTTTGAAATCAGGTCTGAACTGGTGAAAAATCAACGTACACACACACACACACACACACACACACACACACACACACACACACACACACACACACACACACACACACACACACACACACACACACACTCAATAGTACGCTAAGCTACTAGCCTAGCTAAGAGACTCTGTTTTGATAATGACACACACAGACTTGCAGCCCCAGCATGGCTGCCAACTGGCGCTTCTGGATTAGATTAGGTTCAAATGTGTGTCATCCCAATCCAAGATGGAGAACGATTTTGTGCTTTCATGAGGCTGAGGTCACTGTCCTTATTGAGACCAGAGCAGCCTGGAAGATCAATATTTAAATGAAGTTCACTCACTTACAATAGGGTCTCTGTGGCTCTACTGTACAGCCACTTCCCCACCTGCAAGCTCTGACCCCTGACCTGTGTGAATGTGAATGGTTGCAATGTTCCTCTCAGGTTTATTTATTTTCATTTGCAGAAGTTGAAATGTCAATGGTTCCTCTCTTTAAGGCGAACTGATACGGGCAACATAAACGTCACCTTCTAAATGGGCTCCGTTTCTCCATGTTTGGTTTAGATTAGGACTTCCTTATTAAGTATTGCCCACGTCCATACTGGACATGTAGAGCTCTGGATGGGTCCTGTGACATGCTCCGGACCTCCCTAGTATAGTATACAAGTATACAAGCTATATCATTTAGTCTGAGGACAATATTCATTATTTTTGGGGGGGTTTCTGGAACCCTGTTAATATCATAGTTTATAAGATGTGGTTTGAGTCTACAGACTTTATTCTTAAGTCTCTGCCGCCCCCTTCAGGATATTGTTTGCAACTGACTTATTCAACTGCAAGCACAAGGTAATTCAACTGCGAAACATGAACATATTATTTACCAATTGCATTCATTGATTTCAACGGTGCTCACTTTGCTATTGTTCAGCGACCAAGGTCGACGTGGCTTTAGTGTCGCCATGCCCTTCCCAGTGTATCGTCTGACTCGTGATCTGGGCCCTGTCTGTCGCCAGGTGTGGCAGATACCCGAGAATGGCCTGCTGGTCCCGCTGGCTGACCCGGTGGTGGTCCTGGAGGGACACTCCAAGAGGGTGGGCATCATCTCCTGGCATCCTACGGCACGCAACGTCCTCCTCAGCGCAGGTCAGCAAGCCCCTCTCCTTGGTCCTGCTCTAAATCAACCCCCCCCAGCCCACCTCGGCCTCCTTAATGCTTTTCTCTGTTCGCCAAACATGAATTATTTCTTACCGCTCCGTGCGTTGCACGCCCATCAAAGATGGTGCTGAGAGAGAATGCGATTGTGAAAGTGGGTGTGTGCAAGAACATGTGGGTGAATGGTCATAGTACCTTACACTGAAGTGCACACTTGGCTGAAGCCTCCTGTGTTTGTGCGTGTGTGATTGTGATTGTGTGTGTGTGGCGCCAGGCTGTGACAACCAGGTGATAGTGTGGAATGTGGGCAACGGGGAAGCCATGATCACACTGGAGGACATGCACCCAGACGTGATCTTCAGCGCCTGCTGGAATCGCAATGGCAGCCTGATCTGCACCTCCTGCAAGGACAAGACCATCCGCGTCATTAACCCCCGCAAGGAGACCATCATCGCTGTGAGAACAACACCTTTTCCCCCTCAAGCTCAGAGACCGACGAACATGGGCTGCAGTTTACGATTATTTTCAGTCTATTCATCTAACAATTTTTTTTTAGATTCATCGATTAGTCTAAAAATGTCAGAAGTCCACTGTGATGTTTTACATTTGTTTGCTTTATCTGACCAGCAGCCAAGAAAAACTAAATATTAGATCCATTAGCCAAACATAAGAGTTTCTGAAGCATTAAGTAGCAAATGTTTGGTGTTTGTACTTGATAAATGACCTAAACCATTCATCAATTATAAAAAATCGCATACTTATTGTTGTAACCTTTTGAACTATTGTTGTTGTTGTAACCCTGAACCTGGCAGGAGAAGGAGAAGGCCCACGAAGGAGCTCGGCCAATGAGAGCCATTTTCCTGTCTGACGGGAACATCTTCACCACGGGCTTCAGCCGTATGAGCGAAAGACAACTGGCCCTGTGGAACCCGGTAAGCAGCCACACCCCTCCACGGCAGGACCCAGCCAATCAATTACCAATATCTCCCAGTAGGTGGAGCTCTCCTCCCTGCTCTGCAGACGTTTTGTCATGGAAACAAAATGTTTTAGTTTCGGAGGCCTACTGTAAATTAAATTAGTCTACTTGTCTCATATTATTTACACTGTAAATTATGTTTTCTTAAAACCGGAATGGAATAGATTTTGACCGAATGGTGAATGTGTTCCTATGTTTGTAGAAAAACATGGACGAGCCCATCTCCGTCCACGAGATGGACACCAGCAACGGAGTCCTCCTGCCCTTCTACGACCCTGACACTAACGTGGTTTACCTCTGTGGAAAGGTAGGCTAACCTGATCGAGAACTGATCAAACCAGCCCTAAAAGCAGCTGACACAGTTTTTGTTTATTTCCAGCTGTTGACCCAGTGGGTAGTAATAGAGACATTTCAAAAAGAGACTAACCAGGTGCTTCTCCCTAGGGATGTGAGCAACTCACATTTTTCATGGTCGAATAATCAGTGGGTGGTATGAGCGAATAATCGAGTATTCGTATTCGCCGACTGGGTCAGAAATGAACTCCTTGCAGGTGCCGAATCCGATAGAAATGTTCCTATATCCTATTTATTTAGAACTAGATTCATATCGTTTTTTAAAGGAACAAAGCTCGCAGATCGTAAATGTAACATGGCGGCTGTATTTTCAAATAGGACTCCAGTCTAATCGATTTAATTGATTATTCTGACCACCCCTACTTCTCACATTCTGTAATTTGTCACGTGAGCTACACAAGGCACAGCATTGGCGGGCTTACTGCCCCCTCCCCCTCAGGCTCCATTCACTCCATTGAGAGATGTCTATTTTCTTTAACGTTGAAATCAAGGTAAATATCAGACCTTCCCTTTCAAGTTGAAGGTGTTCCGAACATTTTGACGTTTTTCTGACTTGTAAATCCAGCAAAAAACAAGTTTGTGTCCAGCGATCTCACAGTGTTAATGATGGCGCCAGTGTAAAGGTCCCACTTAGGAGACCGGAACCGTTCCGTTTTCACCCCAACATTGAATGCGTTATCTTTTCTCATCTACTATCTTTGGTAATAGTGAGTGGGTTGTGTTTCAACAGGGCGACAGTAGCATCCGCTACTTTGAGATCACGGACGAGGCGCCCTTCGTCCACTACCTCAGCACCTACACCACCAAGGAGCCCCAGAGAGGAATGGGGTACATGTCCAAGAGGGGCCTGGACGTCAACAAGTGTGAAATCGCTCGGTAAGACCAGCCTGTCCTGTTTTGCACCCCAAGCCCAGGAGATGTGCTGAACGGATATAGGGACTGACTTGACTTTACCAACAGGAGGCAGTGTTTAGCCATCCTCTATGGAGTTGGTTTCCTTATCAGGGAGTGTGTGTAGTGGATGATGTGTTTCTGTGTTCTTGTCTCCAGCTTCTACAAGCTGCAGGAGAGGAAGTGCGAGCCCATCATCATGACGGTGCCCAGGAAGGTGAGTTTAACTCCAGTTGTATGAACAGAAAGTCCATGCTGGACTCCTGCTGCAACAGCCCAGCAACACACAAGATTAGTGAGGACAACAACCCAGTGGAATTAAGCAACAGGTCGTGTCGTGGCCTCTAGCTGTTCTAAAATCACAGCCTTTTCTAAAACAGTTTATAAAACGGTTACTATAGACTACCTAGTTTTAGATTATACAAAATACAGCAACATAAAATGTGATCAACAAATCATTCTCAATCATCTTATGCCACAGCTAACTTTAGCCTACATGCTTTAGCATACAGGTGAATTAATACTAAAAATTAAAAAACGGGTGTTTGTTTAGTGAGTTTTTCACGGCTATGAGCCAATCAGAATAAAGGACCGGAAGTATCGATTTTATGAATATAGATCATGACCATGAGGAGGATTATCTGCAGTATGCTGTTGGTGCTCTGTAATGGTTCCCCCTTTTCCCCCTAGTCGGACCTGTTCCAGGACGACCTGTACCCCGACACGGCCGGGCCGGACGCCGCGCTGGAGGCGGATGAGTGGTTTGAGGGCAAGGATGGCGAGCCCATCCTCATCTCCCTGAAGAACGGCTACGTCCCTGGCAAGAACCGAGACCTCAAGGTGGTCAAGAAAAACATTCTGGACAACAAGGCCAAGAACACGGAGAAGACGGGTCCCCCCACCAAGACCTCCAGCCCCACTCCATCCATAGTGAGTGTGTGTGTGTGTGTGTGTGTTCATGTGTTCGTGTTCGTGTTCTACATTATCCCAGTGTGTTTTGAGTTAAGTTTCCACAGTTTCAAATACCAAAGCTGTGTCTTTATTTAACATGTTCTCTTTCTCTGGGCGTTCGGCCATCATGCTTCTGTGCACTAAATAGAGCGCTGCCATTGGCGCCCAACACTGTGCCGCTGCGTCTCCGTTGATGGGCATCTATGCTTTAGGGGGCAGGGCAGAGGTTTTCTAGAGGTTGTTTAAGCCCGTCTCCGAGTGCCCACAACACAACCTCCTCCCTCAGACCCAGCCCTGCTCCCCCCTCCCTGCCTCTCTGTAATTACAGCCCAGCCTGCTCCTCAACACGGCCTGTTAACTGTTTAGAGCCGAGAGTAGGACCACAGTTACACTGACTGTAAATATGTCAGTTATGCTTATTCTGCAAATGAATGTGCCCAAACTGTTTTGCTTTTGTTTATTTAACAAATGAAATCAAATTATGTTTCCCCCCCCCCCCCCCTTTGCAGAAGGGTGAAGCCAAGCTGGATGAGATCTTGAACGAAATCAGATCCCTCAAGGCGCTGGTGAGCAGTCAGGAGGAGAGAATCATCCAACTTGAAGAGCAGATGTCCAAAATTGCAATTTAAGCATCCCCCCCCCCTCCAACCCACTACAATTCAGGACGTTCCATTGGCTGGGCGGTGGGCGGCACTAGTCACTGCCAATCTCAATGATGGCGTTCCTTCCCAAGCCTGCCTAGCAACGATCCCTAGCAACATTCCTGATGAACTTATTTTCTTAACCAGCCCCTACCCCTCCTCAGTCAGTGCATAACAAATCCCAAAGGACTCGAGGCAAACTTTAGCAGAAAATATTCTTTTTTTTTTTCTTTTTTTTTGTATCATTGTTGTGCAAAAAGGCTTTTCTTTTCCAATTATGACTAAGACCCCAATGTGAACTTTCTTGCAATGGAATATATATTATTTTCTTTTGTTTGCTTTCATTTCTTCTTTCTGAGTAGGTGACAGTATTTCATGTACCCTCATGCCCTCATTCTGTTGCCAAATTCAAAGTTGTCTTGTTTACATCTTGACAGTATTTTGTATTTTATATTTTTTTGTGGGAACATTCCAACTGTATAACTTACGCGGTGGTGTATTCTGGTCAATCATTTATGAATAATTAAATGTAGGAAAAAATAAATCATTATGGGTCGGCAGAATGAAATCCTAAAAAGAAATCAACCAATCTCAACGTAATGTGCCACATCTTTAAAAACTTTTTTGACAATGACAAGGTCATTCTTCTTGTGACAATGTTTTTAAACTTTACACAATGGGCTGGGTGATATGGAAAAATCTATTACAACAATTATGGGGAATTTTACACCATATCGATAAATATCACAATATTCTTATGAATTCCAAATACCATTCTAAACAGTCTAACTGACGGTCATTACATTGAAGTATATGGAGTTTTAAAGTATGGTATCGGACTAAAAGTAGTTTTCCTTTCTCACTGACGGTTCAAACTTCATATTTGATCATTTTAAGGACATACATTCTTAACTTAATTTATTTAGACTATAAAACTGGGCATCACGATAAGGCGATATCTTCATTACATGACGATATGATACCATTCAAAGACAGATAAACGATAATATTGAATTATTGCCCAGCCCTACATTGGACACATGTAGAAGACCATTGTGTCCATGGTGGTGCAACATGCACATTATGCTCAGAGAATGAAATGACAAACGGTTTCCAATTGATTTCAGAAGCCATTCTTTCAGTTGAAGGAAAAACATACCACAAACTTAACCCTAGTGCAGTCTTGGGTACTGCTGCTGTCCTCACTCGGTCTTTAACTCATTCCTTTCCAACTGTGTGACTACTAATGCCATTGGAACATGGGGAACCAGTTCAACATAAAACACCCATCAGTTAGTTTTTTCTTTTACAAGCTGGAACATTCCCCTTGGGTTTTTTTATTTGTATATGTGGGCTTGTGTAGTGGGACCCCTTCCTTTTCATTCCTCTTGTCGGTTATTTCATATTCTATGCTGTCCAAACATGAATTCAAAAAAATGAAACAAAGTTTGTGCAGTGTCTTGACAGCCAGTGACTATCTTCATCAACTGGTGGGGGCAGGCAAGAACCAAGAGTCATGAGGTTTCAGTTGTGCCTCATCTTTGGCCTTTTTGGCACGTTTTCAAAAGGATGCACCTACTTTGTTTCATGTTAAAGGCTTTGTTTTATTATTATCTCTGTGAGCAGCCAAATTGGGGAGGGGTTGGTTATGAAATAGATTCATGCCAGAATGTGACCGATGCATACCTATTGCTACAACCAATTGAATAACTGGGTCATTGCTTTGCTGTTTATTTGATTGCTCTATCTGTGCTTGTGTCCTGCATAGCATTTCCACTCCTTTTTTTTATGGTCGTTTCTTCAAATACTCCAAATTCAAATGTACTAGTTTAATTAGTCTAGGGGGAAATGTAGGTGTTTGTCCAGTTTAAATTGTCTTGATGGATTTGCCAATTAGGATAGAAGCTCTGTCCTGATTGGACGGAGGAGAGGCGAACCAGCTTGTGGTTCGTTGTCGTTTGCCTTTTTTAAAGTGTGTTACCACTGTTGAGACCAGGAAGTGCCATAGTGTGGGTGGTCCAGATGCGGGAAGACTGAGAAATGTTGGTTAGAAGTAACATTTCATAGGTGCACAAGTTCAACTTCACTTTGACACGCTCAAACAGAAAATGACCAACTAACCCGCAGTGTCCATTTTTAAAAGCAGGGAGGTCTTGATTGTGTCAGTTGGTTGTTCCAGAACATTCTTGAAGCACATCGTAGACTTGGTAGTTATTATATCAATACAAGGTTTTGTTGGGTTTGTTTACCAATGCAACCCTGGCCCACTAATTTAATGACTCCAAACTAAAATTTGAGTCAACAATTGACCAGTCTGGTCGTAATTGACTATTCTTGATCAGATTTGGTTGTAGAAAAACGTGGAAGTCTTACTGCCCTGTCTGCAATGTCAGACTGCCAGTCTATTGGGCGATTACCTCGCAAGGAGAAGCAGAACGTTAGTGTGAGAGATGGGTAGTTATTAGTCGATCTAAAGGGACACGGTAGGTTGAGAGATAGATGTATGTGTGTAATGAAAGGCCCAGGATAAATGAGCGAAAGCTGTGTAAATAATGACTTTTTTTTGTGCTGAGGAGGGGATTTGTATGGGAGTTGAGTTCTAGTGGGTTTTAAATGTCCCCCCCCCCACCCCACCACACACACACTCACCTCTCCCTGTCTGTGTGTTCCCACACCTTGCCATAATACATCATGTGAGTGGAGAAAGAAAAAAAAAAACAACGGTTCTTTATTTTAAGCACCGGCGTTATGAATATGAAAGGGTGAACCAGGATCATTCTCATGTCTGAGGCTGGCTCAGCGTCTCTGCTCACTATCCCTGCTTCAAGTATCAACATTGATTATAAGAAAGTTAATAAAGAAATTTTAAAAAGTGGATCATCAGCGTTGTGGTTTTGAATATCACTTTTTTTCATTGTCCTTGTTTACTTTTGTATACACATGTTTGATATATTTATCTGGTATTTATTTAATGGAAACAATCAATATTGCAAACGTATTG